>JAFEMH010001518.1:0-405000 GCA_022495995.1 Adenophora triphylla var. japonica | reverse complement strand
TTAACTAACTCAATAAATACGAACAAACTAGTCTCTTAAATTAACCGCCCGGAAATTGCCATTATGCTTCAACCATGAGATTGCATCAAAACAACACATGTTATTTCAGAAAACAACTAACCGAGCAGTATGACTAGCTGCATCATCCTTCTGCAGCAATTCAGATTTAACCGCCCGGAAATTGCCATTATGCTTCAACCATGAGATTGCATCAAAACAACACATGTTATTTCAGAGTAGGAGAAACACATAAGAAACTAATGTATAAAGATTTTCATAATACTTCACCCGCTTGCCTAGGTTCAACCAAGCCAATCCCCGACCTCAATCACACACAACGTAAAGGGGTGCAAAAGAGAGACGAAAGTTCTCCAATACCTAGAAATCTACAATGTCATCCTTTTTTTTAGATCTTTCGTTAACTTTTTGTTTTTAAACATGGAAACCCCGCCACGTGAATGTACAGTAGATCCTGCCAAGTGATTGTAAAAACTATGGAAAACCTACATCACCCCACCACTATGTCATTCACCTACCAAGGATCATGCTCTCTGCATGTTCGGATAATATTGTTATAGGCATAAATTCAGCCAAAACAAAAATTGAACGTACATTTTAAGTGTGCATATATACTCCTAAACTTGAAGAGAAAAGGGGGAATAATAGTAGCATGTCATACCAGGGAATCAGCGAATGTTCCTCCATAATTACCGGCTACATATCGACCCACGGGATGGAACATTGGGCAGACATCCCGACAAACTGCACATCTACTTTCATATCCAGAAAGTAAAACTGTTGGAAAGGTAACATATATAATCAATGACTAAGCTATTTAAATTACAAAAAAAAAAAAAAAACTGATCATTTTGCTACATGAGAATCTTGATAGCCAATGAGCTCATATAATGTACAAAAAAATGGAGTATGTTGATGATTAGAAAGCGCAGTGGCTTAGGGAGCAAAATGTTATTTAATCCATATATCAGGTTAAATTTATAGGCCTTTAGAATATCTAAATAAAAACAATTATTGAAGAGTTAAAGTCTTTAAGGACTAACTAGTACCGCAGCCTCATCGGATATTTACATTATCGTTTCAAACGCAGCAAAAAGATTAGATGTGTTGACTGACTCATTTCATCCTAGAACATTTTAATGTTCAATAAGCTAGAATGTAAAAGAAGATGTGATTAATGAAGCCATGTAATTCTGCACCATCAGATAAAAAATGTATCTTCATTTATATATAATTTGTTATTTCTTCTCTGAAATCAATAAGGATTAAATGTTAGTGATCTCATTAAGAAACTGAAGTTCATATAGTGCCGTTGGATTAAGGCAATGACATGGGTTTCCCAATTAAACAAGCAACGACTTTAAAAAAGAAACAGGAAACAGAAAGAAAATGTGAAAATATATCTGGGTAAGACATTAGCAGATGCATTTTGGTAAGGGCAGTGTGCTGCATCCAGGTAAGACCCAAAAGTAATGAAGGAATATGCATATCACCACATTATAGTGAAAAAGCTAATGTGTGAAAGTATCTTGTACCCCCTTCATCCCAAAATCATGTCTCAGTTCCCCTTATTCCATAACTCAACAAAAAAAAAAAAAAAAAAAAAACTTTCAATTTGTAGAAAGTCTTGAGCCAAATGTCTATAACTCCCGTTTTAGTTGTACGATAGAAAAGATAAGGCCCATATTAATTTGAGCCTATAAAATAACAATTTGAGGAATAGTAACACACGTTGTGACGATATCAACGTCAGAAGGGGACACTTATTTGGGGTAGATATTGAACAAATTAATATAAGATTGCGTACCAGAATCACCAATAGACGGAATAGTAACACACGTTGTGACGATATCAACGTCAAAACCAACTTCAGCAAAGAAGTGCACAGCAGTGTCAGTACGATCCTTGACCTCAGCTACGAAAGTAAGGTGAGCCCAGAAAATTCCCCCAGACGAGACGGTTTTACAAACGAAACGTGTACATGACAAAAGCTCCAAAAGGTCATAAGAAGCATCCTAGAAATCAAATATTTAACATAGAAGATAAGAGGAGTTAAACTAAGATTATATATCAAAGACGAGGAAGAAACATATCATAATGGATTTACCATACATTCTCGAAGTTGAACTTTTTTAATGCCTTCATCGCATGGCCATTAATCGTCTTCTCCAACTCCTTTGCATCCTCAATGCCAAGATCTTCAACAGTAGATTTGATCGTATATGCCTCACTAGAGAATAAAGCAAATATCAGGATAACTATATACTCCCTCCGTCCCATTACAAAAAAGCACAAAAGCCCCATTTTGGTGTCTCATTACAAAATGCACAAGCCCAAAAAGAAAAGTTTTTAATGCTTGTTTATTCATAGGACCCACTTGTCATACACACATCATCTAATAAAACATTATTGCTACCACGAGTAGGTATGAGGGGAGGGTGCAGATCAAACCCCCCCCCCATGACTCACATTGGAAACTACTTAACACAATGTAAAAGACCTAAAAATCAAACAAGTAGTAAAAGTCCGGATAAGCAAAAGGCCAAACTGCCCCTTTGGTCACCTAACTTTTCACGTTTTTCCAATGTGCTCACTTATGTAATTTTGTGTCCAATGTCCTCATCCAAGTACGTAATTTTTTCAATGCTCTCACTCCTATGAAGTCGTTAGCTTTTTAACTGGTTTAGGTCACGTACAGTCACGTGACTAACCCCAGTTAAACATTAACGAATCAGTCCTGTAAATTAGCATGACCCTGACTTCTTTTTGTTTAAGGTTAATGATCCAACTTAATTGAACATCAACTTCTCCAATGGGACCCTATTAATCTTAATTAAACAAAATGAATTTATGTCTAATTCGTTAATATTTAGGTTTGATTCGTAAATTTTTTAATTGGGGTTAGTCACGTGACTGCACGTGGCCTAAATCAGTTAAAAAACTAATGATTGTCATAGGAGTGAGAGCATTGGAAAAATTATGAATTTAGGCCAGGACATTTGATCAAAAATTACATAAGTGGGCACATTGGAAAAACATGAAAACTTATGTGTATTTTGTGTTGAGATGTCTCAGGAGGTGATATTAGAGTTGGCAAAGGGGTACCGGAAAAGTGTTATTATTATGAGGTCCTTGAATGCTACAGCCATGTCACTATGTGACTGGTGATGACTAGAGAGAAAAAAAACAACACTTGCTTTTAATGGGCAATTAAGTAGGGTACTTTGGGAATTAAAGGTGGCTGACCAAGGAGCTTCTCATTCGACCGCACTAAAGCAAGCCAACTGCCTAGATTGATCGCCTCCTTGTGCTATCTTCTTTTTACTCGTGTAATGTTTCTTATAATATATTGGGGGGGGGGGGAATAAATTCAATTAAAATTATGTCTATTGTTTAAATAAGCAGTAACCACATGTAAAACCCAAAACAACTAAATAAACAAGAATGATACATTACCTAAAAAACCTTTTGGCAGATGCATCGCAAGTGCTTAACCGTCGGGCACCTGCTCACATCCAAAAAATTATTCTATTATAATATATGAAGATGTGATTGAAATGAAGCGCACAGGAATAAAAGATATACTACACACCTCCACAAGACAGGCAATCATAGTTCATAAAAGGGTGGTATATGACACCGTGAGGATGACAGGCACCACAACCAATTTTAACCAACGGATTACCTACAATAAAATTAACCTGTAAATATAAAGAGATAAAATATTGTACTGTCGCCTTCAAACGAAGTGAGTATTAAGATTAAGTACCAGGATCAATGGGCGTGCAAATCTTGACAACCATACGAGAACCAAATTCAGCAAAAAAAAGTTTCAACTTTGAAGGAGATTTCTTCGACCTAGCAATGAATCCCAAGTGACGTATTTGGCCAACGCGCCAATCACTTGTAAGAAAGGATTGCAATGACAAAGGGTCTACAAGCTCAACATGATCATCCTACAAAGAGAAGAAACATAATAATGTAAGTGTGAGTTAATAGCCAAACTTTTAAGAAAGACGCAAGCGAAAAGCACACCTGGTGATTCAAATTATAGTGTTGAATGGCTGTGTATGCATACAAATATAAATCATCGACATAGCTGCACCTGGAAGAAAATGGCTTGTTTAACACCAATTGTAAAGTACCAAAAACCACATTAAACTTGGTCAATCAAATCAATATCAACCAAAAAATGGAAGTAGTGGAGAATCATTCCACGTCAAAGCGATCAGATGATTCAATTGAAAAGTGTTATGTTGTAGGGTTTAAATAATGATTATCATTAAATCCTTTAATAAGATATACCTCATCGTTGTTGTTTGTTTTGGTAGTTAGTTAGTCAGTTTAGTAATAAAAAAAAAAAAAAAACTTACCTAGGGAGGATTGGCTGAGAAGCAGGATTGTACTCCACTTTATCTACATTAGGCCATGATTTTCTTTCAGTAGACATTGGCTCAAGTTGGGAGTTGCTTCCCATCTTTTCAAACTTTTCTATCAAGGCCTAATACGAATTAATTTAGAAAAAAAACAGTAAACATTATGATATACAAGGATCAAAATATTAGAATAATAAGATAAAACAGAGATTAGGGCTTCAATGTCAATGACAGAGAGACTCACAGTCAGTCCCTCTTCAAAATAGGCATTTTCGGTTTCCCCTTCATTAAAGTCATTTTCCATCGTAATCTGCAAAACGGAATCATCATTAGAAAGAATAATACGAATTAATTTAGAAAAATCAATAAACATTGTGATATACAATATAGAAATCCCCAGTATATACAAAACCTAAAGTATCCTAAAAAGAAAAATCGTCAGTATATATAGTAAGGCATTACGGTACTAAACCGGCCTATGGCTGATCCCCATGTTTAAAAAAAAATAGTGTAATAATATTTGCAATTAAAATTTTTATATAGGATAAAATTGTAAAGTTTGTAAAGTTTGACCCCCTTCCGCAAAAGAAAATTTGCACTATATTTTTTACTCGACTCCCTTCTATAAAAACATATTTGGAATTACTCCATCTATCTCATAATAGATGTCACATTTTTTATTTCAGTTTGTCCCAAAATGAATGTCGTGTTTCTAAAAAAGGAAATAGCTTTAGTACAATTTTAATATTGGACAAATAATATATAACTAAGTAAAGCACATTTAATATAAACATTAACAAGTCAAATGCAACATTTTGTTATGGGCATAATAAGTATTTGAATTTTTTTCTCTCTATAGTTAGTGTTGGATATAGAAGAGTAATTGAAGGTAAGAAGTAATTAAATCAAATGAAAAGAAAACTTACCAACTCTTTGTTTCCAAATAAATGTTGAAATAATTTTAACCTTATTTTTATTAAGAGCAAATTTTAAAATTTTTGAACATTCATTTTGAAACAAAATCTCTATATCCCCAAATGAATGTTGAATATAATTTTAACTTATCTTTTTGATTAAAGGGCAAACCCCGGTGCGCCAAGCGCTCCCCGCCTTGCGGGGGTTGGGATAGGGAACCATTTGCTAGAGCCTTCCCCTGACAATTGCCAAGAGGCTGTTCGCCAAGGTTCGAACCCGTGACCTTATGGTCACCAAAGGAGCAACTTAACCGTTGCGCCAAGGCTCGCCCTCAACTTATCTTTTTGATTAAGAGCATATTTTTAAAAAAATTGAACATTCATTTTGGAACAAAATCTCTGCATCCGCAAATGAATGTTGAAAATAATTTTAACTTTCCTTTTGATTAAGAACTAATTTTTTAAAAAAAAAATGAACATTAATTTTGGAACGGAATGGGTAAGACTAATGCAAAACCAAATTTGTAATTATAATTTTCCTTTTAGAGAGGGTTTAAGTAATTCAAAAAAATTGTAAATATAATTTGTATATCGCAAATGAATGTTGAAAATAATTTTAACTTTCCTTTTGATTAAGAGCAAATTTAAAAAAATAAAAAAATTGAACATTAATTTTGGAACGGAATGAGTAAGACTAATGCAAAACCAAATTTGTAATTATAATTTTCCTTTTAGAGAGGGATTAAGTAATTCAAAAAAATTGTAAATATAATTTGTATATAGTCGAAAGTTATAACTTTGTGAATGTTGTTTGTTTTTTATTTTATTTTTAAAAAAGATAACATTAAATATGTTTCTAGCTAGATAGAGCATTTGCGTTTAGTTGCGTGTATTGCACCCAGCTTTTTTAGACCTCTGTAATGAATTTTATATTTATGAAATCAGTTCGTAAGTCTGCTATGCGGAAAAGAAATGTAAATTTTTGACCCCCTTTCTCTTAAATTCTAGCTTCGCCACTGACTTATAGTAGGAAAATATCATTGCGTTACGTTAACCCCTTCAGGCCAAACCCATCCCACTAAGGTCCTCATTACCTCCAATTTTTAAGAGGCAGAAGAAATATGTTTACCCCTAAATATATACCAAATCTCACTTTACACTCTCACCACCGTTCGTCTCATTTTAATATTCAATGTTTAAGTTTTCTCTCTTGCCCTCTGGATTCCAATGGACAGTAAAAAATTAACGTACTTTGGCGGGTGAACATCACATGATTGGTGGCTTGGAGGTTATGGCGATGATTTTTAAGACTTAGAATTTTCATTTAAATGACAGTTATGCCCTTAAGTTTTGTAGCATAAAGGCGTAAATACTTATTATCTGACGTGCTCACATGCACATACGAAATTTTGTTAAATTTCTAACGATTATTGCGATCCGGGAGGCAAAGTGAGAAACTTTAAATATTGAGTATCAAAGTGGGATAAATTTGTACGGGTGCAACATGGAAGTAGTGTATAATTCTGGGGATAAATGTATTTTAGAATTTTTAAATATTGGCGACGTGTTGAACATAACGTGGAGTTTAGGTTTACATTGTTTTGTTTATCCGTTTCGCTTTTTTCGTTTTATTTTTTTTTTTATTTTTGTTGTTTTTAATGAGGGCCCTAGGGCTATGGCCAACAAAAAAGTTATTTCAATATTTGAAATTACTTTTACAATTAATATGAGCTTCTTCTTTTTTTTCCCATAATAATTACAACAATTTTTTGAAGCAAAAATAAATAAATACTTATTTTAGTTAAACTAAACTTAAATCTTAATCTATAATAATTGTCCACATTGTAGGCTTAATTGACATTTTAATTGAGTAGTTATACTTTTTGTTAAGTTTTTAATTTTCCATTGAGTTTTTAATATCCCCGTTAAACTAATAACATCGTTAGGGTTCAAGAAAAAATGAAGGCAAAAATAACAGTACAATGGCAAAATTGACGGAAACAAAATACAATGGCAAATCTGTAAGTAAATCTAAAGTAACCGGCAAATTTAGGCCCCGATTGATTTGACTTACGAGGAAGTGTTTATGACTTATGACTACCCATAAGTCATTTTTGAACCGTTTGATTTCATTTTAAGTAAAATAAGTCATAAGTCAT
Organism: Adenophora triphylla var. japonica; assembly: GCA_022495995.1. Lineage (NCBI taxonomy): Eukaryota > Viridiplantae > Streptophyta > Magnoliopsida > Asterales > Campanulaceae > Adenophora > Adenophora triphylla. Next base: position 397,533 of record JAFEMH010001518.1, on the reverse strand, counting down.
GTATAAGCCAATTAAAGCACAATTCCCCTTATAAGTCATAAGCATTAAGCCAAGTGCTTAAGCCAAGTGCTAAATCAAAAAACATGTATGAACAGTAAAAATAATAATAATAATAATGATAATAATAATAATAATAATAATAATAATAATAATAACAAAATAATAATAATAATAACAATAAAATACTAATAATAATAAAAAAATTAAATAATATTAATTAAATAATATTAATTAAATAATAATAATAATAAAATAATAATAATAATAATAAAATAATAATAATAATAAAACAATAATAAAAATAAAAATAATAAAAACATAATAATAAAAAATAAAAACATAATAAAAACAATAAAAAATAATAATAATAATAAAAATAAAAATAATAAAATAATAAAATAATTAATAATAATAATAATAATAATAATAAAATAATAATAATAATAAAAATAATAAAAATAAAAATAATAAAACAATAATAAATAATTAATAATAATAATAATAAAATAATAATAATAATAATAATAAATAATAATAAAATAAAAATAATAAAATAATAATTATTATTATCATCATCATCATAATTATCATCATCATCATATTATTATTATTATTATTATTATTACTATTATTATTATTATTATTATTATTTTAGTCTTTATAATTTCATTCAGCACTTTTTCAGCTTATTAATCAAACTGTCATACTTATGACAACTCATCAGCACTTAAAAAAAACTAAATCAAATAGCATCATTCATCATCTCATAAGTCACAAGTCATTGGTCATAAGTTATCAGTAATAAGTAATAAGCACATATCAATAAGTTAAATCAAACGGGCCCTTAATAGTTTAGCCAATCATAAATCTTCCTCATCAAACCAACATCCCATTTAATCGAGAAACCATAATAATTACAAGATAAGAAGTTAGAAGAAACCCTAGTGTATTGAAGAGTGGTGATCCGGTAGAAGTCCTATTCAACAGGAGGAAAGAGAAGAAGAGCCGATAAAATGAGAAGAGGTGTACTTCGAGAGAGAAATAAGAAGGGGATGTAAAAGAAATAAGAGGCGTACCTCGAGAAGAACCAATGTCGCATTCTCTTCTGGAAAATGATTTAGTGAGAAGTAGTTCGGTAAGTCATATTACGGAAAAAACAACTCATATCCATTTGACTAGACTATTGACTTTATAATTTCTATTGTCACCAAACACGAGAACATGAGACACATTTTCCATAACTTGTTTTACCTCAAACAAACAAAGCCTTAATCATAAAGTCGTAAATTTACAAATTGAAACATCATACCTCGATTGACACATACACGCATCTTTGAACACTAATTTGTCATTTGTCTATATAATTAAACGAACTAGTTAAGAATTTAGTTTCCCCGAGTGTGTTACACATGAATAAGTATCCTTGTTAAATATTGAAGAGTAGGTGAGGATCTATTTTTATGTTACCCTTTTATGTAAATATTATTTTCCTTTCATAATAAAAATTGCATTTAAATTGTTAGTATATACTATAATGATAAATATGCAATAAAATTATTAGAAATTTGACATTTATTTTTGGACGAGTTAAAAGAAAAACATGACATTTATTATTTATTACGAGACGGAGGATACAAAATCGTAGAAAAAATAACATAGATTTGAATATTATTTTCAAAAAAAAAAAATCATCCCAAAAAGAAAACTTTTTTGTAAAATAATTATCACTAAATAGTATTTACCATTATTTTTCATTAATCATTTTATATATTCGCAAAACTAAAAAATTTAGAAAGTGAATAACACCCTTGAAAAAAAAAAGTGAAGAACAATAATATTTATGCACACTTGTCAACTGAATTGTATAAAATATGCATTCTAATAATACCCCTAAATAAATTTGGATAATCAGAAATGGAGAATGTACCTCCATTTTTTAAAATTACAAAAAAAAAAAGGAAGAATAAAAATATTTAAATATAATGAAATCTATTCTATATCTATCTATATATAAAAAGAAGATTGTAATAATTTTTGCCACAATCAAGGATAAATATGTCATTGTATTGGGTAGATGCTATGATGCTTAAACATGTACACATGGGAAATATGTTTGCTTTGATCTATTTAAATAAAAAAAAAGTAATTTTCTTTTTCGCAATAAAAAAATGTCAATTTCTAGAATCTGCAAAAAGCTGTTGTTCCATGTAAATTTTGAAATTTTTCTTCCTGCCCAAGGGTTTAGTTTAAGAAGTCAGTTCAAATTTACACACATACTCTCTCCGTCCCACTTCATTTGGTACCAATTTTCATTTTGATTCATCTCACTTCACTTCATACCACCCAAAATGGAAATTTTTTACACTCACAACACCAATCATATTAATATTCCCTCCACTCAATCTTTCTCATACTTTACTTTTCCTACTCACAACACTTTCTTCCACTAATTCTCTGTTAATTTTCCTTAAGTATTGTGCCCACCAATTTGGTATCAAGTGAATTGAGAGGGAGGGAGTAGTACACATGAAATGCAATTCAACACGCAAACCGAAGTCATTTGGGAATGACAATTTGAGAATGAGAAGGTGCACATTAACCTATACTCCCTCCATCCCATTACAAAAGGAACAAATTAACAATATTGCTCTCTTCAAAATCTCTGGCGCATAAAGAAGAAGCCGTAGTAGCAAATGGTAAAGACGGGGCGGTACATTCCATCTACTTTCATCTCTCTCTCTTCCTTCCTTTCCTTTTCTCTCTCTAGAAACTCTTCACTATCATCATATGTTTCTTGATTTAGATTAACCACATCGAATGTAAGATTTCAGAATTCAGCAGATATATCATCTCTCAAGGCATTGATTGCAAGATCGGAAGCCAAAAGCATAAACAGATTCATTGGATTTTCAGGTAAAATTATTTCTAGAATTACCTCTTTTTTAATGAATAATTTTTAAGATCTCAAGAGTTTGGGAACACATTTGAGAAATTTGGATGCAGATGATAGTGGAAAAACATAGAGTGATTATGTTTTTGAATCATAGAAGAGGAGAAAGACCGAAAGAGGGAACGTTTTGAGGGGTGAGCAAAATTAATTTTCTGGAAGGTGTTGTCATGGAAAGTGCAAGTTTTTTTGGTTTTGAAAATAAAACCAATTATACATGATGAGGGGCTTATGTTGCTGGAGAAGTGGGGAGGAAAGGAACGGAGAGGGGCTCTCTGAAATATCATACTCCATATTCCAATTAATACATGAGCCTTCTCATTAATGATCAAAATATTCAAGGAGGGGTGGGTTGATGATGCAAAATTCGTATACAATATTGAATGAAAAGTTGAAATTTCACCATTGAAAATTAATTATTTTAAAGTTAGAAGAAGAAAATTATTTATATTAATTGTTCAAAACTACATTCATCTTGGATCTGTTATCTAAATTTCATCTTCTAAATCTCAAATCTGATATTTGTGTGCTGGTAAAGTAGGAACTAGCTGACGTTTATGGCGAAGCAGCAAGACGGTGAAATTTTTCCATGGCAAGATATGAGATTTTTCCATGGCAAGAGAGCAATAATGGGCTTCTTTGGCAGTCGGGTCTTGGCAATGGTGTGGAGGGAAAATGGAAAGGGGGAGAAGACACAGAAGGTGGGTTGTTGATGTTTGTATTTGTTGGGAAATCACGCAGCGTAATGGCCTAGGACATTGGAGAGATTAATAAGAACAACACAAAGGAAAAGTAAATCACACACAAGAAAGCACACAAGAATTGTTTACCTTGTTTGTTGCAACAACAACTACGTCCGGAGCGCTACAAGCCAAAATATTCTCTAATATTTTCAATGATGTTACAAATTTGCTTATAGGCAATCACATGTATTTATAGTGCTATAAATCCTAGTACGAGGTCAATAAGGATTCTTGTCCATGAAAGTAAACTTCTTTCTCCCTTAAGAGATCCTCCAAAAGTAGGAAACCAAATCTGACAAGGAAAGGAAACTCGGAATAGGAAAGTGCAAAACTCGGACCTATGCGTTCACATTATCTGAGCGCATAGAGCCCTTCCCTTTTGGCCACCTTACCTGATTCCTATGCGCTCACCTTATGTAAACACATTGCTCCAGTCCCGATTTTTTCCATCTTTTTGGCTTTGATCTCTCTTGCACACCGACTTGAATCCTCCCTTGAGTTTGTTCTTGATTAGGATTTTAACCCCAACAATTTTGTGGGTGGGGAGAATAGGAATTGATTTTTTAGTGGAATTGGTATAGGAAAGTATGAATAAGATTTCATCCTACATTTATTTATTGTTCTTTTCTATTTTCTTTTTATCTCTTCCAGTTACGTTAGTTAACAAACTTTGGAGATAAGTACCTATTTCGTCCCTTACCTATAGTCGCTTTTTCCTTTTGGTCTGGAATGTATTTTTTTTCATTTTCCCCATTAACCTCGTGTTTTTTGGTTGATGTCGTTCTACCGTCATTCCATCAATTCCTCTGTTAAAAATGCCTTTGTGGCATGGTGACATAATTAAAATGTTGAGTTGGCCTTAAAAGTTAATGAAGTTGGCTGAGGTAGAAGTACTAAGGGTTGGAAGGGTATAATGTTAAACTATTGACCCCTTCAAATAACTTTTTTATGTTTGTTTTTTTTTTATGAATTGATCAAAAATCTTTAATTAACTTCAAAAAAATGTTTAATAATATTATTTTCATTGATAAATTTCTGATTACATTATGTAAAGTAAATTTATCATTTTAGTTAAATGTTGTTCATCTTTAGTAAAAAAAAAAAACTGAAATTTAAATTGTTGCAATTAATATTTAAAATTAATATCATTAATGAATTTATCTTGCATCTTTATCCATCCCTTTATTCATTCAAAATAATTATCAGATCAAATAAAAAAAGGGGGCACCGGTGCGCCAATGGCTCCCCGCCAAGCGGGGTTGGGAGATGAAACCATTTGCTAGAGCTTTCCTTCCCCTGACAATTGCCAAGAGGCTGAGGCGGCTGTTCGCCAAGGTTCAACCCGTGACCTTATGGTTACCGAAGGAGCAACTTAACCGTTGCGCCAAGGCTCGCCCTCAATTATCAGATCAAATCATTCAAGAAAAATTAACACAAAACACCTATCAAAATTCAACCAGTATCATCTCCATTCATAGTTATTAGCTTAGAAAGTCCAACAAATGGGTCTGTTTTAAAATAAATTTTGTGAATTTCATTTCAAATTCGTGGAATGAAGTCAGCGGAAATAAAAAAAAAATTACTTAAAGATACCTGAAATTGCAAATGGGTTTTAAAAATCCAGAGACCTGAAATTGCTAATGAGTCGGGTTGGGGACGGCGGTATTTCTTGCTTTTGTCGGCCTGAAAGCGAGCGGGTGAAAGACGAAGGGGATCGAGGGATGAGGGAGATTAGAAAAAAGTCGTTGCAGCGGCGGTGTAGAGGTTGACAGTATAGACGGAGAAAGGCGCAAAGATGGTAAGGGAGGTTGACGGTCACGGGGAGAGAAAGAAGGAGGGAGAAGAGGGATATAAGATGACGACCTGAATGAGTGGTGGTGGAGATCGGCGGTGGGAAGAAATGTGGTGGTGGTAAGAAAGGGGGTGGGGGGCAGCGGCGGCATGGAGAGATGGAGGAGTGAATGTGAGGGTTTGTATTGTAATCGAAGAGTTAGGGCTAGGTTAGGTGGAGTCATTACAAACAATCTATTAGATGGAGTCATTACAAACAATCTATTATACTCCCTCCTTTTCTCAGACCAAGGGTTCATCTTTCCTTTTTGGTCCGTCTCAGACTAAGAGTTCATTTCCATAAATGGCAAGTTTTTGAATATATTTATACCCTTATCAACTACATATATTTACAAAAAAACCATTCATTATACCCTTATACATTCTCTCTCCTATTTCCTATCACACATTTAACTACTATTCCTCCCACTCATTCTCTCTCCTATTAAATATTTTTAACTTTTACATTCTCTCTCCTATTCCCTACCACATATTTAACTTTTACATTCTCTCTCCTATTCCCTACCACACATTTAACTACTATTCCCTATCTCACATTTAACTTTTATTCATTTTCTAAAAAAATTCTTAAGAAGCGTGAAATCCACCCCATATACCCATGGTCTGGGACGGAGGGAGTAGTATAAATGAGGAAAGTGGGATGAATAGTTGTATGAATAATGTCAAAAAAAAATTTCTCATTTTATTTTTACTAAGTTATTTCTTTTCCATTTTGTCCTTATTTTTAATTAAAAAATATCATATATCTTCGAACACATGCTTTTACTAATTTTTATATAAATACCTTTATATTTATAAAAACAAATTTTAAGAGGAAAATAGTTTAGTATTCTACCCTTTCATCTAAGTACTTTTATCTCAGCCAACTTCATTAACTTTTAATGTTCATTAACTTTTAATGTCAATTCAGCATTTTTATCTTTTTTACAATTTTTTTCTTTATTTTTTAATCAAATTTTTTTCACTTTAATATTAATTATTGTATGCTTTTTTTGGTAATGATGGTTTATAAAATCTTGAGTGTGTGTACGTAATGTTTTGGTATATTTATTTATTTTATTAGCATGCTTACTTATTAAGTTACTAGTACATGTCCGTATTCAAGGACACGAGTTTTGTTTTTATAATTTTTTTTTTAAATTTAAAAAAAAATTAAGGACAAAATGGGAAAGAGACAAATGTATGAGGGCAAAAATGAAAAATTCGTCACTTGGTACTGGTCATTGTAATGAACAGCCAACCCATTAAAAATCTAACCCCAGTTATTTATTTAACAAACCATCCCCTCCCTCTGGACCTTTCCCAACCCAAATAAATCAAACCCACGTCTTCCCCTTTCTATCCCAATTTAGCCGGCCCTCTTCCCCATTCCCACCCTCCCCATTCTCTTCCTCTCCACCCCGCCCCCTTCCACCCTCACCACCACTACCCAGTTCTCTTTCCTCCACCACTACCCAGTTCTCTTTCCTCTACCTTCCCCTCCTCACCCTCCATGAATAGCTGCCCCAACCCACGTCTTCCCCCACCCCACCCGACAGCACCAATTGTCGGATCTTTTATATATATAATCTTCTTCCTCATGCGGGTAAGTTCCCTCTTCCTCTCTCTTTCCGTTTCTCTCTCTTGCCTTCTCTAGTGTAAACATGGCAAATTCGAAAATTGGATTTCAATTTTAAATTTTTTTTTATTTCAATTTCATGGTTTTTCGGAACACCATTGTTGCATATTTGTGTCCAGATTCGTGTGTGTGTATTTAAAAAAAAAATTAAGGGCAAAATTGGGAAGGGACAAATGTATGAGGGCAAAATGGGAAATTCGCCAGTTGTAACTGTTCAAACAACTGTTCATGAGGGGCTCTAATTTATACTATAGATATTAAACAGATTTGCATTCTTATTTAAAGTAATTAATATTGTTATTTATATATTAAGATAATACTCTTATTTAAAGTAAGTCAAAATCTTGCAAAAAATTAGTTTTTTTGTAATATAAGAAAAAAATTAGTTTTAAAGCACTAAGTCTAACTAATAAGAATGATAACTTTTCTGAAAACTAGTTTTTTATAACATTTAAAAAAAATAGTTTTTCACAAGAGTAACTCTTAAAGTAATTAATATTGTTATTTATGTATAAAGATAATACTCTCTCTATTCTATCAAAGTTAAATAAAAATTTATCAACTTTCTTGCAGTTTGACTAAAAGTTTACATAAAATTTAACTACCCAAATGAAAAACTTATAATTGTTTGTTAGAGTATTCTTAATGGTGTATTCATAAGATCTTTAGATTTTTATTTGAATAGTTAATTTTTATGTAAGTTTATAGTCAAAATAAAAAAAGTTTGACAATTTTTTCTTTGACTTTAAACTTTAAGATGGGACGAGGAAGTATGTGTATGTGGTCCTTGTTTTATGTTTCACTGGTTGGAAACAGTCAAGGCATACTTCCTTCGTTCCCTTCGCATGATACCAATTTCTATTTTGTTTCGTCTCACTTCACTCTTCACTGAATACTACTCAAAATGAAAAGTTTTTATAATTACAACGCCATTGAAATTACTATTTCCCCTATTCATTATTTATTATACTTTACTTTTTCTACTTACAACACCTTCTTACACTTATTTTCTCTCCTGCTTTTCCTATTTTGGGAATGGTAAATCAAGCGCTTTGGGAGTCATGATTTTATGAGAGTAGGGAAGGGACTGGGGTGATTATTTAGTGAGAATATTATTGTTTCAATAACTTTTATCTTAATCGCATACATTTTGAAATTTTAAGATTTTAGCTCAATATTTCCCGCTTAGCTAAAATGCTTCAATTAAATGGAAAAAGATATTAGAAACTTACCCATGATGGTGAGATTTATATGACAGCTAATTATGGGTATTTAATACCCGTCGAAAACTAATATTAAAACTCTTATCTATTTTATAAAATATATCAAACAAAGGTAAGTATATTTCGATTCAAATACTCATGCATACTCCTAGATACCTACATACCAAACGAGGCATATGGATTATAATATAATATTGCCAGAGAAGTGTTACACCGTGTGAGTGATACACCATGTGACCGAGATGGTGTCATGATCTCATACTTTAAAATTAAGGGTCAGGATTGATATGCTTGGGATGGGCTCAACATAAAGGTCCAATCAGTCTCTTTTTAAATTTTGAGGTAAATCGTAACATCATTTGTACCCCATGTTATACAACTCAGGGACAAATGGATCACATCACAAATCAAATTCCATACATGATATAAGGAGTATTATAAAATATTAAGTTCATTAAATTATTAATGATATCCAAATATTGCATGTAAAATTTGAACTTTGAATATATATATATATATATATATATATATATATATATATATATATATATATATATATATATATATATATATATATATAGATGCAGGAAACGGTCCAGATCAGTCTCAGTCCAGCAATTAGGTTGATCTCCAGCTATTAGACCTGAAACCACGAACACACGACTAGCCGGATTGGTCTCCGGCTAAGACCCTCCGGCGTGATGATGAGATAATGTGTATTAGGCTTATAAACTCAATTGAATAACGTAATTACTCAAATAGCAAATAAGGCATTACCCGTTCACGTTGGATGATATATGGTATTTATAGTGTTGAAATAGGATCACGCTGAATCCCTAGGATCACAGAGATAATCTTGGCGTAACTGACTCCGTGAAAGTAGGAGGCGATTACAGATAACGACGTGAGTCGGCTCACGTGTTGGTAGGTCGAGGTCGACTGAGTAGCCAAGTGCGACCAGACTTTATGTTTTGGCTTGATAATTATTGTGCAAGTATATGATCGTATGTCGGACGAAGCTAGGTCGAGACCTCAGATGGTCGGACAATGAGCTAGGTCGACTGATTGATGTCGGGCCATTGGCAATGTAGCAATTGGGCCGGCCCATTCAATAATAGAATAAACTGGTGACTGAAATGTTGGGCTTGATCTGTTGGGCCCGACTCATCACTTTTATTCCGTTCAGTGGGCCCCAACTTTCTGAGTTGACTTTGTCGTCCAGGAAGTTATGGAAAATTTATGAAGTCTCTTAAATAGCTCGTCGTTAGATGATCGACGTTGTTGATTGGTCAACATTGTTAGATGGTCGACTGAGTTGACGTGACTTGATCTCGACCATTGACTTTTTTGACGGTTGGATCCGTTAGAGTGCCGTAATGATTGTATGGTACGACGTTTGGACATTCACCTTGGGAACCGTTGCTGGCATTAATTGAGAGAATTATCCGTTGTGCCCCTAAACCTTTCCAATTCAGGTAAGGATTGAGATTAGTATAAAAAGACAAATCAATTTCCTTTTCCAACTTTACAATCCCCAACTTCTCATAAACCTTCAACAAGAACAAAAGTCAAGGAGCTTTCGATTTCCAGTGCAACCAAGTTTCTCGCTCGTTTTCGATCTCCCCATGTTCGAATTAACTAAGGTACCCTTCGATTTCTCTGTAATTTCAATCTTTTCCTCGATTCCTCTATGGCTAGGACCTTTGGGTGTAAACCAAGTGTTAGATACGGGTATAACTCTCGAAATCTTAGGGTTTATAAACGGTTAGAAGGTCCATGGAAGGATAATTCAAATCTTGACAACCATACGAGAACCAAATTCAGCAAAAAAAAGTTTTAAATTTGAAGGAGATTTCTTCGACCTAACAATGAATCCCAAGTGACGTATTTGGCCAACGCGCCAATCACTCGTAAGAATGGATTGCAATGACAAAGGGTCTACGAGCTCAACATGATCATCCTACAAAAAGAAGAAACATAATAATGTAAATGTGAGTTAATAGCCAAACTTTTAAGAAAGACGCAAGCGAAAAGCACACCTGGTGATTCAATTTATAGTGTTGAATGGTTGTGTATGCATACAAATATAAATCATCGACATAGCTGCACCTGGAAGAAAATGGCTTGTTTAACACCAATTGTAAAGTACCAAAAACTGTTGTGAATTTGGTGGTACCCCGTTGCAATCTAGACAAGAAATCAACACACCCACAAGCACAATAATGGAAGAATCACACACACAAGAACACAAGAGTTGTTTACCCGATTCATTCAACACATGAACTACGTCCGGGGGCAATTGCCAAGTCAATATTGTATTAGACACCTTCTAATATGTTGCTACTACAACTACAATGTGTTCTAGGTCGTAACTATGCTTATATAGCAATACAAGGAAACCCTAAATCAAATTAAGAGGAGTTTGTATCAAAATAGGAAACAAAATCTGCTGCAGAAAAATCCTCCCGACACGTGGGCGGTCGCCCATGAAGAAATTCCCCAAGCCGTGACATTCTGACCATGTGGGCGGTCGCCCACCACCACCATGGGCGGTCGCCCAGTGCAACAGAAGTCCTCCACGTTTTTCCTCCTTGATCTCACCAACTCCTCCAACTTAGACTCCTTTTTTCTCATAGTTTAGGACTCCAATCCCAACAATCTCCCACCGGAGACTAAACTAACAAGCATAGAACACCCATCAACTCCCACCACGGAGTAATGACCTTCGAACACATTTCCCCCATATTGGCTTGACACTACCGAACCTCCCGCTCAAGTATTAAGGCGAGTTGAAACCAAGCGACGTTTCAACCTCTCCGTGTTAGATGATTCTTGCCTCCCCAAATCAGCTTCTACCTTGATTTCTCCCCGCAAGTCTAACTTCGCCTTCTCCCTCCAGACCCACCTTCCTCGCAATGCTTCCCCTTGAAACTTGAATGTACCTTGTTTCTTGCATCGTCTTCTTTTGGTCTGAATACGCTCTCTGTTAGGGCACTTGGACTTCCACATCGCGTTGATCAACTTTGTGTCCTTCTCCCCCCTAACATACTTGAAATTACCCGGATCCGAGCAGGCCTCGCGGCCCCGGCATCTGGCATTTTTCCCCGCTTTGCAGCGTTTTCAGGTTGGAGGTGTCTCGCCGTTTGTTTTCGCATTTGTAGAGTCGCCACGCCGTTTTTATTAAGCCCAAAACATTAAAAAAGGGCATCGGTTTAAAGATAATTTTAAAGCTTTTTGTGTGATGAGATTTTGAGTTCGGAGGTCAGATGACTCCCCAGGAAGAGAATATTAGAATATTAGAGCTCACCCGAGTAGCCTCGTAAAACGAGTCTTTCGGATACCCCTAATATCCTTTAAATGTTGTGTGTGTGTGTGTGCTTTTAAAAATGCATGCTGTATCGGATGTCTACATTGTATGCTATGTATGGAAATGTACTGAAATAGTGTAGGAAGGAAGCCTTACCAATGTTGGTTCGTGTCCTGTCTTCCGCCGGAGAATAGTGTTTGAGGTCGGAGTAAGCGTTCGGTATGGATCGGGATTGCTTCGGGAGGGACCGGTTGTACGCGGACGAGTTTCGGCGTGAGTTGAGGTTGCGAGGCTGCGTTCGGGCGAGAGGATTCGGCGTGCGTGGAGATCGTCGGGATCACTCGGGCAGAGGTTCGGCGTGCGTTGTGGTGGCAGGAGTTATTCGGGCAGAGGTTCGGCGTGCGTTGTCGATCGTCTGTTTGACTCGGGAAAGAGCGGGACGCCTCGGAAAGACCGAGCGAGGCCTCGGAGTACCACGAGGGGCCTCAGAGTACCTCAAGAGTGCCTCGGGGCAGCGGGAGCGTCGCGGGAGCGCTCGGAGAGGCTTCGGAGCACCACGAGGGAGCTCGGGAAGGCCTCGGAAGGATCCGAAAGGGGCGGGAGTGCCTCAAGAGGACTTAGAGGGGAGCCGAAGGCTAAGGGAGGAAGAGAGAAGAGGAGGTGTGTGAAAATGAGGAGGGGAGCCCTCATTTATAGTAAAAATTTCGGAGCAAAGAGGTCCGTACGGACCTTCTTGGTTATCGAGAATTTTGGATTTCCTCGATTTGAGGGAATGCGCAATGATGGTGAATATTACGGAATGATGGTGTTCCACACGAGCAATAAGGTCCGTACGGACCATCATCTTGCATACGCAAAGAGGTCCGTACGGACCAACTCGCATGGAAGTAATCATTTTCCCAGGATTTGAGGAATATTGTGGACTTTAAGGGGATTTAGTAATCATTGAAACAAAAAGGTCCGTACGGACCTTAATTGCTTTTCGATTTCTGAAAATTCCCAAAAGGTCCTTTTGTCCCTTTTATCCCGAAAGGCTCCTCCCTTGGTTTGGTTGGGGGTTTGAGAGGGTTTTGAGAGGGTTTTGAGTGCGAGAGGTCTCAGAGGCTGCGTTGATGAGTCTGCGGTATTTCCCGGTGCTTGAAAGGGGGTGATCCAGTTGGGGTACTTACGAAGCCCTCGGCGGCGTCACTTATGAAAGAAGTGGGGTCGCCGATAAGATAAGGGTCTGTCTGGATCAGCGTCTTTGGGAGAGGAAGTGACCGTGAGGGTCGATGTGAGGACGTGGTGGTGTCCTTTTGTGTGACCGTTTAGGTCAATAGGGTGGACCACTGTGATAGGATTCCTACGTATCCCTGGCGGGAATCAAGCACAGTCGTAGTTCGGGTGTGGGGTGAGTGTTTTGTGAATGCGGGCGTGGTGGTGCCACTGGAGTGTTGTGTGACCGCCGAGGTCGGTGGTAAGGACGTGGTGGTGTCTGGGTGGCCGCATGTAGGTCGATGGCCGGACCGTGATAGGATTCCTACGTATCCACTGGCGGGAATCGAAGCACAGTCGTAGTTCGAAGGTCGTGAATTTGTGAGTGCGGGCGTGGTGGTGCCTGAAGTGTTGTGTGACCGCCGAGGTCGGTGGTAGGAACGTGGTGGTGTCTAAGATGTGGTGACCGCCGAGGTGATAGGTAGAGGACGTGGTGGTGTCCTAAGATGTGGTGACCGCGAGGAGTCGGTGTGAGGACGTGGTGGTGTCCTAGGATGGAAATTTTACGATTTTCCTAATCGGGTGGTTTAAGGCCTTCGGGCTAGGAGATAGAGTGAGGACACAGATCGTCTTCGGTTGCGGTTGGTGCCACGGCCCGGAGGACTTTGAATCGTCATCGGCGGCGGTTGGTGCCTGGCCCAGAGGACTTTGAATAAATCATACGGCGGTTGGTGCACCTGTTGCCAAGGACTTTGAATAAATCATCTGGCGGCGGTTGGTGCCTTATTTGGAGGACTTTGAATCGTCTTACGCGGCGGTTGGTGCCATGTTGGAGGACTTTAGATAAATCTTACGGCGGCGGTTGGTGCACCTTGGGAGGACTTTGAATCGTCTTGGCGAGTGTTGGTGTTATGCGCGAGGACTTTGAATAAATCTTCTAGCCGCCGATTGAGTGCCTGGCCCAGGAGGACTTTGAATCGTCTTAAGCGGCGGTTGGTGCCTGTTGGAGGACTTTGAATCGTCTTAAAGCGGCGAACATTGATGTTATCACGCGAGGACTTTGAATAGATCTTAGCCGCGATTTGATGTAATCTGCGCGAGACTTTGAATCGTCTTACAGCATGATTGTGGATGTAATGCGCGAGACTTTGAATAAATCTTCTAGCGCTTGATTGATGTAATCTTATGAGACTTTGAATCGTCTTCTAGCAGCGATTGTGGATGTAATGCGAGACTTTGAATCGTCTTCTAGCCGCGATTGTGGAGGCGTGGGCGCCTTGTGCTTCGAGCGTAGATGCCTTTGTGTTTTTGCATGTTGATGTAGAAGGTTGGACTTACGATGGCTAGGTGCTTGCTGCCACGGGTTGAAGTGGGCGAGGATGACGGCCGAATGATTGCTTCACCATTTGGCGTTTTGGGAGGCGCTTCGTGCCTTGGGACTTGTACTTTCGAAGGTGTTGGCTCCTTCGTGTGCTTGTTTTGCCGTTGAGTGGGCAAGGATGATGGCCGGTCTTTGAGGATATGCGATCTTGTATGACTTCCGCTTTGACTTGTTGGGGAGGAGCTCGGGCTTACTTTGATGGCGGTGCTTGCGTGCCAGTTAAAGTGGGCGAAGTTCGGGCTTACATCCCGGCTGCCGGTGCTTGAATTCTTTGAGGATGCGTGACCTTGTAGGGGCCACTTTCTACGGTAGGAAGATGACTTCGGACCTCCTTTGAGGCAGTGGTTGAAGTTGTCGTTGAGCGTTTGGAGCGTCTTGTGCCTTGATATTTGTGCTTTGGGAGGTGTTGGCTCCTTCTTGGGTGCCGTCGGGCGTCTTGGATTACCGTTAGGTGGGCGAGGATCGGTCTGGCCCAGCAATGAGGGAGATTGAATTGCCGTTGAAGTGGCGAGACCGAGGTGCTTACGCTTAGACGGCCGGTGGTTGAATTGCCGTTGAAGTGGGCGAGGAGTCCTGCTTACGCTTGACGGCCAGGTGGTTGAATTGCCGTTGAAGTGGGCGAGTCGGTCTTACGCTTGGCCGAGGGGATTGAGTTGTCGTTGAAGTGGCGAGACCGGTCTTACGCTTGACGGCCCGTGGTTGAATTGCCGTTAGAGTGGCGAGGCCGGTCTTACGCTTGACGGCCGGTGGTTGAATTGCCGTTGAAGTGGGCGAGTCCTGGTCTTACGCTTGACGGCGGTGGTTAGAATCACCGTTGGACCGGTTTGTGGGGTGTTGCCCAGTTCTTTGCTTTGTTTGACTTTTCTCTGGAGGTATGAGTTTATTACTTTGTTTTGATTTAGCGATACTGTAATTTCTCCATTGTTTTTGCTTTGAGCCTTTTACGCTTTTGTCGCGAGTGTGGTCCTCTACGAGATCTTCCGGTGCTTCTAGTGGGATAGAGATCTAGAACATTTTGTTGCTGCGTATCTGCTATCTTTGAAATTTGGGCACAAATGCGAGGAAGGAGGACCGGCGGGGAAGCTCACCTTGTCCTACGGGGATGTGCGAGAGCGTACTGGAGAGAGATAGCCGTGAGGGTTTGTCTTGTTCCGTGGACTCGGTATGAGGGGATGAGTTTGAGGGGCTCCAGGAGTAACGTGACGGAAAGATCTTTGCGGGGCTTGACTTGTGATGTCATGTATGCGGGAGCGGGTCTTACGCGGCATGGCCCCGGTGTGCTTCCGTGGCTCGAGGGACCCTCCCTTCGGGGATGCTTGATTCCGGGACATGGACGTGCTCGATTTCGAGAGAGTACCTTGGCGGTGTCGGCGCCGAGGAGTTCATTTTATATGGAGAGGAGTACGGGGCCTTCGTGAGGAGGAAGCCGAGGACGCCGCAGTGCCGGCGCGGAGAGAGAGGCCGGCCCGCAGCTCCCCTGCAGGTTCCGATGCCGGGGGCCGGATTTCACGTATGTCCGTGGGGACGGAGTCGAGGCGGAGGGTGTCTCGCACTGTCTCGAGCTTGAGCTCTGCTGCATACTGAGTGGACCCCGATAGATCGGTGAGTGTCTTGACTCTTTTCCATCTTGGCATCTTTTCTGTATTTTCTCTCTTTTTGTTGTTGAGTATAAGCGTATTGCTTTGAGCCGTTTCCTCGTCGCTTGTTGGTGCAGGTCGCGGGGAGAGCTTATGATATGTTGACTCGCCGTTACGTGGCGATGAGGTCATTTGCGAAGAAGATGGCTTCGAAGATATCTGGCCGGTCTTCGCGACGCGTGCCAGCGTACGAGCCTATGCCTTCGAGGCACTCTGTAAGACGTTCACTCCGCCTAGAGCCGAGCCGAGCCGCAGCGAGAGGGACCTTTGAGGCGGCATAGCATGGATGCCGGACGTCTTCGGGAGCCGCGGGGCCTTCGAGGGAGCGCCCTTTTATCGGTCCTCATGCCTCCGCGTAGGCGCATGAGTGAGGGTTCCTCGAGCCTTCTTTCTTTGATCCTTTCGCGGATTTGATCCTTCGAGTACTTTTCGTGGGAGCCTCGTGGGTGCTCGATATTCGACGACGAGGATGTGACGGGCGAGTTATTTGGGATGCCCGACTTTTCTTTGGAGGACCTCGGCGAGGATGATGATCTTTGAGGAGTCTCGATTAGTATTCATTTGCTTTCCCTCTTTTCATATCCCTCTTTTTTGTTTAGCAAAGGACATTTATGGGTACATGTAATAAAACACATGTATTTGCATGGCAAACAACATTTTATTTTAAGATTTAATGTCATTTTTGTGATTCCCGGGAATTGTCCTAGAAATTGTTGCTATTATTATTTTTTATTTTGTGCATGCCACGTGAGCTGAGAG
This sequence comes from Adenophora triphylla var. japonica, assembly GCA_022495995.1. Classification (NCBI taxonomy): domain Eukaryota; kingdom Viridiplantae; phylum Streptophyta; class Magnoliopsida; order Asterales; family Campanulaceae; genus Adenophora; species Adenophora triphylla. The sequence continues at coordinate 380,873 of JAFEMH010001518.1, read as the reverse complement.
TGTGTTTGTGGGTAGTGTTTGTTTGCCGGGAATGGCTTTGGCAGTTGTTTGGGCGGTTTGGAGCAAGGTTTTGCCGAGGACAGTGCTTTTTTGTACTTTGGCCGGGGAAATGGGTTCTGTTTGCAAGGAGGTCCGTACGGACATACTTAGCATGCAAAGAGGTCCGTACGGACCAACCTTGCTTTTTGGGAAGGACATAAATGCTTTCCGTGTCCGGTTCTTCCTCATTTCCCCATTTGCACCATTTTCGAGCTTTCTTCCCCATTTTCTCTAGGAACCTCCATTTTTGCCATGGATTCTTCGTATGTCCCTAGAATTTTGCCGAGGCTTTCGCGGGGAGAGAGGCAAGCACACTTCCGAGCGCTGAAAACGTGGATGCGGCGTAAGTGTATGAGGCATCGTAGACGGGCTTTCGAGGTAAGGTTTCGTCTTTGCTTGATTTGGTCTTTTAAGGAGTTGGTTCCCGATTGGGATTTGTTGCGGCCGCCGCGAAGTTACTGGGATGTTAGGAGGCACGTGTCTTGTTTCTCCTACAATGAAATGGTGCCCACTTTTGAGGATTTTCGGGCTTTGATTGGAGGACGGGAGGTGGAGGCCATCTCGCTTCCTTTGATTGGTGGTCTTCGCTGTGAGCGTGAAGCTTGCGAGACTTTCTTCGTACTTCGTTGGAAGAAGTGCGAGGGCATGATCCTTGATTCGGGTCATATCGACATTTCGAGCCGCCGGAGCGGTTCATGGTTGATGATGAGAGTGACGTCTCTTGGGATGCATTCGCCTTGTGCACGATAGCGACGCTTTTACAGTGGATTCCACTTGGCATTTGTGATGGCGCTTTGCTAGATGTGGTAGAGCCTTTGCGGAAAGTGGAGAAGATATTGTCCCGTTGGTCTTTGGGGAGACTCTTCGGGGTATCGGCCGTCCGGCGACCGGGGATCGTTTATGAGAGGGAAGCCCCGCTTTGCTCACCTTGTGGCTGCGAGAGAGACTTCATGCCATGTCCGAGGCTCAGACGTTGTTTAGCAGTGGTCATTTGCTCGGCGACCTCTTGTGTTGGATATGGATCGATCCGCCCGGGAGAGATGGATGGCACGGCTTGGTACGCATCGATCCGCCGGTGGGTTCCGACCGGAGGATTGAGACCGGGAGGATCTTGCAGGAAGGGTCCTACGTTGTCGAGTTCCGTGTTTGTCTTGGTCCTCCTTCTATATTCCGTCGCTCGTTTCCGGCGGTTTGGGATGAAGCAGGAGCCTTTGTTGGCCGGGATGACCTTGCTACTGCGGAGGTAGTTCCTCTTTGTATGGCGGCTTCGGGTGCCTTCTTGTATTTTACGAGGGTATGGAAGTATTCCGCTTTCCCTCCTGTGGTACTCCTTAGACGTCGGGGAGCGTTGTATTGACGACTCAAGATACGGCCCGGTATGAGCGGCATGTTGGGCAGATCCCAAGTGGTCTTGGAGAGCAAAGGCGTGCGGCAATTGCAGGACCCGCTGCCGTAGTAGCTATTGCCTTAGGAGTTCGAAGCACAGTCGACCCTTTGGATGTGACGGGAGACGCTTTGTTTGACTACGAGACTAGAGTTGACCGACCGACAGGGGAGAGGTCCTCTTTACGGACTCGCAGGGAGGAGATCCGAGCCGAAGCACGGGCGAATGAAGCCCCGAGAGCCGCCGGATTGTTTGACTCTACGGGGAGGACCCCGGATCTCGGGCCGAGAGACGCAGAGTTGGTTCACGTGGAGCGAAAGAAGACTCGCCGGGGACGAGGGAAGAAAGGAAAGAATGGCGAGGGGACAAGCGCAGACGGCGCGGAATGACCTCCTAGGTATCCATTCATTGCATTGCAAACACATTATTAGTTAAATGTATTAAGTTTGTCTTTTAGCATGTTGTGAACTTGAGAGTAGACCGTGCTTGAACTCATCAAGAAATGTTGTAACCGTTTAGTGATTTGTGATTTACTTTTAAAGCTTTGTCGAGACGCAAGATCTTTTGTTCGCCTTTGCTTACATTTGTGCACTTTGTCGGCGTCCATCTTTGGACTTTTACATTGCATCCGCGACCGAAGCTCCGGGGCCCCGACGGCAATCCCCTTTGCCGAGGCTTCGTGCTTGGCCGAGAGGTTGAATGCTCCCTTGACAAGTCGTTCGACGGTCTTTTCGTAGCTTCCTTGCCTCTTGTTGGCGTCGGGCTCTTGACCTCTTTTTGCGGCCTTCGCTTGAGCTTCTTTATTGTTTTTTTTTTTTGTGAGCCCTTGCTCGAGCTCTTTTTTTTTTTTTTTTTTTGAAGCGCGTGAGGGCGAAGACAAGCCCCGGCTTGGAAGCGATATGAGTCGGTCGTTTGATCTTTGAGTGACCCTTGGATGTCCTTGGATGTTGCCGCCGTCGTTTGACTTGGTCAAGGTGGCTAACTTGGGACGTGTTTCTTGAAAAGTGCGTAGCTTGATGGAGGTCTTGGTTGACATTCAAACTTTTGACTTTTTGTGTATTTTTAGACCGGACCAATTAAGGTTGCCTACGTTCCTGACTAGAGGGCTCAGTGTCCGCGTAGTTCGACACTACATGGAGTGCCAAGAGATGCACGGTTGTTCTTCTTCAGGCGAAGTATCTCGCGAAGTTTGCTTCCGTTGATTTGGATTCATGAAGGGATTGCCGTCTAGGTCCGTCGGCTTCATGGCGCCTCTGAGAAGATCTTTTGAACCACGAAAGGGCCGATCCATGTGGGTTCCCATTTTCCCAGTGGGTTGGTTCGAGTGGGAGGCTTTTCTTTGAGTACAAGGTCACCTTCACGATGTCTCGGGATTTGACTTTCTTGTCGAAAGCTCTAGCCATCTGCTTTGATAGGCTCGGACGTGTTCCATGGCCTTTAGTCGTCGCTCAATCTAGCAGAGCCAATTCGTCATGTCTGGCTTGAGCCATTCGACTTCGTTGATGTCATTTTCCAGCAAAGACTCGGAGTGAGGGAATTTCTAGCTCGATGGGAAGGATCGCTTCCATCCCGTACGTCGTGGCAAATGGGGTTTCTCCCGTGGTCGTTCCTGACTGATGTGCGGTAGCCCCAAAGTGCAAGGTGCAGCTTCTCGAGCCAATCTCGTCCTCGGGTGGTCATTTTTCGGATGATCCCGTTCGAGGGTTTTGTTTGCCGCTTCCACGGCGCCGTTTGTTTGTGGCCGGTAGGAGAAGATTTGTGACGTGTGATCTTGAATTCGGCCCGACGGTCTGCGAATTCCCCTTCGAAGTGTGAGCCGTTGTCCGATATGACCTCATTTGGGATGCCGTATCGGCAGATGATGTTTTCTTTAAGGAAATGCACGACCTTCTTGGAGGTGAGTACCTTGTAGGACTTGGCTTCGACCCATTTGGTGAAGTAGTCGATGGCTACTAAGATGAACTTCGTGGCCGTTGCTGCTGGCGGAGCGATTTTCCCGATGACGTCAATTCCCAAGTGGCAAAGGGCCAAGGTGTAGTCATGCGGTAGAGATCGTGGGGTGGTAGATGATTGAGGTTGGAGAACCGTTGGCACTTGTCGCAGCTTCGGACAAAGTGGATGCACCGCTCCATGGAGATCCAAGAGTAGCCCATCCTGAGAATGATTTGCATCAGGGCTCTGGCGTTCATGTGGGGACCGCAAGCCCCATTGTGGACTTCGTTCATGAACTTGTCTGCTTCTTCTTGGCTGATGCAGCGTAGGAGTGGCCCATGGTAGCGTTTCTTGTATAACATGTCCCCGAGGATGACGAAGTGAGAGGCTAAGCGTTTTAGGGCCATGATGCTCTTGGTCTTGACCCCTCCTGTGTGTGGGTCTTCCTTGTTCATGAAGGTGGCTTCCCCGCTCTTGAGGTATTGGAAAATCTGGTGTGTGCTGGAAACGGCGTCGGACTTGCGTCTCTTTGGCTCTTCAGCAGTTCCCAAATTTACTTTGGTTAAAACCTCCTCGGCAGCTTGGGCCCGGTTTTTCTCTCGTTTGACAACATGCTTAAAGATGTGCTTAATGTATTGTTCGTTTAATGTGTCTGCTTCTTTATCAAGTGAATCGTTATTAACTGTTTGTGTGTTAGTTAATTTATCAGTTGTTAAAGATGCAATGAGAGGATACTCGGAAAGATCGAAGCATTCATTAAGAGCATACGGGAATACATTATTGGCAATGAGTTCGTAATCTTCTGGCGTGAGGCCATCAGATGACTCGAGAGACTCAAATTCAAAGCTAATGGACTCAGGATGAGTTTTGACACTAGACTCTAGGACTCGAGGGGTCAGACCAAGTTGTTCGATCATGTCCTTTTGCCGGCGTGGGTCGGAGAAGGTGGCCCAGCTTATTGAGTGGCAATGAGCTTGATAGGAGATGGGGCTTGAAGGGCTTTATGTCACCGTTCCCGATCATTCTATCACAGAGTTATCGAAACAAAATCGATTAGATCCGGCATCTCGATTTCTTCTTTGAAGAGCAGTGGAGCAGTGGCTCGTCCCAAGCATCGTCTGCGAGTCTCTTGCTTTGTCTTGGGCATTACTAGCTCGAATACGGGCTCGTCCCGTTTGTTGAAGGCGGGAGTGTTGACGAGAGAGTTTTTCGAATTCTTCCGCCAAAGAGGGGTTTTCCGAACCAAAATTCATTGTGAATAGTGGTGGTTGTGGATCCGGCAGGGGCGGTGTGTCGAGGAATGCTCTTCGGACAGATTTGGCTTGAGGCCTCCGAATCTTGCCGGAGTTCCTGGCTGGAGCTTGTCCATGGTTGTCGGCCGGCTTTGTTTGGCGCCGATCGCTCTGTTCCTTTTCCGGATCTTCTTCCAAGTTGCCGGCCTTCCTTGTGAAGTACTTGGTCATGTCGAAGCTGTAAGGACGAAGATCGGAGATTGCGTGCAAGCCTCTTTTGTTATCTCGTGGAGCGTTTACGTGCGGCTCGCTTGTCCTCCGCAATGTGTTCGGGAGTAGGAGAGTATCCTCAGGCCGTGCAGGGTATTCTCGTTTCTTTGATATTGATGATCCGTTGAGTGCCACGATGGCGTTTTCCCAAACCGAGCCCCCGGGATGTAGTTCATGTGCTTCATCATTTTCATCGGGGGAGGGATCTTGTCCCCAAATCAAAGGCAGGTCTATGTGGCACACTTGGGCCTTTGGGCTTTCGATGGTGAACCCCGTTAGCATCATGCCATCATCGTCGGGTTTGATTTCTAAGACCGGGACGCCGTTGGTGTCGGTCCTTTCGGTGACTATGCTTTGTCATTGTAGATGATGGTCGATCTGTTCCTTGGACGAACTTTACGCATTGATGGAGAGTAGATGCCACCCCATTGATCCGATGTAGCCAAGGGCGTCCCAAAATGGCAGGTGAAGGTGATCGGGATGTCGATGACTTGGAAATCGTCGGGACCATTTGCTTTTTCCAGAACCACAAGTTCAAGGTGGCTATTCCCAAGACTCGGGCGGGATGTTGAGTCGTATGCCTTGATTGCTCGAGTCGAGGGTTTTAGATCGGTTGCTTTGATCCCTAGCAAATCCATCATTTTGGGTGGAAGGACGTTCATGGATGATCCCCCATCTACCAACACCATGGGGAGAGACGACGCTCGTCCAGCTGAATTTATTATGTAGAGAGGCTCGTTGTGGTCGCCCCAAATTTTGAAAGATCGAGCTCTGTGAAGGTGATGATATTGCTGTAATTGACGTTGCCAATCATCCGAACTCGCTTCATCGTGTGTCACCGTGATGGGAACCATAGTACGGGCCGTGCTTTCTTCCAACTTGAGCTTGTGTGGGTAAGATGAAGTGAGTAAGGACCAGAGTGAGATGTTAGCCCGAGTGCGCTTGAGCCGTGTCAAGACAGGATCTTCAACCTTTGGGTCCAAGATTTCGCCTTCTTTGGCATAGGGTCCCTTTTCGGTTCGTGGCTCGGTATGGCCGGCCTTTTGTCCGTCCGTGGAGGATTCACTGGGATTTGACCGGAACGTGTCGAACATTCACCTCTGGACTTGTGGTTTTGCTTGTCTCTCCCGTTTAGGAGTGGGAGGAGCACGATTGGCGTAAGGCCGACCGCGCATTTCAATTCGTTCACTGTCATGGCTTTTACCGAAGCATCAATAGTGGCTTTGAGATCTTCCCAAGACAGGGGTTGGATTATCTGGACCTTCGGGCCTTCGGTGGCGGTGCGAAGCTCGTCCCGGCTGATCATGGAGCAAACATTGCCGTGGCCCCGTGCGTAACTAGGCCGGGGAGATTTCTTTGGAGTAGATGACATAGTAGTCAAACTTTCTGAGGGTTCTCCAAGGGTTCCAACCGTGGGATCACCGTATTCATACCTCTTTTTCGGCTTTTTGTTGAGAAGATAGCTTCTTCTTTCGTCGAGGACGGCCCTCGTTCATTGCATCCCGGAATTCCATTTCCGGACAAGCACTTACTGTCATGAGACATCCCACGAGATGTGTTTGTTGTTTGGCGGTGGTACCGGGACCTCAGGAGGCCGGATGGGCGAGCTTTCCTCTGGAAGGTCTTGTGGTCTTACGTCATAACCGCATGGCTCGTACGAGGGTAACAGGTTGACTTACGGGAGACAATGAGAGATGTTAGAGGCGTAGGAGCGCCATGGCTTGGGAAGCCCCGTGTAGTTGGGTGGCTAAGGTTCCGAAGTGGTGCATGGCACCTTCGATCGAGGCTTGTTGCTCACCTTGACGTTTCTCAATAGCCATGAGGACCTCGCCAAACTTCTTCCGGTGTTGGGAAATTTCTTGGGGGTAAGGTCCGTTCTCATCCTTGTTATCCACCGACTTGGCCATGGGAATTGACGGATTGTCCCGGTGACGAGAGGTGGGTAGGACCTTGCTGTTTTGACACTTTGGGAGACGGGTTCCCGGTACTCTCGACCACTCTCGTTAGCCGGAGGGTGATGGGCAAGGTTTAGACACGGGAATGGCCTAACGGGATAAAAGGGGAAAGCTCACGTGGCATGCGGTTTCCGTTTCTTTTATTTTCTGATTTTTTTTTTTGTTGTTTTAATTTACTTAAAACATGTTTTCTCAGAGTCCTAGGTAGGTTGGAAAAGATTGCTCTTCTTTTTCGCAACTATGCTAGATCCTGGGTCAGTGAGACCATACGTGCGGCTATAAGCCCCTCGTTTTGCACTCCGTATTTCGACATCCCAGGGTGGACAGCCCCTGTGCGAGGGTCCTATAGTGCAAGCGGTTTCCACCGGCCTAAAAGAAAATCGAACCTAAGGACCGAGCTGTCATGTTCGTTTTGATGCGTTAGCCATGTGAATAGTGAACCGAGCCGGCCACCGAGTCAAGATCGTGTCAAGAGTTCGGCATGACCTTCTCTTTACCTTGCTTGCGCAAGGGATGCGTGACGTTAGGCGTTGGTCGGGTCATATCGTCATGGCCGACGTATCAAAGGCGTGATGACATGGTGTCACGCAAGCATGGATGTATATCCTGGACGGAACATCGTCCTGGGTGTAGCTTCGGAAATCAAGATCGAGTCAAGATTTTAGCATGACCTTTCATCGCTTTGCTTGCGCAAGGGATCTTGAGTTCCGAGCCTTGACTCGAGAAAATGGCCCAGGCATGGTATATGTATCCAGCCGTATGACACCTGACCGGGTAAAACCAACCGAGTCCGGACAGAGTGTGACTCGAGACTTCCAAACGTGCGGGGTTGGCGCTTGGCTAGGATGGGATGTTTGGAATGATCCCGTGCGCGCCAAGAGGCCTAGGAAGACCAAACGGATCGCAAGCGAGACCACTCTGGGTTAAGGGTTGTAGTGTGCAGTGTATCCGAGGCAGCAGTGCGCATAGTGTGCGGTGTAACCGAGGCAGCAGTGCGCGTAGTGTGCGGTCTCTAAAATTCTTTTTCTGAGTAAAACAGGAGTTTTTTTTTTTTTTGAAGAATTTTAAATGTATGCACAGATGTATATTAATGCATTTTTTTTGTATTTTTATTTTTTTTTGTAAAATAAAAACGAAGCACGTGCACACATACACACAACAAGCTTAAAGGAAGGGGTAAAATGAAAGTTTGACCCTCATCATCGTTTTAAAAATCTTTTATTTTGTTTAAAAGTTTTTAAAACAAAATGTCCCAATGGAGTCGCCAATCGAAATTACCGGATCCGAGCAGGCCTCGCGGCCCGGCATACGGCATTTTCCCCCGCTTTGCGGCGTTTTCGGAGTTGGAGGTGTCTCGCCGTTTGTTTTCGCATTTGTAGAGTCGCCACGCCGTTTTTATTAAGCCCAAAACATTGAAAAAGGGCATCGGTTTAAAGATAATTTTAAACCTGTTTTTGTGTGATGAGATTTTGAGTTCGGAGGTCAGATGACTCCCAGGAAGAGAATATTAGAATATTAGAGCTCACCCGAGTAGCCTCGTAAAACGAGTCTTTCGGATACCCCTAATATCCTTTAAATGTTGTGTGTGTGTGTGTGCTTTTAAAAATGCATGCTGTATCGGATGTCTACATTGTATGCTATGTATGGAAATGTATTGAAATAGTGTAGGAAGGAAGCCTTACCAATGTTGGTTCGTGTCTGTCTTCCGCTGGAGAATAGTGTTTGAGGTCGGAGTAGCGTTCCGGTATGGATCGGGATTGCTTCGGGAGGGACCGGTTGTCTGCGGACAGAGTTTCGGCGTGAGTTGAGGTTGCAGGCTGCGTTCGGGCAGAGGTTCGGCGTGCGTGGAGATCGTCGGGATCACTCGGGCAGAGGTTCGGCGTGCGTTGTGGTGGCAGGAGTTATTCGGGCAGAGGTTCGGCGTGCGTTGTGGATCGTCGGTTTGACTCAGAAAGAGCCGGGATGCCTCGGGAAAGACCAGGCAAGGCCTCGGAGTACCACGAGGGGCCTCAGAGTACCTCGAGAGTGCCTCGGGGCAGCGCGGGAGCGTCGCGGGAGCGCTCGGAGAGGCTTCGGAGCACCACAAGGGAGCTCGGAAGGCCTCGGAAGGATCCGAAAGGGGCCGGGAGTGCCTCAAGAGGACTTAGAGGGGAGCCAGAAGGCTAAGGGAGGAAGAGAGAAGAGGGAGGTGTGTGAAAATGAGGAGGGGGAGCCCTCTATTTATAGTAAAAATTTCGGAGCAAAGAGGTCCGTACGGACCTTCTTGGTTATCCAGAATTTTGGATTTCCTCGATTTGAGGGAATGCGCAATGATGGTGAATATTCTGGAATGATGGTGTTCCCTGAGCAATAAGGTCCGTACGGACCATCTTGCATGCAAAGAGGTCCGTACGGACCAACTCTGCAGGGAAGTAATCATTTTCCCCGGGATTTGAGGGAATATTGTGGACTTTAAGGGGATTTAGTAATCATTGAAACAAAAAGGTCCGTACGGACCTTAATTGCTTCGATTTCTGAAAATTCCCAAAAGGTCCTTTTGTCCCTTTTATCCCGCAAAGGCTCCTCCACTTGGTTTGGTTGGGGGTTTGAGAGGGTTTTGAGAGGGTTTTGAGTGCCAGAGGTCTCCGAGACTGCGTTGATGAGTCTGCGGTGTTTCCCGGGTGCTTGAAAGGGGGTGATCCAGATTGGGGTACTTACAATACTGTTTCTTGATGTCTCTCCTTTCTACACCAATAGGCCGGTTCTTTAGCCTCTTGCTCCCACCGGAACGAATTTGGACATTGTAGGTAGAGTACAACATCTTCCCCTTAACCCCATGAGCTATCACCTTAACCCTTTTTGTGACTTCCCAAGACCCACCAATGAAGGTCACACCATACTCTTCACTGTCAAGTTGTCCCACAGAAATCACTATTCTCCTCAAATCCGGAACATGCATCACATTGTGTAGTTGTAAAACAGCCCCATTAGGTGTCTTCATCATCATATCCCCCTTACCTTTGATCTTCAGTGGTTGACCATCACCAAGATAGATAACCCCAAAATCTCCAGTTTTATACCGCTCCATTGATCCTGCATCCCCACTAGCATGACAAGAAGCTCCAGAATCCAACACCCAACCTTCACCCGACTGCTCCTCTCCTAGGATTAATACATCTCCCCCATCATCCACCACGTGTGCACCACCATCTTTACCCGGACAGTCATAACTGATATGACCTAATTCGCCACAATTGTAGCACTTGACCTTTTTCCCCTTTTTCGGTCCTCCCTTTCCCCTATTTCTCTCCACCCTAAGTGCAGCCCCATCTACGAAAGATTCTCCCCTTTTCTCTTTCCTTCTCAACTCCTCTTGAAGGATGAGATCTCTAACCTCCGTATACACCAATGCTGTTTTCGACGTACTAATCGTTGTGACAGTTACCTCCCAACTATCAGGCAATGATTTTAGTAGAAAACAAGCTAGCACTTCATCGGAGAAAGTAATATCAAAACTTTTCAATTGGTCTACCATACCTTTGAAACTGCCGATATGACTTGCTGCTGTCTGCCCCTCTAACATCTTCGCATTCGCAAACCTCTTTATCAAATGCACCTTATTGATATTAGACGGCTTCTCATACATGTCTGACAGCGTTTGTAGCAACTCCACCGTTGTCTTGGTCTCCATAGCATTCCGTGCAACGTCGTCGGTTAGAGCGCTCCTCACCACTCCTAACGCCTTCCGATCTAACGTCTCCCAATCCCCTTGTGACATGTCTTCGGGTTTCTCCTTTAAGGGTTTATGAAGATCCTTACAATAAAGGTAATCTTCAACCCTTGTCCTCCAGAACGTGAAATTCACACCGTTGAATTTCTCGATTGAGTTCTTCATCTGATTGCTTCACCAAGTCCCCAAGAACGCGATTCAAAAAATCAACTAATGAAACTTTGAATCCTCAGAACCAATGTTCTGATACCAGTTGTTGTGAATTTGGTGGTACCCCGTTGCAATCTAGACAAGAAATCAACACACCCACAAGCACAATAATGGAAGAATCACACACACAAGAACACAAGAGTTGTTTACCCGGTTCATTCAACACATGAACTACGTCCGGGGGCAATTGCCAAGCCAATATTGTATTAGACACCTTCTAATATATTGCTACTACAACTACAATGTGTTCTAGGTCGTAACTATGCTTATATAGCAATACAAGGAAACCCTAAATCAAATTAAGAGGAGTTTGTATCAAAATAGGAAACAAAATCTGCTGCAGAAAAATCCTCCCGACACGTGGGCGGTCGCCCACCACCCCATGGGCGGTCGCCCATGAAGAAATTCCCCAAGCCGTGACATTCTAACCATGTGGGCGGTCGCCCACCACCACCATGGGCGGTCGCCCAGTGCAACAGAAGTCCTCCACATTTTTCCTCCTTGATCTCACCAACTCCTCCGACTTAGACACTTTTTTCCTCATAGTTTATGACTCCAATCCCAACAAAAACCACATTAAACTTGGTCTACCAAGGCCTAATACGAATTAATTTAGAAAAAAAAACAGTAAACATTATGATATACAAGGATCAAAATATTAGAATAATAAGATAAAACAGAGATTAGGGCTTCAATGTCAATGAGAGAGAGACTCAGAGTCAGTCCCTCTTCAAAATAGGCATTTTCGGTTTCCCCTTCATTAAAGTCATTTTTCATCGTAATCTACAAAACTAAACTGAATCATCATTAGAAAGAATAATACGAATTAATTTAGAAAAATCAATAAACATTGTGATATACAATATAGAAATCCCCAGTATATACAAAACATAAAGTATCCTAAAAAGAAAAATCGTCAGTATATATAGTAAGGCATTACGGTACTAAACCAACCTATGGCTGATCCCCATGTTTAAAAAAAATAGTGTAATAATATTTGCAATTAAAATTTTTATATAGGATAAAATTGTAAATATTGTAAAGTTTGACCCCCTTCCGCAAAAGAAAATCTCTTTTGGCACCTCAAAGTCTTCATAAAATTTTGCATCGGCAAAGTGGGCTTCTACCTCTGTGAATGGTTTGTTATCACCCAATATCGTTACCTCTCCGCCCTTATAAAACTTGAAGCATTGGTGAAGGGTAGAAGGGATTACTCCATTAGCATGTGTCCAAGGCCGTCCTAATAACAAGTTGTACGATGTCCTTGAATCAATCACGTGGAACAAAGTGTCTGCTTGCAACTCACCAATCTCTAGTTGTAGACGAATCATCCCAATTGCACGTTGTCCTCCTTGGTTGAATCCTTGAATGGCCAATCGGCTCTTCGTGAGTTCATCTACAGATATGCCCAGCTTCTTCATCGTAGTTTTTGGCATGATGTTCACAGCTGATCCGCCATCAATGAGGATTCGATTGATCTTCTCTTCTCTGATGTATCCTGTGACAAATAGAGGACGGTTGTGCAATTAAAAGCCTAGCTGGAGGTCCTCATCAGTAAAAGTGATTGCCGTGTAACATGAGGCACAAGGTTGTGACGGAGGTTTCCCGTTGTCTACTTCATTAAAACCTGTGAGGACCCCGACCCGGAACCTACACGTGTCCCGAGCTGGAGCGTCCCCAAACTAACTCCAAACTTCCTAAATTTTTAAAACTTTGATTTAACTTACAAACTTAAACATACTTAACATAATCATTTCAAAATAACTTCATTCCTCTCTACATTGGAGAAAGAGTTGAACAACTTTAAAAGTAACAACCTGTTTTAGTTACAAAAGATTTTTGGTTATAACGTAGAACTAAGTTTTATATACACAAATCCATAAAGGAATTTTACCAAAATACATCTTTCTATGCCAACCTATACATACCCCGACAATCCCAAAATACCACTTCCAAACTCCTTTTCGTCCTTATTTGGCCGGTCCGCCTGAATCATCATTAGAAAGAATAATACGAATTAATTTAGAAAAATCAATAAACATTGTAATATACAATATAGAAATCCCCAGTATATACAAAACCTAAAGTATCCTAAAAAGAAAAATCGTCAGTATATATAGTAAGGCATTACTGTACTAAACCGACCTATGGCTGATCCCCATGTTTAAAAAAAACAGTGTAATAATATTTGCAATTAAAATTTTTATATAGGATAAAATTGTAAATATTGTAAAGTTTGACCCCCTTCCGCAAAAGAAAATCTCTTTTGGCACCTCAAAGTCTTCATAAAATTTTGCATCGGCAAAGTGGGCTTCTACCTCTGTGAATGGTTTGTTATCACCCAATATCGTTACCTCTCCGCCCTTATAAAACTTGAAGCATTGGTGAAGGGTAGAAGGGATTACTCCATTAGAATGTGTCCAAGGCCGTCCTAATAACAAGTTGTACGATGTCCTTGAATCAATCACGTGGAACAAAGTGTCTGCTTGCAACTCACCAATCGCTAGTTGTAGACGAATCATCCCAATTGCACGTTGTCCTCCTTGGTTGAATCCTTGAATGGCCAATCGGCTCTTCGTGAGTTCATCTACAGATATGCCCAGCTTCTTCATCGTAGTTTTTGGCATGATGTTCACAGCTGATCCACCATCAATGAGGATTCGATTGATCTTCTCTTCTCTGATGTATCCTGTGACAAACAGAGGACGGTTGTGCAATTTCGAGCCTAGCTGGAGGTCCTCATCAGTAAAAGTGATTGCCGTGTAACATGAGGCACAAGGTTGTGACGGAGGTTTCCCGTTGTCTACTTCATTAAAACCTGTGAGGACCCCGACCCGGAACCTACACGTGTCCCGAGCTGGAGCGTCCCCAAACTAACTCCAAACTTTCTAAATTTTTAAAACATTAATTTAACTTACAAACTTAAACATACTTAACATAATCATTTCAAAATAACTTCATTCCTCTCTACATTGGAGAAAGAGTTGAACAACTTTAAAAGTAATAACCTGTTTTAGTTACAAAAGATTTTTGGTTATAACGTAGAACTAAGTTTTATATACACAAATCCATACAGGAATTTTACCAAAATACATCTTTCTACGCCAACCTATACATACCCCGACAATCTCAAAATACCACTTCCAAACTCCTTTCCGTCCTTATTTGGCCGGTCCGCCTGAATCATCATTAGAAAGAATAATACGAATTAATTTAGAAAAATCAATAAACATTGTGATAAACAATATAGAAATCTCCAGTATATACAAAACCTAAAGTATCCTAAAAATAAAAATCGTCAGTATATATAGTAAGGCATTACGGTACTAAACCGACCTATGGCTGATCCCCATGTTTAAAAAAAATAGTGTAATAATATTTGCAATTAAAATTTTTATATAGGATAAAATTGTAAATATTGTAAAGTTTGACCCCCTTCCGCAAAAGAAAATCTCTTTTGGCACCTCAAAGTCTTCATAAAATTTTGCATCGGCAAAGTGGGCTTCTACCTCTGTGAGTGGTTTGTTATCACCCAATATCGTTACCTCTCCGCCCTTATAAAACTTGAAGCATTGGTGAAGGGTAGAAGGGATTACTCCATTAGCATGTGTCCAAGGCCGTCCAAATAACAAGTTGTACGATGTCCTTGAATCAATCACGTGGAACAAAGTGTCTGCTTGCAACTCACCAATCGCTAGTTGTAGACGAATCATCCCAATTGCACGTTGTCCTCCTTGGTTGAATCCTTGAATGGCCAATCGGCTCTTCGTGAGTTCATCTACATATATGCCCAGCTTCTTCATCGTAGTTTTTGGCATGATGTTCACATCTGATCCGCCATCAATGAGGATTCGATTGATCTTCTCTTCTCTGATGTATCCTGTTACAAACAGAGGACGGTTGTGCAATTTCGAGCCTAGCTGGAGGTCCTCATCAGTAAAAGTGATTTCCGTGTAACATGAGGCACAAGGTTGTGACGGAGGTTTCCCGTTGTCTACTTCGTTAAAACCTGTGAGGACCCCGACCCGGAACCTACACGTGTCCCGAGCTGGAGCGTCCCCAAACTAACTCCAAACTTCCTAAATTTTTAAAACTTTGATTTAACTTACAAACTTAAACATACTTAACATAATCATTTCAAAATAACTTCATTCCTCTCTACATTAGAGGAAGAGTTGAACAACTTTAAAAGTAACAACCTGTTTTAGTTACAAAAGATTTTTGGTTATAACGTAGAACTAAGTTTTATATACACAAATCCATAAAGGAATTTTACCAAAATACATCTTTCTACGCCAACCTATACATACCCCGACAATCCCAAAATACCACTTCCAAACTCCTTTCCGTCCTTATTTGGCCGGTCCGCCTGTCTCGGGATCTAAAAACATTAAAGGGAGAGGGGTGAGAATAAATCTCAGCAAGCTATTATGAATGCAGCAATATGCCAAGTAAGATGCTACACATAACAAGGTGCATATATCACTTTGGAAAAGCTGTAAACACCTTACATTACCTCGGTTTACCTTTTCCCGTCTGAACAATAGTCGTACAACATTGGAGATAAAACCCCATTAATTAGTGAACTGCTTGAGCATTATTCACTTCTTATAAGACCCATTTTTCAGGGAACCATATAAGATAGTAGCAACTCTGTAAGGCTTTTGGCTCAATACAGATGCTATAACCCCAATCTGTGGCCACAGAAGGGGACGGTCACAGGTATAACATAATACGATCACATTAGGTCACACTTTCCATAATTGATTGTATTACACTATACCCCCAATCATCAGCTGATTAACACAAATTCAAGCACATAATAGTTACTTAAAATAAAATCCACAAGAGGGATAAGAAATATAACCACATGGTAAATTATACTCATGTCAACCAATACCATAGTGCAACATTTATTTAATACATTATGCATAGTACAATCAATGAATATGTATTCAAGTAAGGCAACAAGGTATCATTAACCAACCCTACATAGTCATTATACAACAATACATGGCCTCTATAAAGGTCCAAGCTCAATTTACCAAATTGGAGTCACATTGGTTAAGTGGCTAAACAAGGCTACTAAGCGTTTTCCGAGTAATAATTAAAGTACTTCCACAATTCTATTTTAACCAAATGAGATGCCTTTGCGTAGCTAAAGTATTCTACTTTAACCTAAGTTAAAGAGGATTCATTCATATCATAGGTAGATTAGGTTTATACTACTTTAAAATAGTTAAGAGTCATGATAAGTGGTTTTTGGTAGAAATCAGCAAGAAAGGAGACTGGAGGAGCATCTAATGACATGGGCGACCGCCCAAGGTAGTATGGGCGACCGCCCAAGCAAGGGGTAAAAAGGGGGTGAAGTTTATGTGGTGATAGGCGACCGCGCAGGGGTAGATGGGCGACCGCTCAAGGTACATGGGCGACCACTCAAGGATATATGGCCGGCCGCCCAAGGGTGGGGAAAGCTTAAGGCCAATGGCTGGACAGATGGGCGGCCGCTCAGCCCCACATGGGCGACCGCCCAAGTCTGAATTCCTCAAATCTGCAGAAACCAAGATTCAGCACTAGCAATACCCATTCTACTCCTAACTACGACTTCGATTGCTGAACTTGGCGTACAACTGCTTCTCACGAAGAACTGATAAGACAATCCTCAAATGACTTTATGCTCCTCTCGGGACTTAGAGTAAACAAGAATGTCATCTATGAACACTACTACAAAGCTGTCAAGATACGGCTTGAAGATACGGTTCATCATATCCATGAATACGGCCGGAGCATTAGTCAACCCGAAAGGCATCACAACGAACTCATAATGACCATATCTCGTTCTGAAAGCTGTCTTTGTAATATCATCCGGTCTAATCTTCAACTGATGGTATCCGCTTCTCAAATCAAGTTTAGAGTAGATAACGGAACCTTGAAGTTGGTCAAATAAATCATCTATATGCGGAAGAGGGTATTTATTCTTTATGGTTGCTTGGTTCAACAAACAATAATCAATACATAATCTTAAGGTACCATCCTTCTTCCGGACAAATAAAATCGGTGCTCCCCACGGTGACACACTTGGGCGAATAAAACCCCGATCTTGCAATTCTTGCAACTGAACCTTCAACTCTTTTAATTCAGCCGGAGCCATTCTATAGGGTGCTTTCGAAATAGGTGCGGTACCGGGCACTAGGTCAATACAAAACTCTACCTCACGATCTGGAGGCATAGAATACTTACTTGAGAACACATCACTAAATTCATTAAAAACCGGGACATGAGCTAATTCAGGGGATTTCTTACTTGAATCTACCACATAAGACAAGTACCCCGCACACCCCTTAGATAGCATTTTTCTAGCCTTTAAAGAAGAAATAACATGTAAACCGAGCATAGATTTGTCAGCATCAAATATAAAAGTAGGCACATCAGGCATAGCAAATGAGACTCGCTTTCTACGACAGTCTACCAAAGCATGACACTGACTCAACCAATCTATCCCAAGGATCACATCAAAGTCACGGATTGGTAACTCTACCAAATCCACTGGCAACACATGCCCACATATAGTCACATCACAACCATGATATATCAAAGAAGATGCGAGGCACTCTCCCATAGGAGTAGAAACCTCCAACACATAAGGCATAGATTCAGGCAATTTATGCAATGCAAATGCAAAATGAGATGCCACAAAAGAATGGGAAGACCCGGGATCTATAAGAATGCGAGCCTTAACTCCTGAGACAGGGACTATACCTCTAATGACAGCATTAGGATCGACCTCTCATCTACCCAAGGCGAACACTTGACCTTGCACTCTATCTTTGGGTTTCCCTTCGATATCTCTTTTCACACCACCGCCTTGTCCCCCTTGTCTGCTACCCGAAGCTTGCTTCCTTTGCCACTTAGGACAATTCTTCCGAAAATGGCCTGTCGCCCCACACTCTAAACATTTTCCTTGCTTACTCCAACACCTATCCTCTGAATGTCCTGGCTTCTTGCAAAATCCACACAATGCCCCAAACTGACCTGAAGTCGAACGGTTTGTCGGAGCCGCCACATTTCCTCCTCTGCCTGCTCTCGGAGCTGATATCCTTGGCTGCCCTCTATTCTGCCCATAACCCTGACCTTGGAATCTATTCTTACTTCCACCTTCAGATTTACTACGATGCTCTTCTATATCATTCTCAATCCGGTATGCCATATTCACGGCCGCTTGGTAGTTGATGAAGTCATGCGTCAATAACTGCTTCCGGAACTCCACCCTTAAACCTTTCACGAACCGGTAGATCCGCCTCTCTTCTTTCGGTACCAAATGAGGACAGTATCAGGATAACTTTGTAAACTTGGCAGAATACTATGTTATGGTCATTGTCCCTTGCTCCAATTTCAAGAACTCGACTTCCTTCTTATCCCTTGTAACCATTGGAATGAAATGATCTTGAAACTTGCGTGTGAAGTTCTCCCAAGTCTGCGGTGTAAGGTCCCGATCCCAGCCATCTTTCGGTACCAAATGAGGACAGTATCAGGATAACTTTGTAAACTTGGCAGAATACTATGTTATGGTCATTGTCCCTTGCTCCAATTTCAAGAACTCGACTTCCTTCTTATCCCTTGTAACCATTGGAATGAAATGATCTTGAAACTTGCGTGTGAAGTTCTCCCAAGTCTGCGGTGTAAGGTCCCGATCCCAGCCATCCTTTACTACTTGCCACCAATGCTCAGCAGGTCCTTCTAACTTGAAGACAGCGCATCTCACCTTTTATGCATCCGGACTCTCCATTGCTGCAAAAATCTTATTCATTGCCTCAAGCCATCTCTCTGCCTTCAACGAATCCGGATCTCCATTGAAACTCGGGGGTGCCATCTTCACAAATTTCTCTAGGCCATGGTGCCCTTGCCTACCTTCTGGTTGTTGTTGAGCCCTACCTTGATTTGCCATATTTTGTAGAAATACTCGGAACATATCCATCATTTCTGCATTCGGATTACCAACATTTCCCAAAGCCCGATCCTGATCGTCATCATTTCCCGCCATTAGAACAAACTCCTGCATTAAACACTCGGCGTCAGTTATCGCACACTCTCACTCAGCTAGACTCTACCCGAGAACTCTAAACGAGCTCTGATACCATCTGTGAGGACCCCGACCCGGAACCTACACGTGTCCCGAGCTGGAGCGTCCCCAAACTAACTCCAAACTTCCTAAATTTTTAAAACTTTGATTTAACTTACAAACTTAACATAATCATTTCAAAATAACTTCATTCCTCTCTACATTGGAGGAAGAGTTGAACAACTTTAAAAGTAACAACCTGTTTTAGTTACAAAAGATTTTTGGTTATAACGTAGAACTAAGTTTTATATACACAAATCCATAAAGGAATTTTACCAAAATACATCTTTCTACGCCAACTTATACATACCCCGACAATCCCAAAATACCACTTCCAAACTCCTTTTCGTCCTTACTTGGCCGGTCCGCCTGTCTCGGGATCTAAAAACATTAAAGGGAGAGGGGTGAGAATAAATCTCAACAAGCTATTATGAATGCAACAATATGCCAAGTAAGATGCTACACATAACAAGGTGCATATATCACTTTAGAAAAGCTTTAAACACCTTACATTACCTCGGATTACCTTTTCCCGTCTGAACAATAGTCGTACAACATTGGAGATAAAACCCCACTAAATAGTGAACTGCTTGAGCATTATTCACTTCTTATAAGACCCATTTTTCAGGGAACCATATAAGATAGTAGCAACTCTGTAAGGCTTTTGGCTCAATACATATGCTATAACCCCAATCTGTGGCCACAGAAGGGGACGATCACAGCTATAACATAATCCGATCACATTAGGTCACACTTTCCATAATTGATCGTATTACGCTATACCCCTAATCATCAGCTGATTAACATAAATTCAAGCACATAATAGTTACTTGAAATAAAATCCACAAGAGGGATAAGAAATATAACCACATGGTAAATTATACTCATGTCAACCAATACCATAGTGCAACATTTATTTAATATACTATGCATAGTATAATCAATGAATATGTATTCAAGTAAGGCAACAAGGTATCATTAACCAACCCTACATAGTCATTATACAACAATACATGGCCTCTATAAAGGTCCAAGCTCAATTTACCAAATTGGAGTCACATTGGTTAAGTGGCTAAACAAGGCTACTAAGCATTTTTCGAGTAATAATTAAAGTACTTCCACAATTCCATTTTAACCAAATGAGATGCCTTTGCGTAGATAAAGTATTCTACTTTAACCTAAGTTAAAGAGGATTCATTCATATCATAGGTAGATTAGGTTTATACTACTTTAAAATAGTTAAGAGTCATGATAAGTGATTTTTGGTAGAAATCAGTAAGAAAGGAGACTGGAGGAGCATCTGCTGACATGGGCGACCGCCCAAGGTAGTATGGGCGATCGCCCAAGCAAGGGGTAAAAAGGGGGTGAAGTTTCTGTGGTGATGGGCGACCGCGCAGGGGTAGATGGGCGACCGCTCAAGGTACATGGGCGACCGCTCAAGGATATATGGGCGACCGCCCAAGGGTGGGGAAAGCTGAAGGCCAATGGCTGGACAGATGGGCGGCCACTCAGCCCCATATGGGCGACCGCCCAAGTCTGAATTCCTCAAAGCTGCAGAAACCAAGATTCAGCACTAGCAATACCCATTCTACTCCTAACTATGTCTTACTTCTTCCAACCAAATAAGATGAACCCAGCCCCTTTCACTTACTTAGTTAATTCTCACATTTCACTACCACAACTCATGTCTAACATCCTTACTTCACAATTATCATACTCTTTTACCTTTGATCAACTTCCATGAACCACAACCTTATATTTAAGTCAGTAATCACTCTCAACTCCAAGAAAGTGTTCTAATATACCAAACAATCAATTCAACAAACAATACCAACATCAAATATTTCATGAGCAAGTATTTGAAGGGAAGTCATAATAACTCACCTTAACAATATGAGATGGAACAAAGATTTCTCTAGCTTGATGCGTTCCCCTTACTGCCACGAACACGAAAGTACAACCGGGTCGTAAAATGAAGAAGGATTGAGTTTACTAGAATTTTTGGAAGGAAATGATTTGGGAAAAGTTTTCCATGGAGGAAAACGGAGAAGGAAGAAGAAGATGAGGGAGGAATGGGGAGGTCAATGAGGAAGATGATTTGAAAAAGGTAGGAGTATGGCCTCCCCATACTCCATTTAATTTAATCTTTCAACAATAGGCCATTAATCCCTCCAAGTTCTTAGGTAGTTCAACTAAACCCTCTACTCCTATTCTTTACCCCACACACCTTGACCACACTTCATACTTTATTTATTTTCAATTATTATACTTCCCCCAAGATACGTTATTTTATTTCCCTTTTAACCCTAAGGCTTTAAAATTATTTCACAACCATCTTACTTAACATAAGAAATCAAAGACATAAAGTAAGCACATAAGGTCAACCAATAATATAAAATGCATATAATAAGATGCTAAAATAGTGCCTAGGTTTAGGGTCGTTACAAAACCCCCAACTTCATTAAGTTTTGTGGGGTCTTAATTACCTCTGTCTTTTCGACGTCTTCATCATCTTCTTCACATGTAGAAACCATGAAAACTTCGACAACAAGTTCTTCCGTAGTCGCATAATTGGTGAGGATGGAGACATGATTTGTTTCTACCGACTCTTTGCTGTCAAGGACGATCTTTCCTTGCTTAGAGAGATTCATAATCAACTCTTTAAGTACAAAACATTTTTTAGTCGCATGACTAACAAGTCGGTGGTACTTGCAATATTTTGCCTCATGTGTACGCCCACTCTCCTCGGGACGTTTGTACTCTGGAAGTTGAATAACCTTCTTTTCAAGCAAATACTCCAAAATACCCGAAACATCAGAATCTGGAAAGGGATAAACTTTTTTCTCTAGCTCTTTCAGTGTTGGACGCTGTTTTTCTACTTCTCGAGGTGGTTCAACCTTCTTATAATCTTGCTTCTTGCTTTTTGCAGGGATCTTTACTGGAGCTGTCGTGACAACCATTGCTTCCTTAGACCCTTTTTTGAACTTGTCTACTTTCTTCACTTCATTCTTTTCTTCTTTGGACTTGGGAATGAAAGCACTACCCCCTCCATAAGCAGCAATGTTCATCTCCATGTCATGAGCCCGCGTATCTAGTTCTTCTTATGACTGAGGCTTAAGTCCTTGTAGAATATACAAAAGTCCCCAATGCATACCTTGCATGCATAATTCAATTCCTGCATGGTCTGAGATCTTCTCCTTGTAATCCAGGCTTAGCGCGCGCTACCTGTTGATATAATCAACTACAGGCTCATCCTTCCGCTGCTTGGTATTGGTTAGCTCTGTCATGCTCACTGCACGACAAGTGCTATAAAACCGCGTTAGAAACTCCTTCTCCAACTGTGCCCAACTGTCAATTGACTCTGGCTCTAAGTCGGTGTACCAGTCAAATGCACTTCCCTTTAGCGAACGTACAAACTGTTTGGCAAGAAGGTCTCCCTCTGTGCCAGCATTGTTACACGTCTCCACAAAGTGCGCAATATGTTGTCTCGGATTCCCCTTCCCATCAAACTGTTGTAACTCGGGCGGTTGATATCCTGATGGCATCTTCATAGCATCGATCCTTCTCGTATATGGTTTTGCATACATAAAGCTGCCCTGAGTAGGACCTCCATATTGTGCTCTGATTGTGCTAGCTATCATATCCTACAACTGCTGAATGGATATCGATTCGAGTGAGGACTGCTGGAAATCCTGATCCATTGGTTGCTTTGAAGTTGATCCGCGTCCGTGGTTCCAATTATATGATTTGAAACGTGCCCATGAAGGGTTTCCTTTTCCGACTCAGTGTTGTTATGGCTCTCCAACTTGTTCATGAGAGAAGCAATCTGCAAATCCTTGTCAGCCACCATTTTGGTTAATTTCTCGATAGACTGAGGCATAGTTGTAATCTGTTCTTCCACTGAAGTTGCATCAGCCATCATCACATGCATGATAGAGGTGGACGACTTAGAGTACTTTGGAGAACTACGCGGGTTAGATGCCCCAGGAGAAGAGCTCGAGCTTGAACCGGTACTTGACTCTTGTGAACTTGCTTGTGAAACGTGTGTGACCGCTTGCTTCGGCTTACTTTGAACGGTTTCCATTGAACTAGTTTCTGTATACTTCTGAGTACTTCCCTGCACTGAAGTAACCTTGGCCTTGAATTTTGGACAGGCCACCTTTGGCTATGTAAGCTTCATCGCTCGTAATCCCTCCTGAGATCCCGACGACCCAGACATGCTTCGAGTTCTCGGGCCATTGGGCAAGCTACGTGTCCCCTCAACGACCATACCTTTCATCTTTCTAGCCTGAGTGTTGTCATGTTGTGGTTCCATCGTTGTTAAAGTCTTCTTATAGAGATAGAGATGAGAGGTAGAGTTGGTCCCACTGGGCGTGCCAAAGATTTGCACACACTAATTTTTCGTCGAACACGTGGACAAGAAATTAAATGCACAACAATTCAAATTTTATTATAGTCAAACTTTGTGGATTACAACTCTAAGACATTACCAATTACAAGGTAATAATCCCCTGATTATATCTCTGATGTAGGTGGAATTTTAAGAGCCGAATGGGCTTGCTTTTAAACTTGAACGATTGTAGTGCAGATGTGGTTTGAACAAGGGCCGTTGGGCTTGATCTCGAACAAGGCTTGCAATCTTCTTGACTTCGACGAAGGGCCATGGAGGCTTGATCTTGGGCGAAGTTGATAAAGACGTTGACGTTGAACGGCCCGGTGGCTTGTGTTCTTCGTCGAATGATTTGTTGATGTTGAAGGCTTGAATTGATGTCTCGATTAGCAGTTCTTGCAGAGAATTTTCCGTCCTCTCCTCATTTGCAATAGCCTCTTATTTATATGCTAGCCATAGGGGAAGTAATTTTGGTAACCCTGAGAGATGGGCCATTATTGGGCTTTTTATTCAAATGAGTCCATCTTGTAATATATGGGTTGTCCATTAATTTTATTTGGACTTCACCCATTTTATTTACAAATGAAAATATTTAAATAATTATTGAGTTTGACCTTTTTGCTTTGCATTTTTAATTTGACTAGTCAACATTTTGACTTTTTGGACCAATCAAATGTAAGAATTTTGTAATAAAAATTTTAGTGTCTACATAGGGCTTCAATGTCAATGAGAGAGAGACTCACAGTCAGTCCCTCTTCAAAATAGGCATTTTCGGTTTCCCCTTCATTAAAGTCATTTTCCATCGTAATCTGCAAAACTGAATCATCATTAGAAAGAATAATACGAATTAATTTAGAAAAATCAATAAACATTGTGAGTTACAATATAGAAATCCCCAGTATATACAAAACCTAAAGTATCCTAAAAAGAAAAATCGTCAGTATATATAGTAAGGCATTACGGTACTAAACCGGCCTATGGCTGATCCCCATGTTTAAAAAAAATAGTGTAATAATATTTGCAATTAAAATTTTTATATAGGATAAAATTGTAAATATTGTAAAGTTTGACCCCCTTCCGCCAAAGAAAATTTGCACTATATTTTTGACTTGACTCCCTTCTATAAAAACAGATTTGGAATTACTCCATCTATCTCATAATAGATGTCACATTTTTTATTTCAGTTTGTCCCAAAATGAATGTCGTGTTTCTAAAAAAGGAAATAGCTTTAGTACAATTTTAATATTGGACAAATAATATGTAACTAAGTAAAGCACATTTAATATAAACATTAGCAAGTCAAATGCAACATTTTGTTATGGGCATAATAAGTATTTGAATTTTTTTCTCTCTATAGTTAGTGTTGGATATAGAAGAGTAATTGAAGGTAAGAAGTAATTAAATCAAATGAAAAGAAAACTTACCAACTCTTTGTTTCCAAATAAATGTTGAAAATAATTTTAACCTTATTTTTATTAAGAGCAAATTTAAAAATTTTTGAACATTCATTTTGAAACAAAATCTCTATATCCCCAAATGAATGTTGAATAAAATTTTAACTCACCTTTTTGATTATCTTTTTGATTAAGAGCATATTTTTTAAAAATTGAACATTCATTTTGGAACAAAATCTCTGCATCCGCAAATGAATGTTGAAAATAATTTTAACTTTCCTTTTGATTAAGAGCCGATTTTTTTTTAAAAAATGAACATTAATTTTGGAACGGAATGAGTAAGACTAATTGTAAGTATCCAAATCCGGATCGTCAAAATCCGTTAAAAGTTAATCGGAATCCGTTAACTGGCCCTTTCCAGGTTAATCGGAACTCGTTAAACTCCCCATTCCCGAGTCAACGAGGCATCCCAGGACTGCCCCGTGCATCCCGACACCAAAGTGTACTCAACACACGTTATCACACGTAAAAGTACCACTTTTCTCTAAAAACGCACTTTCCGGGACTTTTCGGGGGCGTTTCAGATATTTTCCGGACAGTTATTTAGAAAACAGTCAAAATCGGAAATAACGGGACAAAAACCCTAGCTTCGATGACTCACAGGGACAGATGGCACGCATGCATGGCCTCCCCCATCCCCATCAATCAAATTCAGGGGTGAAAAGACCAAAATACCCCTGAAATTGATAGTTAGGCCGTCCGACCTGTTTTACGTGAAAAACCAAAATTCTCATCAAGTCCCTACAATTTCCAAAATACCCAAAACCCTCCCAAAATGAAGGTTAGGCCGTCCGGCCTAATTTACAAAATCACCCTTATAAATACAAGGGCTGTCATTTTGTTAAAAAGAGGAAAAAATATTACCCCTCTCCCAAAAACCCCACGGTTCTAGGCAATTCAACCCCCTCACGAGCCCCGTTTAGTCTCGATTTGCGTGAAAATCCTATTTTCCGATCAAACACGAGCCAAACACCTTCGAAACACTTTCCAAACACCAAACCATATCCCGTATACGTCCTTTCGAGCCAAAGTGTCAATCCCTAGCCATAGGTAACACTCTCTCTCTCTAAAACTCCATTTCGCCTCGATTTACGCGTCAAACGTTATTTTCAATCCGGTCGAAACTATCAAAATGTTGACGTAACGCCGTCTACGAGACTCGATACGTTTTACCCCCTAATCATCTTCTCTCCCGTAAGAGAAGTAATTTCGAGTTAAAACGCCGTTCCAGTCTCGTCTTTACGTTTCTGTCATTTACAGTCCGGATCGTTCGATCCGTTGATTCGTTCTTTACCGTCCGAACCGTTTGGTTCGTGATCGTCATTTACAAAGTCCGGATCGTTTGATCCGTTGATATTGCTATTTAATTTACGCAACTTTACAAATCCGAGCCGTTTGGCTCCTCGATCGTATCTTTACTGTCCGGATCGTTCGATTCCATTGATACCGCACTTTTAAATACTGTCATTTACAAGTCCGAGCCGTTTGTCTCGTGATAGTATTTACTTATAAAAGTCCGAGTCATAAAATGACTCGTTGATCGCATGTCATTTAACGCCTTTTTTCATGAAATTGGTAACAATATAATGCCCGATTCAAAACCGGAGTTCGTCATTCGAACTCCTTTTCAAAACAACGTAAAAATCGACGTTTGACATTCAAACGCTCTTTTCATTAAAATCAATGTTTGTCATTCAAACTAAAGATTTAAGTTCGTCACTCGAACCCCGCTTTCAAAACGACTCAAAATCGACGTTTGACATTCAAACGCTCATTTCTGACTCGAAACCCGACGTTTGACATCCAAACGCTTTTTTCATTAAAATCAACGTTTATCATTCAAACTAAAGATTTAAGTTCATCACTTGAACCCTGCTTTCAAAACGACTCAAAATCGACGTTTGACATTCAAACGCTCATTTCCGACATAAAACCTGACGTTTGACATCCAAACGCTCTTTTCATTAAAATCAATGTTTGTCATTCAAACTAAAGATTTAAGTTCGTCATTCAAACCCTCTTTTCATTAAAATCAACGTTTGTCATTCAAACTAAAGATTTAAGTTCGTCATTCGAACCCTCTTTTCAAACTCTAAAATCAACGTTTGTCATTCAAACTAAAGATTTAAGTTCGTCATTCGAACCCTCTTTTCAAACTCTAAAACCGACATTTGTCATTTTCAAATGCTCGTTTTTACCACAAATCAACGTTTGTCATTCAAACCAAGATTAAAGCTTGTCATTCAAGCTCCTTTTCAAAATGCAACACACACACACACAATTTCGAGAAAGGTAGAAAGACTCGTCATACGAGGCGTTTCGGGTGATCTCAACATACTCTTCCCGAAACGTAACGTGACCTCCGAATCTAACAATCTCTGGTCCTAAAAGCCTTTTTTCAAGTTTTGGCTACCAATCAAAACGTCCCATTTTCAAAGCCTTTTCCGAGTTTTGGCTACCAATCAAAACGTCTCATTTTCAAAGCCTTTTCCAAGTTTTGACTACCAATCTAAACGACACCCTTTTTCAAAACCAGTCATTTTCAAAGTTTGGGCTCATAATACAAAACGGCGTGGCGACTCTCCCTTTCATTCCGGCGAGGTCCCAAGTTACGAAATGCCGCTCGTCGTGTCTCCGCGCGCAGTCCGGGTAATTTCACTAATGCAAAACCAAATTTGTAATTATAATTTTCCTTTTAGAGAGGGGTAAGTAGTTCAAAAAAATTGTAAATATAATTTGTATATCGTCGAAAGTTATAATTTTGTGAATGTTGTTTGTTTTTTATTTTATTTTAAAAAAAAGATAATGATGCAGATCGATGGTAGATTTTGGAATTATTATTTTCTGGAATTATTATTTACTTATCTTTAATTATTTTCTTTGTATTTTCGGAATTATTATTAGATAGGTAATATTTTGATGTTTTAGAATAGATTTAGGAGATATTTTGTTATTTTTGAGTCCTATTATGTTACCATATAGCTTAGGGGTAATTTTAGTAGGTTTTAACTTGTTTTCCAACTCGTAGAAGTCATATAAAATAGGGTCATATGTTAAATCCGAAAATTAGACTTGTTGATTATTGAATAAAGAAAATAAAGGAAAAGCTGAGGCTTTCTTTATCTAGGGTTTGTAACCCATTGTTTCTGGTTCTTTTCGTTCGGTATCAATCTCAAGGCTTCATTTGACATCATACTCCTCAGCTTCGAGAAATTTGTCCTCAAATTTGGAATGGCTTGTACTTGAATTTGTAGCAACACAAAGAGAGCATGTAACATGAGTATCCTTCCATTGAGACTTGACATGAAAATAATAAAAACTTTGAATCCTTTGCGAATCCGAAACTTGCTAACTTGAGTAACGACATCCATCCAATCAGTCCAATATCTTAAAATAAACTCATTAATTAACAAGTTTCTAATATAATCTGCAGAAGATGTCTTCGTATGGGGAACATCAAAGGGGTCAACGAGTTGATGTGTAACAACTCTCATTGTAGATCTGTGATTTATACCATTAACTATAAACTGTGGAATATATGTAAAAGGCAGGACAATGTCAAACTGACAATTTCCGCTATCACACCTATCGTATATTGGTGGTTTTGACCAATCGATGGAAAGTTTGGTAGTCGCCGATTCGACGAAAGGCCATGAAATATTACCACCATCAGAATCCACCGCCCAGTCTCCCTGTTCGTCGCTGCCACCAGGTCTAGGCTGATTCCTCCGAGGCTGTTAATTGAACAAGTCGGTCATCCGGGCCGTTAACTGTTCCATCATCAACTCCATACGCTGATCTACGATGGATCCGATGTGTTCCTCCAGAACCACCTCATCACGCTCGTAGATTTCTTCCACAATTTGTCTCTTCTTCCCACGCACCATTCTTCCTAGAACGAACGAACGAAGGGCTCTGATACCAACTGACGTAGCGAAAGACTTGATAGATATCAATTACTGTTGTAACGCGCACGTTAACCAGTAATCGATCTTCAACCCACGTTGAATCGCACACGATTGCCGGGAATTGGACGAAAGGAGGACACTCCACTTTCGAATTTAGCAAAGTAAACACTCAATTTTCATTAATCAAAAGCTGAAATTCGGAATTATAATAAACCCTAATTATATAGTGACCCTAGGACTTGAAAAATAAGTCAAAAACTTTCCAAAATAACCCTAGTCTATATAGTAACCTAATCAATCAATAAAACACTAAAATAAAGTCCCAATATACTTTTAATACCAAAAATACTAACAACCTAATAATAAATTCGAAAATGACAATAAAAATAACAATAATAATTAAAATTAAACCTTATTCTTATTTTTGAGTTCTATTATGTTACCATATAGCTTAGGGGTAATTTTAGTAGGTTTTAACTTGTTTTCCAAGTCGTAGGAGTCATATAAAATAGGGTCATATGTTAAATCCGAAAACTAGACTTGTTGATTATTGAATAAAGAAAATAAAGGAAAAGCTGAAGCTTTCTTTATCTACGGTTTGTAACCCATTGTTTCTGGTTCATTCTGTTTGGTATCAATCTCAAGGCTTCATTCGACATCATTTGGTATCAGATTCCTGAATGAGGGTATCAATATTGATGGCCGAACGAGGTGTGAGTACCCCGACCCGAACTCGTGTTTTTGGGCCCGCTTTCCTTGAATTGCAAAGAGTTCGCCTTAATTTTGGGCTTGTTTATTTATTTATATGCATTTTGGGCTTTCCTTGTTTATTTGTTTGTTTATTTTCATTTGTTCTTGGGCCTGCCTCCCATTCGGCCCAGTCTATCCTAAAGATGACCGGTGTTGTTCGACACAGGACGACCCTAAGGCGGTTAAAGCCCCATGTCGTACGACATGGAAGGTCCTCTTAGCATGCCTATAAATAAAGGGCTTTGTTGATCATTTTAAAAGAGGACTTTCTTGAGTAAGGTTACTCTGCTGAAATAGAGACTGATACTCACTCTCATACATACACATTCACCTCCCTCCTAACATACATACACATCCAAGCAAAGTCCAAAGGTGGTCATTCCTTGTTGGTGTTTTGAAGGGGCAAACACCATACTATTGGTGTCTTTGCCTTGTGGACTACAATAGGTAGCCCCTAAACCCCTTCTCTCTCTGATTACATCTTGTTCATTCAATTTATTGCCATGCATGTTTCTGTTACTTGATAATATGTGAATATTTAGGATTTTGCATGATAAAGGTGGTGGAGATGTGAATCATCAATATTTACGTCTCCTCACTTCAGATCTGGACATTTAGTGTTATTAGTTTCATTAAAGTTTGCATCTTGATTACTTTTGTTTGAGTTAGGAGGTGATGGCTCCCATGATAATGGCCCAATACATGTGATCATTCACATTGGGTCATCAAAGCCATGTGATCCTCCCATAATACTCACGTATTACTGTCATTTTACTGCCTTCAGTTAGTAATATAACCTGGTTTTATGTTCTGAGCAGTTTGGAATCAACCTGTTGAAGTTCACTGATATAGGACACCTATGTCGTCCGACACAGGACACCTTAAGGAGTCCTGTGTCATACGACATAGAGATCCCAGAATGTTGGCTTGGCTTTCAGTGACTTCAGCTAACCCAGGTTGATTCCCCTTGTAGTTTCATCATCTTTAGCTACAGTTTTACTGTTTTAAGTTAGTATTGTAGCTTAATATCACTGTTTGGGAAGTCTGGGACCATTTGGGTGCAACATGCTGATGGAGGCGTCCTCTGTCGTATGACATGGACTGCCCTGGTTGTCCTGTGTCATACGACATCCGTATCACAGAAAGTCAGTCTTGACTTTATTTACTCCAATCAACCCCAAATTGGTTCCAGTCCCTAAATAGTGCTTCTCCATAGTTAAAGTAGCCTTGTATTAGTGTTAGGGTAGTTGTTCGGTCGAAACCTAACGGTTTATTTATATCCGCAAGCGCACGGGCTATTGTAATATAGCGGGTGCAAGTACGAGTCGATCCCACAGAGACAGGGTTTACTTAGGGGATATTTTTGTCTTTAGAAAGTATAGAAAAGATTGGGGGGAGATAAAATTTGTTTTTAGAAGAATAGAGAGAACATAAACAAAAAATACTTTTAATTAAATTCTTTATAAAACGAAGCATTCTCGGGATTGGAAATCATACACATAATCTTATTCATCAAATCGTCATTGTCTTAGAGATAAAAGGTTTTCATAAAAAGCAAGGATGGTATGTTAAGCCTACGCTACTTCGGGCTAAGACAGTAGCGTTTGTATTCTTCACTAATTATGTCCTAACTGTTTGAGATTTCCGTTTACGTTGTTCCCGCCCTGTCACAAACGGGCGTTCCGGCTTATCTCTAGCTGACCATAATTAGTAAGAATCCATTAAGGACGAGAGTCAACATACTTTCCATTAAAGGAACATCCCTAGGCCATTGAACTACTCTCGTGATCAATGAAACCTAGTTTCTTTATATGGTTCCGTCAATCGAGATTCTCCGCTAGGTACTTCTCTCAATTGACTGAATCATACAAATTGGACATCTCCAAAATGTAAGGCATTTAGAGAATAATATAAAGAAATTGTTTAGATGAAGGAAGAAAACAAGACTTAACATTTTTTAGATGATGAATAAGTATGCTTTTGAGTTTCCAACCCCAAGAATAAGGGGGATTACTCACAAGCCATTTATAAAGTATAAGCAATAATAAAAGATTGAGTAAGAAATACTTATGAATGTAGAAGGCAAATGCTGAGAATAATGCTTCACTTTTATTTCTTTTCCTCCAAGGTAATTCCAAGAACAAACAATGAACTTGATCTTCAAATCTCTTTGGAAAATTGTTGTCACAAGTAATTGTATTCTCTATCTATCAAGTATCAGTGATTTCTCTCTAAAAATTCGTATCTAAGACTGATTACAAGGGTCCTATTTATAAAAGGGAGGAGACTCTTCAATTGGGTGCCATCAAAAGGTGCCTTTACATCTGCAGTCACGATTTGCACGGCCGCGTCAAGGAAGTTGCACGGCCGTGTGACCCTTGGTGCTAGATTTGAATTTGAATCTTGACACTTCGCACGGCCGCTCCACTCTAAGCTGCACGGCCGCTCTGTATTTTGGCACGGCCACTCAATCTTCAAGACACGGCCGTTCTATATTTTAGGGCCAAAAATGGCCTGAAAATGGCTAAGTGCACGGCCGCTCTGTCTTGGCCGCACGGCCGCTCCATCAGAAATTCAACTTTGTGTGCTTGATTTGGTTGGTGCTCTTCCATGCCTTTTGCCTTGAAGTGTCCAAGCATCCTTTTGATAAAAAGAACCTAAAACATGTCTTTAAATGCAAGAAATATACCAAAAGCGTAAAATCTAGATAATATAAAAAAGGAACTAAAAAGTACATGAAATGAAATGAAAAATGATGTTTTATGCAATAAAAAGTATATAAAACTAAGGATAAATGACTATATAATAGTCACTTATCAAACTCTCCCACACTTAAGCTTTTGCTTGTCTCCAAGCAAACTTAGAATGAAAATACGGAGAGGGAGAAAAAGCAAGATTGATCCCTCAGAAATAAAGTAGCAAGCCCTAAATGCCTTTTAGATAATGCCTTTATCTTTCTAATCATATTTTGTATACCTTTAAAAATTTATTAGGAAGAATCATTTTGAGGATATTTATAAAGAGATAAAATGTAAGACAATAACCTAATATAGCATATATAGAATTTTGATCAAGTAAAGCATGCTAGAAGGATAATTCTTAGATTCATTTCTTGGTAGAAGAAAAGCTTTCACTTTTTTAGAGTGATTTTTGAGAAAAAATGAATCTATTTCTTTAAAATGTACAAGAGAAGGTATAAACATTTATTCACAAATTAGAAGTTTCTGAAAAATTGATTTGCATTCTTGAATCACAAGGGTGGAAAATGGATGATGATAGTGGAAAAAAATCTCATCAAAGTTAAACAAATTTATCTTATTTTTGCACGTGTTATATTTTTGCAAAAGACATAAGTTATTTTTGATCCTTTCAAGTAGGAGACATTGTGGTCGCGAACCCCATGTTCCTAATACTTAGATCAAGAATACTTTTGGATATTATTCCCGTTTGGCAAGGAAGCATCGTCGCAGCGAACGCCGTGCCCCGAGTTACTTTAGGAAGTAATAGATTTCTTTTTGCTTTTAAGGATTGGTGACAAATGTCACTCTTTTTAGCAATAAGATAAAGGTGTTTTACTTTGATTTGATTTGAGAAATGGAAAGATGGAATTTTTGATGAAAGAGTGTGATTCAAGGGATGCAAACAAAAGGTGCTTCTAAAAAGGGAATAAATATTTAATAAAGATAAAAGATGTACAATCTTAAAGAAATATTCTCAATACATTTTTTTCATAAAATGACCAAGTGTAGATTTAAAGATTCCTTCTAATAAAATGCATTTTCCTTGATGAGACTCTATATTGTGCTATACTAACTTATGAGGCTTTCAATTATTTCTTAAAAATATCCTTAAATTTTTCCTTTTATAGATTTCTAAGTTTATAGAAAATATGAGAGGAAAGATAAATAGGCATTATACTAGGTCAAATGGCAAGCATAGAAATAATGATTATGGATCATCATAGGGATTTATATATTTTTTTATATACTATTATACATGCATAAAAGAAAAAATGCAACTAAATTAAAAAGAAAAAATTACACTAGAAAGCAGTTAAATTTAATCTAGAAAGCAAGTAAAATTTAAAACTAGAAAGCGAAAAATAAAATAAAAGGATAGATATACCCCCCCCCCCACACTTGAAATGAACATTGTCCTCAATGTTTTAAGGAACAATGCCAAATCTCGGGAGGGTAAAGAGAAAAACTTACTAAAATGGTGGTGGTGGTGGAAAGTTGTCCCAATAGTTTGCCCCATAGTTGTAAATGTCGTCAATCCTTCCTTGAGCATGTTGAATACGACCATCCATTTGGCCGAGTTGTTGAAGGATTTGAGCGTTTTGCTCAAGTAGTTGACCTTGTTGGGTAAATATTTGATCGAACCTTTGGTAGAAATCGGGTGGCAATGGGGCTTGAATCTCTTCTTCTTCTTCTTCTTGGCCTTCTCCTCCAATGGCATTTGGGAATATCCAAGTCTCGGGCTCTCTTATCCGGATGGTGGGGAGATTGTTGCTTGGGAGTACAATGTAGGGCGTTTTTTCCGCTCCTACTAACCAATTATACTCATTATTCCCCCTCTCCGAAATGAGTTGCATAGTCCGAAGGGTTGGAATATCCAGTTTTGTTGACCCTCTCACCTCAACCCAATTATTTGGAATCTCAAAATTAAAATGCTTGGTAAACAAAGTAACAATTCCCCCCATATGAATTTCTCCATTAAAGGTGGGAGAAACGATATCACCAATCAACTCAAAGAAGAAATTGCAAAGATTCATCCTTCTTCGCTCCCAAACAAAACACCACAACACAAACAACTCCTTTCTATTCACGGTTCCCTTATCCTCCCTAGCAAAGATGGTACAGGCGAACATCCTATGTATGAGGCGGAGGGATGGGTGAATGATAGAAGAAGCTTTGGCACTTCGGGATGTATAGGATGGAAGGCCGAAAATTTGGTTCCAAAAAGCAGTCTCATTATATTCAATGGGCATGTCGGGAAAAGACTCAGTTTGGAATGATAAACCCAAAATTCTACTAATTTCAGCCCCGATCAAATGAAGCTCTCTTCCTCCAAGGCGAAAGTCCAAATGGAACTGATTAAAAACCCTTCCTGTTAATCTACAAGTTTCCTCCATAATTTTCATCTTTAATGTACTCAGAAATTCTAAGGTAAGGACCTCATAAGTTTTCTCATGCTTCTGAAGGAAGCTATCGGATCTCAATCCCATATAAAGAGTAAGAACATCCCCATAAATTCCTAATGCTCTCAGGGCAAGCCTATCAGGAAATTGGGTTGGCCTAATCCTTTTAGAACTTAAGGCAACAAAACGTGCCGTCTCCCTTGGACTTCTAAAATCAATCCCCAAAGTATTGAGAGTAGGATTCAAGTTAGAGGAAGAGCCTTGCTCTTTTCGAGACCTCTTTTTTACTCTCTCTGTAGCCTTCCCTTTCCCCTTGGTAGACATTATCTCAAAACCCAGAAAAATTGAAAGACAAGAGAAGTGAAAGAGTTTTTTACTCGAAGAAATTTCTGAATAAACCTGAAATCTTTGATGCCCAGCCACTGAAATGTCCAAGAGCTTCCTCCTTAACCTTAATCTTGAGCAATCCTTTCGAATTTTATGAAATGGGTGAAGGGTTTTGGTATTTTCGGAATTGGGGTTTTAGGAGGGTTTTGGACTGATTTTGGTGGGGGAGAAATGTTTGAGAGGTGGATTTGAGGATGATTGAGGGTTGTATTGTGGGTTAGAATGGTAGATAAATGGGTATTTAAGGTGGGTGGGGTGGAGGTATAGAGAGAAGAGTGAAGGAGATGAAGTGAATGAGGGAGGAGGGAGAAGGGTGCGTCTTTTTGACTGAAATGACGCAACTCCCCGAACGTTTTGCACGGCCGTGTCAAGGGACTTGCACGGCCGCTCCCTTTTGCTGAGTTAACCCGTTCTGACTCGATATGAACTGCACGGCCGCTCCAATGTGTACTGCACGGCCGTGCTAACCAGAATTTCACCATTTTTAAATCTTTTTTTTTTCTTTTATACCTACAAAACAAGGTTAGCACAATAATAATAAAAAATATAAAATAAAGCAAAAATAATCCATCGATTACCATCCCGATGATGCTTGTTTTAGGTCCTTAGCTTGACCCCTTCCCGGTAGTAGGAGATGCATGATACTTGGTTGGCCTTTTGTCATTGACAACTTGCCACTGCAATCCTTCCGGGGTAATGAGTATCTTTTGTGGTAGACATTTCTTCCATCCCGATTTCTTAGTTAGAACAAGCGACCTATAGTCTTTGCACTTTCGGAAATTCGAAGTGACCTCCTTCTTTGTTCCTTTTGGCTTTTTCACTGCATTGTTAGTTTTGGGACATGCAGAAATATCTATAATATCATTGCAAATCAAAGGTTCAATATTTATGGGATCATTTTCTATTCCTTCCTTTGATTGCGGTTCCTCACCCATTAAATCTTCTTCACTTGGAATCCAATTTTCTTCGCTAGGGGTGTAGGTCTCTTCATTTGGGGTCCAATTCTCTTCACTAGGTGTGTAGGCCTCTAAATAGGGATCTTCAAGAACTGGCCTATGCATACTAAATTCGACCCTTTCTTTCCCTATATTTAGGGAAAATGTGCCATTTTTCACATCTATAATTGCCCCCGCAGTGGCAAAAAATGGCCTTTCTAGAATGACGGGAATATAATGGTCTTCCGCCATATCCAAGATAACAAAGTCGACAGGGATGATCAAGCTCCCTACTCGACAAGGCAAGTTTTCCATAATACCAACGGGGTATTGAACGGATCGGTCTGCCAATTGGAGAGTTATGGTTGTGGGCTTTAGTTTCCCTATACCAAGCTTCTCGCTAACCGATAATGGCATTATACTAACGCTAGCTCCTAAGTCAAGGACAGCGTTATCTATATTTATTCTTCCAACACAACAAGGAATGGTGAATGTGCCCGGATCCTTTAATTTCGGAGGGTCTTTATTTTGCAAAACAGCGCTTACTTCCTCCGCCAACATAACATTCTCATTTTCTTCTAGCCTTTCTTTTTCAAAAATTATTTTTTTCAAAGGTTTAACGGCTAAAGGCATATCTTCATCTTTTCTAAAATATGAAATGTTAACATTAATGGCATCTAGGTTATCAAGGAATTCATCATAATCCTTGTTTTCCTTTTTAGGGAATTCCGTCCCCAAACTAGTCTCAATCATCGGAGGGATTGGACTATGATTATTTCTAGGGCATTCATTTATCTTTTCTTGCTCATCCCTAGTTTTTACCACATTAACTTGCTCATTTGGCCTTTGAGGTTGACCGGAAAGACTCCCTTGTGGCCTATTCATTGGGGTAGCCTGTTGAGCTTGTTGAGTTTCTAGCATCTTATTATGCGCTGCCAAGTTATCAAACCTAGCATTAAGCAGTTTAAAACATTCCCTAAATTCATTATTGATCTTTTCTTGGGAATTTTTATTTTCCACTACAAAATCCATTATAAGATCCAATTTAGATTTAGGGGGGAAGGTACTTGCATTGTTGTTGAAATTCTTAGGTGCAAATCCCGGGGGGTTGTGTAGATGGTTGCGGGTTAAGAACATTGTTATTCTTATAGGAAAAATTGGGGTGATTCCTCCATTCGGGATTGTATGTATTAGAATACATCCCCCCTTTTTGTCCAAAAGAATTAACAAAGTTTACTTGATCGTTAGAAGTAACGTCAAGTAACTCACAGTTATCCGTACTATGTGAGTTAGATCCACATAGTTCACATAACACATTTACACTAGCAATGGGATTGACATTAAGATTTTCAAACTTTTTCAAAAGCATGTCAACTTTAGAAGAGAGAAGAGTAACTGCATCAACATTATATTTATCGGGCGTACCTTGTTGTTGCTCCCTCTCATTTGACCATTGGTAATGGTTCAATGCAATGTTCTCGATAAGGTCGTATGCCTCATCGACTCCCTCGGCATAAATGGTCTCTCTTGTTTTGAATATGAGACCATTGTAGAAGGTGTGAACAATCAACCACTTTTCAAGCCCGTTGTGGGGGCACATTCTGAGAAGTTCCTTGAACCGCTCCCATGCATCATACAAAGTCTCACTATCTGTTTGACAGAAGTTAGTGATCTTTGTTCGTATCTGGGCTGTTTTGCTTGGTGGGAAAAATCGACCAAGGAATGCTTCTTGAATTTGGTCCCATGTTGTTAATGAATTCTGGGGGACCGAATTCAACCATTGTTTCGCCTTATCCTTAAGAGAGAAAGGAAAAAGGCGCATCCGGATTGCTTCCACCGTAACATTTTGAATACGTGTGGTATCACAGTATTCAAGGAATGTTTGGATGTGTAAATGGGGGTCTTCGAGAGCGGTGCCGCTGTATTGGTTATTCATAACCATATGCAATAGATGCGACTTTATCTCGAAGTGTGCCACTCCGGCATTTGGCACAACAATAGGGGATCTAGTTCCCGAGATACTTGGATTAACAAAGTCCCGTAGGGTCCTAGCGGGTGTTTGCTGTTCTCCTTCTATATGTTTCTTCAAAGTTTTTCTAAATCTTCTTAATCTCTCGTGAAAGCTTCTTTCGGGTTCCGGATCAAAGTTTTCAACGTATGTCCGAGACCGTTTCATAAACTATAAGAAAAACACTTGAAGAGAAATTAAACGCAACTATTTATCGAAAGAGAAAGCAAAATAGTAAAAATAAAACAACAACTAAAAATTATGTAGTAAAGACAAAAATAAAAGTAAACCGTTGTCCTCGGCAACGGCGCCAAAAACTTGTTCGGTCGAACCTAACGGTTTATTTATATCCGCAAGCGCACGGGCTATTGTAATATAGCGGGTGCAAGTACGAGTCGATCTCACAGAGACAGGGTTTACTTAGGGGATATTTTTGTCTTTAGAAAGTATAGAAAAGATTGGGGGAGATAAAATTTGTTTTTAGAAGAATAGAGAGAACATAAACAGAAAATACTTTTAATTAAATTCTTTATAAAATGAAGCATTCTCGGGATTGGAAATCATACACATAATCTTATTCATCAAATCGTCATTGTCTTAGAGATAAAAGGTTTTCATAAAAAGCAAGGATGGTATGTTAAGCCTACGCTACTTCGGGCTAAGACAGTAGCGTTTGTATTCTTCACTAATTATGTCCTAACTGTTTGAGATTTCCGTTTACGTTGTTCCCGCCCTGTCATAAACGGGCGTTCCGGCTTATCTCTAGCTGACCATAATTAGTAAGAATCCATTAAGGACGAGAGTCAACATACTTTCCATTAAAGGAACATCCCTAGGCCATTGAACTACTCTCGTGATCAATGAAACCTAGTTTCTTTATATGGTTCCGTCAATCGAGATTCTCCGCTAGGTACTTCTCTCAATTGACTGAATCATACAAATTGGACATCTCCAAAATGTAAGGCATTTAGAGAATAATATAAAGAAATTGTTTAGATGAAGGAAGAAGACAAGACTTAACATTTTTTAGATGATGAATAAGTATGCTTTTGAGTTTCCAACCCCAAGAATAAGGGGGATTACTCACAAGCCATTTATAAAGTATAAGCAATAATAAAAGATTGAGTAAGAAATACTTATGAATGTAGAAGGAAAATGCTGAGAATAATGCTTCACTTTTATTTATTTTCCTCCAAGGTAATTCCAAGAACAAACAATGAACTTGATCTTCAAATCTCATTGGAAAATTGTTGTCACAAGTAATTGTATTCTCTATCTATCAAGTATCAGTGATTTCTCTCTAAAAATTCGTATCTAAGACTGATTACAAGGGTCCTATTTATAAAAGGGAGGAGACTCTTCAATTGGGTGCCATCAAAATGTGCCTTTACATCTGCAGTCACGATTTGCACGACCGCGTCAAGGAAGTTGCACGGCCGTGTGACCCTTGGCGCCAGATTTGAATTTGAATCTTGACACTTCGCACGGCCGCTCCACTCTAAGCTGCACGGCCGCTCTGTATTTTGGCACGACCACTCAATCTTCAAGACACGGCCGTTCTATATTTTAGGGCCAAAAATGGCCTGAAAATGGCTAAGTGCACGGCCGCTCTGTCTTGGCCGCACGGCCGCTCCATCTGAAATTCAACTTTGTGTGCTTGATTTGGTTGGTGCTCTTCCATGCCTTTTGCCTTGAAGTGTCCAAGCATCCTTTTGATAAAAAGAACCTAAAATTTGTCTTTAAATGCAAGAAATATACCAAAAGCGTAAAATCTAGATAATATAAAAAAGGAGATAAAAAGTACATGAAATGAAATGAAAAATGATGTTTCATGCAATAAAAATTATATAAAACTAAGGATAAATGACTATATAATAGTCACTTATCAGTAGTCTTGGTGGCCCATCCACCCCCCCTTTTGTAAGAGGCAATCTGACCAGGATGTCCTGTGTCATCCGACATCCCTCTCCTGAGGTAGTCCTGTGTCAGACGACATCCAAAGTCCCTGGACAGACTATCTCATCCTTTGCTTGTAATTCAAGTTATCATTTGTAAGGGTGTGGCCCCCTTTAATGGCTCACAAGTTGTATCTAGTTTCAATATCATTAATAAAATCCAAATTTGCATGCCTTGTTTGTTGACACAAATCGCACATACTTAGAATGATCATTATTGTCCTTGTTTGATTGAAAGTCTCGAAAGAGGCGACGCGGGTGAGCTCTATATTCTCTTCCCACGTCATAACTTGACCCCCGGACCCATTTTCTCTTAAAAAAAAGTTTTTCAATGTTTTCCTTAAAAACGGCGTGGCGACTCAAAAAAAAAAGAAACATTATTGTTTTTATTGTTGTTTCGGCGAGCGTTCATTCACGAGGGTGTAGTGTTCGTGGCAGAAAAGATGTTCGTGGAAGGAACCGTGGAGCGGATTCCAGTCAAGACGTTCATCATCGCAATTGTGGCATACGTGATACTGAGGTAGACGAAGTGCGAAAGCAGATTCAACAACTCCAGAACTTTCAGGCACGTGTGGAGCATCCACTGATGGGTTCAGATTCAGATTTATCATCCGAGGACATGGAGTTTCATGAAGGGGTCACTCCCTTCAACCAGGGTCACAAAATTGGGTACAGGAACACGGCAGATCCTTCAAGGGATATCGAGGCAGAAATCGAGAGTCCAGGGATTGAAGGTATGGCATATCCAGATGTATTTCGCGTCCCATTATCTATCGTTATTGTTGAAAGGGTTTTTGATGATCCATCATCACCCTTTGTTTTATTAGACAGTTTTGATCAATATGTTGACTGGTCAAAACCTCCGATTTTTGACATGTGTGATTGTGATATTTGTCAATTGGAAAGGTCATACTCGGTTGATCGAAAAACACCTTGTTCAAAATTTCCGTTAGATGAATTGTCGAGGAATTTTGGGCTTGTAAGTGTTCTTATCCGTATGAAGACCCTTTTGATTGGTTGTTCTCCGGTCAGATTTGTTATCAGACTGTCAAGAAATTGTTATTTGAAGATTGTGTTATATATTTTTGGGCGGATTGGATGGATATTTTGACGAGTGATACGAAATATAAAGTTCGTCAACGATTTAAGGATAAATTTCAAGATGTATTTCCTAAAGCAACATGTCAAATTCGAGGACAAATTTTTTCTAAGAAGGGAAGAATGATACAGATCGACGACAGATTCTGGAATTATTATTTACTTATCTTTTATTATTTTCTTTGTATTTTCGGAATTATTATTAGATAGGTAATATTTTGATGTTTTAGAATAGATTTAGGAGATATTTTGTTATTTTTGAGTCCTATTATGTTACCATATAGCTTAGGGCTAATTTTAGTAGGTTTTAACTTGTTTTCCAAGTCGTATGAGTCATATAAAATATGGTCATATGTTAAATCCGAAAATTAGACTTGTTGATTATTGAATAAAGAAAATAAAAGAAAAGCTGAGGCTTTCTTTATCTAGAGTTCGTAACCCATTGTTTCTGGTTCTTTCTGTTCGGTATCAATCTCAAGGCTTCATTCGACATCAGATAACATTAAATATGTTTCTAGCTAGCTAGAGCATTTGCATTTAGTTGCGTGTATTGCACCCAGCTTTTTTAGACCTCTGTAATGAATTTTATATTTAAGAAATCAGTTCATAAGTCTGCTATGCGGAAAAAAAATGTAAAATTTTGACCCCCTTTCTCTTAAATTCTAGCTTCGCCACTGACTTATAGTAGGAAAATATCATTGCATTACGTTAACCCGCTCGGGCCAAACCCATCCCACTAAGGTCATCATTACCTCCAATTTTTAAGAGGCAGAAGAAATATGTTTACCCCTAAAATATATACCAAATCTCACTTTACACTCTCACCACCGTTCGTCTCATTTTAATATTAAATGTTTAAATTTTTTGTTTTGCCCTCTTGATTCTAATGGACAGTAAAAATTTAACGTATTTTGCCGGGTGAACATCACATGATTGGTGGCTTGGAGGTTATGGCGATGATTTTTAAGACTTAGAATTTTCATTTAAATGACAGTTATGCCCTTAAATGTATTTTAGAATTTTTAAATATTGGCGGCGTGCTGAACATAACATGGAGTTGTTTACATTGTTTTGTTTATCCGTTTCTCTTTTTTCTTTTTCTTTTTCTTTTTTTTTTGTTGTTTTTAATGAGTGCCCTAGGGCTATGGCCAACAAAAAAGTTATTTCAATATTTGAAATTACTTTTACATTTAATATGAGCTTCTTCTTTTTTTCCCATAATAATTACAACAATTTTTTGAAGCAAAAATAAATAAATTTTTATTTTAGTTAAACTAAATTTAAATCTTAATCTGTAATTGTTAGGTCCCAAATGGTAGGAATCAGGCTAGAGGGGGGGTGAATAGCCTGGTTAAAAACTTTTTGTTAAAACTTTTTGAAAAACTCTAGATCACCGGTAAATGATTTTGCACAGCGGAAATTAAGTTTTCAGTTTATAAGAAAAGCAAACCGGTAAATCAAAATCTCATGCAAGTCAAGACAAAAATTATTTCCAAGTAAGACAAACAAAATGAACAGTAAGTGAAGTCAATAGGTTGTGACCAGTTGAGAGATTATCAACTGATTACAACTACACAACAGAAAACAAACAAAGCAATAAATGACACATTGTTTGAAGAGGTTCACAGTGTTAAATAACTGCTACGTCCTCTACCAAGTTTGGTCAGAACTTGGATTTGTGAAGGTGCACTACTATATTAATGAATTCTACCTATTACAAGTTGCAAGCCAATGATTGAAAGGCTGCCAATCTAGAGGTGACCACTAATGGGTCATGCTACAATAAAGACCTGGTGTTTTCTAGAGATGTGCTCACAAGCTGAGCTGATTTCTCTAGGGTGTTGTGTGTGAATCAATCAATGTGTTCCATAAGTAGTCTAATGGAGGAACACTACAGTATTGATTGAGGTGCACAGTGTATAAGTCCTAACAGAGATGTCTAGTGAATAAAGGGACTTGCTTTGAATGCTTTGAACTAGAGAATGTGCAGGTTGATAGTTCAAAGCAACTCACTCTCAAGAATTATAAATGCACCCACCTTCTTCAATGCTCCGGGGAAACTATTTATAGAGAACTTTGAAAAGGAGCTGTTGTCTTTGAAGAGGTTGTAATGATGACTTGGGTATGGACATTAAATGGGAAGATCCTTGCATTAAATGCCCGAGATTGGATAGAGAGGATTTCCTTAGATAGTTGGGGCGCCGTGAGTACTGGTTACTTGACATTCTCAAAGAAGGTACTGATTTGTTGCAGAGATGTCTTGTCAGCATGCTTGCTTTACCAGCTTTAGCTAAAGTTGGTGGCTGGGTAGTTGAGAACAATGAATGCATCGGCAAGCTGCTAGCAGGGAAGCTTGAGGAGTAAGCCTCAACCGGTAAAGAGGGCATGACCGGTGAGGTCGGTCCGGTAACTCAACCGGTAAGACAGGTTGACCGGTGAGTCACCTCAATCGGTAAGGCAGCTTCCAAGGAGTAACTCACATTGCAGAAGGAAGTTCTCAGGACTTCAAGTCTTCAAATCTTGAGAAAATACATAACAAAAACACTGGGCACTAGCACTAAGGGATCCTATGATACATAGAAAAATTCTATTTTGATCTAACTAAATTAGGGGTCCTCATTAATGCTTGTTATGATTGGGATTAAGCAATTCTAAATCTAAACATATATTTGACTAACCGTAATAATTGTCCACATTGTAGGCTTAATTGACATTTTAATTGAGTAGTTATAATTTTTGTTAAGTTTTTAATTTTTCCATTGAGTTTTTAATATCCCCGTTAAACTAACAACATCGTTAGGGGGAAAGAAAAAATGAAGGCAAAAATAACAGTAAAATGGCAAAATTGACGGA
Source organism: Adenophora triphylla var. japonica (assembly GCA_022495995.1). Taxonomy (NCBI): domain Eukaryota; kingdom Viridiplantae; phylum Streptophyta; class Magnoliopsida; order Asterales; family Campanulaceae; genus Adenophora; species Adenophora triphylla. Next base: position 337,145 of record JAFEMH010001518.1, on the reverse strand, counting down.
AACAAAATGCAATTGCAAATCTGTAAGTAAATCTAAATAATAATAATAATAATAATAATAATAATAATAATAATAATAATAATAATAATAATAATAATAATAATAATAATAATAATAATAATAATAATAATAATAATAAAATAATAATAAATAAATAATAATAATAATAATAATAATAATAATAATAATAATAATAAAAATAATAATAATAATAATAATAATAATAATAATAATAATAATTATTATTATTATTATTATTATTATTATTATTATTATTATTATTATTATTATTATTATTATTATTATTATTATTTTAGTCTTTATAATTTCATTCAACACTTTTTCAGCTTATTAATCAAACAGTCATACTTACTTATGACAGCTCATCAGCACTTAAAAAAAACTTAATCAAATAGCAACATTCATTAGTTCATCAGTCATAAGTCATAAGTAATAAGTAATAAGTAATAGTAAGTCATAAGCACATATCAATAAGCTAAATCAAACATGTCACGACCCTAAACCTAGGCACATTTTGGTCACACGTGAAGCACGTGGGGTTGGGTTTGCATTGCATCTCATCCTTGCTTTGTGTCATTCGAAATGATTACGTGTTCATTTGAGATTTTTGGATGAACTATGTGATGTTAGATGTTATTAACTTGATTGAAGCATATAATATCTAAATAAAGAAAATGGAAGTTTTGTGTGGTAAATTGATAACACTTGCAATTTTGATTTGAAAGTGTTATGAAAGTGTCGAGGTGCTTAGGTGTAAAAATAACCTTGAGGAAGTTGTTTGTTGATTTTCAATCTTGGAGGAGCTTGGTTGTAATTTAGTTTATATAAATATCTTAAATCCCAGAAATTCATGCGTTGCTTGGTTGTTGATTCCGTCTTTGAATTATTGCTAAGGAAGGTGTTTAGAGCGCGTAGAGCCGATTATATCTTTCTTTTATTTTGGTAACAATTAGTAAGTTGTTATGGTTCTTTGCTATAACTGTTCATCCTTTGTTTAAAGATGTTATGCTTGCCATATAACTGATTATTGGTAAAAAGAAATCAGTTGGTGGGTCTTAGAAAGGAGGGAATTTGGTTTGGAAATGAGTAGGTTGATAAAAATGTCCAAAGGTGATATTATGGGTTGAAATGAATTGGGAGTATGTTATGTACTCCCTCCGTCCCAGTAGAAATCGCACAGTTACTGTTTGCGCGGGGATTAAGGTAAAAAATAATGATATAAATGTTGTGAGTGTAAAAGTAAAATAGGAGAGAGAATTAGTGGAGGGAATAGTAAATTATAATAGTGTTGTGAGTATTAAAATAATATAGTAGAGAGAATGAGTGGAGGGAATAGTAAAGATTCTTTGCCATTTTAGGAAGTGTGCAGTTTGCAATGAGACGCCCAATGAGGAAAGTGTGCAGTTTGTAGCGGGACGGAGGGAGTATGTGTTATGGGGTGTGAAGGGAGTATAATAGGGTCTAAAACATGTGTTTATACTATTTTGGAATGACCTTGTATGAGCTGCATAAGAACTGGAAGTTGTTGTTTTGTTCCTGCTGAAGAACAGCTTCAGTTTCAGTTTCTGGTGTTGGGCACGAATCGTGCCCTGAAGCACGAGTCGTGACCTGGCTTCATGGAGTCGTGCGACACTTCATGACTGGTGGGAACAGTCGTGATCAATCCCAGGACGACTGTATCACGTGGGGTGTAATAGGGCACGAGTCGTGCCCTACCCTGCAGCCTTTGAACCTTTTTCTAGGCCTTGAACACCTAGTCTAATGGGTATGAATGAAGTAACTCTTTAACTAGGATTCAAGTACAACTTTAGTACTACAATGTGCAACTTGAAATGGTCCAATTGGATAATGGGAAGGTCTTTAAATGTTGACCTGAAAATGCTTGAGAGGCAAATGTGAAACTTGAACCAAAGTTTATAAAACTTGGAACCTTAAGAGAAGGTGTTTAATGTTGTATTGGGAATGCGTAGGGTTACTTATATGATATTGTATCCTTGTGTGATGACCTGTATAGGGTTAATTGTTCGTATAGTGTATAAAATGTGTAGTGCACTACTTACTTGGTTTGGACAGGAGTGATAGTACCCTGTTACTGGTTTACATATTGTATAAAGAATGTGTAGGACTTATGTGATATACATTGTGCAATAAGTGTTTACATATTCATAGCTGATTGTGCACATAGTGTTTAAATACGTGTTGCACTATTTCATTGGTTTAACATGAGTTGCAGTACCATGTTATATATATGTGTGCTGATGTCCCAGGGGGTGGACTTAATTTCAAGTATCTGTTATGTGCTTGAATATTTTGTGTCAGCTGATCTTTGGGGGTATAGGGAATACGAGCACTTATGAGAAAATATTTCATAAGGTGTTTGGATTGCCTTGTACTTGTAACCGTTCACTCCCTTATGTGGCCACGAAAAGGGGGTTCAGCTTCTGTGGATAGGCACGACCGTTCACAAGATAGCGAGTTAGCTTATATGGATCTCTGTAAGGGGTCGTATAAGATGTGGATGTGCACTAGCAGTTCACAAAATGAGAGTAGTATGACTCCCACCGTAGTACTACATATGATTCAGATGGAAAAAGGTAAAGGGAAAGGTAACTTAAAGTGTTTACTGTTTTCCCAATGTGGTTATTGAGCAACCTATTTGGTGTTGCATATTTATTGAGCAACCTGTTTATGTGTTGCATATGGTATGACATATTGTTGCATACATAATAGCTTGCTGAGATTTTATCTCACCCCTTCTCCCTTTATTGTTTTAGATCCCATTGAGACAGGAAGACCGGACCAGTGAGGCCGGGGAAGGAGTTTGGACATCTTTTAGTTGTCGGGGTATGTGTTGACTTGGGAAGTTGGGATTGTCATGGTTGTTATTCTTTTGGGGAAATGTTTTATATATAAAACTTTCATAAACATGTTTCAGTTGAGTATGTTGTAATTCAGTTTGGGTTTGGTTTGTTTTATGGTGGGCTTGTGTAAGCCTTACCAGTTGTATAGTTGTAAAAACAGGTTGTGTTTGGTTCCAAACAGGTTTATATATCGCCTCCGTGTAGAGAGGTTATTTTGAAATTGTTTTGAAAATAAGTTGTATACTTTTCAAGTTAAAGTAAAGAAAAGTTTTTTTTTTAAATTGTATTTTTGGACCCTCCATCCTGGGACGCAAGTTTATAGGTCTCGGGAGTTGGGAGGAGCCCACAGTTGGTATCAGAGCTTTGGCTAGAAGTCAAGGGTAGATGTCTAGTCTAAGGGGGAGTGTGTGATATCTGACGCCGAGTGTTTAATGCAGGGTTCATTGTAATGGCTGGGACCGATGATGACCAGCAGAGAGAACAGGGAAACATTGGTGATCAGGGTGCTGGGGGAGACCAGAATGCCGAGGTGATGGCTATGTTTCGGGTATTCCTCCAGAATATGGCAGCTCAAGGTAGAGCACAACAGCAACCTGAGGCAAGGCCAACACAGGGATTAAAGAAGTTTATCAAATTGTCTCCACCAAGTTTCAACGGGGATCCAGATCCATTGATAGCTGAGAGATGGTTGGAAGCCATGACTAAGATCTTTGTTGCAATGGAGAGCACATATGAAGAAAAGGTAAGATGTGTAGTGTTCAAATTAGAGGGTCCTGCTGAACATTGGTGGCAAATCCTTAAGGAAAGCTGGGAGCGGGATCATACGCCCCAGACTTGGGACAAATTTGTTGGGAAATTCAAGGAGCATTTCATTCCCGTGATTACTAAAGATAAGAAAGAGGTAGAGTTCTTGAAGTTTGAGCAGGGGGTAATGACAGTGGCTCAATATTCTGCAAAATTTACGGAGCTAGCCAGGTATTGTCCACATCTTGTACCAGATGAAAGCAGGAGGGTTTACAGGTTTGTCAAGGGACTCAAGTTGGAGTTCAGAAAGCAATTGTTGACTCACGATTTTCCTAACTACCAGGCGACGTTAATATGGCCTACAAAATCGAAAATGACATTGAGGAACATAGGGGTAAATCTGAAGGTAGTGGAAGCAAGGCTAAGTTCTCAGGCCAGAGTTCAGGTCAGAGCAAGAGTCAGCCTAAATCCTCAACTTCTGGAGTGGCTAAGGGAGGAACAGTTACAGTTTCTACTCGACCTGTATCAAGCAAGTTTGGTACTGTTTGTAATTGGTGTAAGAAAGTGGGACACTCGAAAGACAGCTGTTGGAGTAAGTAGGGAAAGTGTATGAGTTGTGGAGAGATGGGGCATTTCAGAAAAGATTGTCCTAAATTCAAAAAGGGTCAAGCTACGGGTGGTAGACCACAAGGTGATCATCCCAAAGGTGGAGTGAAAAGAGATGTTGAGGGAAACCCAAAGAAAGAGTCCAAGGTAGTGTATTTGCTTTGGATCGAGGCGCGGTAGATCCCACCACGGTTATTAGAGGTATTGTCCCTGTCTCAGGGGTCAGGGCTCATATTCTTATCGACCCTGGATCGTCTCATTCTTATGTGGCATCTCATTTTGCATTTACATTGCATAAGTTGCCTAAGTTGTTACCTTACGTGTTAGAGGTTTCTACTCCTATGGGAGAGCACCTCGAATCCTCTTTGATCTATCATGGCTGTGAGGTGATTATTTGTGGGCATGTATTGCCAGTGGATTTGATAGAGTTACCAATCCAAAATTTTGATGTTATTCTAGGCATGGACTGGTTGAGTTCTTGTCATGCCTTGGTGGACTGTCGTAGAAAGCAAGTCACCTTTTCTATGCCTGATGTGCCTGTGTTTATATTTGATACTGATAAATCTTTATTTGGCATTTATGTTATATCTGCTATAAAGGCTAGAAAGTTATTAACAAAAGGGTGTGAGGGTTACTTGGCATATGTGGTAGACTCTGGTAAGAAGTCTCCTGAATTATCTTGTATTCCTGTTGTGAATGAGTTCAGTGACGTATTCTCAACTGAGTATAGTATGCCTCCAGATAGAGAAGTGGAGTTTTGTATTGACTTATTGTCGGGTAATTCACCAATTTCTAAAGCACCCTACAGAATGGCTCCAGTTGAGTTAAAAGAGTTGAAAATTTAGTTGCAGGAGTTGTTAGACAGAGGTTTTATTTGTCCCAGTGTGTCACCCTGGGGAGCACCAGTTCTGTTTGTTAGGAAGAATGATAGTACTTTGCGGTTGTGTATTGATTACAGACTCCTGAATCAAGCTACTATTAAGAACAAATATCCTCTTCCTCACATTGATGATTTATTTGATCAACTCCAAGATTCCGTTATATATTCTAAATTGATTTACGTAGTGGATACAATCAGTTGAAAATCAAGCCAGATGATGTTTCTAAAACAGCTTTCAGAACAAGGTACATGCATTATGAATTTCTTGTTATGCCATTTGGGTTGACTAATGCACCAGCGGTCTTTATGGACATGATGAACAGGATCTTCAAGCCGTATCTTGACAGTTTTGTGGTAGTTTTTATTGATGATATCCTAGTATACTCAAAATCCAGGGAGGATCACGAGAGGCACTTGAGAATTGTCTTATCCATGCTTCGTGAGAAACAGTTGTTTGCAAAGTTCAGCAAATGTGAGTTTTGGCTGGAAAAGATTTCTTTCTTGGGTCACGTGGTATCCAGTACTGGTATTGCAGTAGATCCTGCAAAGATTGATGTCGTAGTCAACTGGAAACAGCCTTCTACAGTGACAGAGGTTCGTAGTTTCCTTGGTTTAGAGGGGTATTATCGAAGATTTATAGAAGGATTTTCGAGGATTGCAACTCCGTTGACCAAATTGACTCGGAAGGATGTACCATTTATATGGGATGCTAGGTGTGAAGGCGCTTTGCGGGCGAAGAAGAGATTGACTTCAGCTCCTATTCTTACACTTCCAGAGGGTTGTGAGAACTTTGTTATATTCAGTGATGCTTCTAAAGAGGGATCGGGTTGTGTGCTTATGCAAAATGGGAAGGTAATTACGTATGCTTCAAGGAAGTTATCACCAGTGGAGCAGAATTATCCTACCCACGATATGGAGTTAGCTGCTATTATGTTTGCGTTGCATAAATGGAAACATAACTTGTATGGGGCAAAGTTTGAGATATTCACAGATCATAAGAGCTTGAAATACTTGTTTACTCAGAAGGAACTGAAAAAAAACCAGAGGCGTTGGTTGGAGCTTCTGAAGGATTATGACTATGTCATTTCTTATCATCCCGGGAAGGCGAACGTGCTGGCTGATGCTATTAGCCATAAGGCTCATTTATCGTCCTTGGTATCTCGGGAATTGAGATGTGATATGTTGTTTGCTAATGTTAGAGTTATTCCTACTTTATATGGAGAACTTCTAGAAGCTCAGTTGAATGATGATGAGTTGAAGAAAAGCAGGGAGAAATTGCAAGATGGAAAGTCTGGGGAGTTTTCATTGAACAAGGATGGAATTCTAACCTTTAAAGGCAGGATTTGCGTACCTTCTTCCCCAGAAATCAAAAGGTAGGTATTAGAGGATGGCCATAAGTCCCGATTTGCTATTCATCCAGGAAGCACCAGAATGTATCAGGATTTGAAAAGGGGTTACTGGTGGAATGGCATGAAAAAGGAGATTGCGGAATTTGTATCAAAGTGTTTGACTTGCCAACAGATCAAAGCGGAACATCAGAGGCCAGCAGGATTGCTTCAACCCTTAGATATTCTGGAATGGAAGTGGGAGGGAATTTCTATGGATTTTGTGACTGGATTGCCTCCTACTCCTAGGAAGATGGATGTTATATGGGTGATTGTGGATAGACTGACCAAATCATCTCATTTTCTATCAGTTTCAACCAAGTATTCCATGGAGAGATTGGCTCAATTGTATATCCGTGAGATTGTGAGATTGCATGGAGTTCCTGTCAACATTGTTTCTGATAGGGATCTGAGATTCACATCGCGGTTTTGGAGGGCTTTGCATGAAGCCTTGGGATCTAAATTGAGTTTTAGTACATCATTTCATCCTCAGACTGATGGGCAGACAGAGATGACCATTCAGATTCTCGAGGACATGCTACGGGCTTGTGTGATGGACTTCCAGTTATCTTGGGAAGACCATTTGCCTTTAGTGGAATTTGCCTATAACAATAGCTACCAATCTAATATTGAGATGGCACCATATGAGGCACTGTATGGGAGGAAATGTAGGTCCCCAATGTGTTGGGATGAGGTTGGTGAGGCTAGACTTTGGGGTCCAGATGTGGTTAGAGACTCAACTGAGAAGATCAAAGTGATCCGTGACAGATTGAGGATAGCCTAGAGTCGTCAGAAGAGCTATGCCGACACTAGAAGAAGGGAGTTATCCTTTCAGGTTGGGGATTTGGTATTCTTGAAGATCTCACCAAGAGCGGGGATCAAGAGGTTTGGCAACAAAGGGAAGTTGGCTTCTAGATTTGTTGGTCCATTTGAGGTGTTAGAGAAGGTAGGTGAGTTAGCCTAACGTTTGGCCCTACCTCCTTCTCTTTCTTCTCTTCATGATGTGTTCCATGTGTCCATGTTGAGGAAGTACTGTTATGATTCCTCTCATGTATTGAGTTCTCCTCCAGAGGATGTCCAGGCGGATATGACTTATGTGGAGGTACCTTTGCGGATTCTGGAAAGGCAGGTCCGGGAATTGCGTACCAAGAGTATTCCCGTGGTGAAAGTTCTTTGGAAGAATTACACCATTGAGGAAGCTACTTGGGAATTGGAATCTGAGATGAGGCAGAAGTATCCTGAGTTGTTTGATCATTCAGGTAAGTAAAGTCCAAATTCGTGACGAATTTTGTTTAAGGGGGAGTGAGTGTCATGACCCTAAACCTAGGCACATTTTGGTCACACGTGAAGCACGTGGGGTTGGGTTTGCATTGCATCTCATCCTTGCTTTGTGTCATTCGAAATGATTACGTGTTCATTTGAGATTTTTGGATGAACTATGTGATGTTAGATGTTATTAACTTGATTGAAGCATATAATGTCTAAATAAAGAAAATGGGAGTTTTGTGTAGTAAATTGATAACACTTGGAATTTTGATTTGAAAGTGTTATGAAAGTGTCGAGGTGCTTAGGTGTAAAAATAACCTTGAGGAAGTTTTTTGTTGATTTTCAATCTTGGAGGAGCTTGGTTGTAATTTAGTTTCTATAATATCTTAAAGATTCTTTAAGAAGCCTTATTCTCTTCCTCAGTATTCTAAAAGTTTCTACGTTCCAAAGAAGAGCTTGAAACCCTAGCTATCCTTGGAAAATCCCAGAAATTCATGCGTTGCTTGGTTGTTGATTCCGTCTTTGAATTATTGCTAACGAAGGTGTTTAGAGCGCGTAGAGCCGATTATATCTTTCTTTTATTTTGGTAACAATTAGTAAGTTGATATGGTTCTTTGCTATAACTGTTCATCCTTTGTTTAAAGATGTTATGCTTGCCATATAACTGATTATTGGTAAAAAGAAATCAGTTGGTGGGTCTTAGAAAGGAGGGAATTTGGTTTGGAAATGAGTAGGTTGATAAAGATGTCCAAAGGTGATATTATGGGTTGAAATGAATTGGGAGTATGTTATGTACTATGTGTTATGGGGTGTGAAGGGAGTATAATAGGGTCTAAAACATGTGTTTATACTGTTTTGGAATGACCTTGTATGAGCTGCATAAGAACTGGAAGTTGTTGTTTTGTTCTATTTGAAGAAACGGCTTCGGTTTCGGTTTACAGTGTTAGGGCACGACTCGTGCCCTGAAGCACGAGTCGTGACCTGGCTTCATGGAGCCGTGCGACACTTCATGACTGGTGGGAACAGTCTTGATCAATCCCAGGATGACTGTATCTGGTGGGGTGTAATAGGGCACGAGTGGTGCCCTAGGGCACGAGTGGTGCCCTACCCTACAACCTTTAAACCTTTTTCTAGGCCTTGAACACCTAGTCTAATGGGTATGAATGAAGTCACTCTTTAACTAGGATTCAAGTACAACTTTAGTACTACAATGTGGAACTTGAAATGGTCCAATTGGATAATGGGAAGGTCTTTAAATGTTGACCTGAAAATGCTTGAGAGGCAAATGTGAAACTTGAACCAAAGTTTATAAAACTTGGAACCTTAAGAGAAGGTGTTTAATGTTGTATTGGGAATGCGTAGGGTTACTTATATGATATTGTATCCTTGCGTGATGACCTGCATAGGGTTAATTGTTCGTATAGTGCATAAAATGTGTGCACTACTTACTTGGTTTGGACATGAGTGATAGTACCCTGTTACTAGTTTACATATTGTGTAACGAATGTGTAGGACTTATGTGATATACGTTGTGCAATAAGTGTTTACATATTCATAGCTGATTGTGCACATAGTGTTTAAATACGTGTTGCACTGTTTCATTGGTTTAACATGAGTTGCAGTACCATGTTATATATATATGTGTTGATGTCCTAGGGGGTGGACTTAATTTCAAGTATCTGTTATGTGCTTGAATATGTTGTGTCAGCTGATCTTCGGGGGTATAGGGAATACGAGCACTTATGAGAAAATATTTCATAAGGTGTTTGGATTGCCTTGTACTTGTAATCGTTCACTCCCTTCTGTGGCCACGGAAAGGGGGTTCAGCTTCTGTGGATAGGCACGACCGTTCACAAGATAGTGAGGTAGCTTATATGGATCTCTGTAAGGGGTCGTATAAGATGTGGATGTGCACTAGAAGTTCACAAAATGAGAGGAGTATGACTCCCACCGTAGTACTACATATGATTCAGATGGAAAAAGGTAAATGGAAAGGTAACGTAAAGTGTTTACTGTTTTCCCAATGTGGTTATTGAGCAACCTATTTGGTGTTGCATATTTATTGAGCAACCTGTTTATGTGTTGCATATGGTATGACATATTGTTGCATACATAATAGCTTGCTGAGATTTTATCTCACCCCTTCTCCCTTTATTGTTTTAGATCCCACTGAGACAGGAAGACCGGAACAGTGAGGCCGGGGAAGGAGTTTGGATATCTTTTGGTTGTCGGGGTATGTGTTGACTTGGGGAGTTGGGATTGTCATGGTTGTTATTCTTTTGGGGAAAAGTTTTGTATATAAAACTTTCATGAACATGTTTCAGTTGAGTATGTTGTAATTCAGTTTGGGATTGGTTTGTTTTATGGTGGGCTTGTGTAAGCCTTACCAGTTGTATAGTTGTAAAAACAGGTTGTGTTTGGTTCCAAACAGGTTTATATATCGCCTCCGTGTAGAGAGGTTATTTTGAAATTGTTTTGAAAATAAGTTGTATACTTTTCAAGTTAAAGTAAAGAAAAGTTTTTTTTTAAATGGTATTTTGGGACTCTCCATCCTGGGACGCGAGTTTATAGGTCTCGGGAGTTGGGAGGAGCCCACAAAACGGGCCCCACGTCATTTACTATATTCATCACAAAATAAATGTTCATTTTTTATCAAAAATAAAATTAATTTTCTTAAAACATACTGATGCCGCAGGAAATGTGCTTATCAATCTTCCTCCACGTGGCAGGACTGATCACCTGACTCCTTGACCTGAAACCAGAACCCTCGACTAGCCGGATGTGTCTCCGGCTTAGACCCTCGGGCGTGAGAGTAAGTATATGTATTGGAGAGCAATAATGTATTGAACAAAAATGATCTTCAGATAACAAAATTGCAGTTACCTTGGCACCATTGTAGTGGTAATGTATTTATAGTTGATGAGTGTGGTATATTTGGTGGGGCTGTATGAGCTCCGAGATTTGTGGGACAGTTACGTGTCATCTGAACGTGTCCTTAACGGCTCCTGATTTGTAGGGAACCAGTTATGGAAAGAATAGAGGCACGTGCGGCTGTGACTGTTAGGTCGGCACTTGCTTGGCAGGTCGAGGTCGCCACTTGGGGTTGGGTCGACCTGACTGATGGGTAGATTTGGATCGTACCCGAAGTATAACTTGGATCGTAGAGTCGGACTAAGTTAGGTCGGGACCTGGTAGGTCAGACAATGAACTTAAGTCGATTGATCTATAAGATGGGCCTTGAGCCATATAATAATTGGGCCTAACCCATTGAGAGTGTGGTGGCAATAATAGCTTGGGGATTGGGCTTTACTCGCTTGACCCAGTTCGACACTTTTGGTATGCTCAGTGGCCCCCAACTTTCTGAGTTGACTTCGTCAACTAGAAAGTTAAGGAAATTTTGATGAAGATTGTTGTGACTCGCAAGTCTCTACTCGTTCTGAAGTTTAGTCGACCAAAGTGACGTGGCCCAATCCTGGACGTTGGCGACGAACGGTCAGATCTGGAGGAGCGCCGTTTTTCATAATCATTACTATTTGACGTTTGATAAACCACATTGGGAACTGTTTTCCTCATTTAATGAGAAGAATAATCTTTGAATTTTTCCTTTTCCTCTTCAATTTTGGAAAATATAAATACCAGATTCCTTCTTCATTTAGAACTTTTGCTCTCTCTGAACTCTGGTGCAACTCCGGCGAAGATTACGGAATAGCAACTGATTTAAACCGGGCTCTCATTTTCTGCTTCAGCTTCCTCTTCCGAAATCGACTAAGGTATTCCCTCTTACATTCTTACATTAGGGTTTCAATTGCTGCTCTATTTTTGATTTTGCCATGGCTAGAACCTTCAGTAGCGAACCAGGATCTTGGTATGGGTATTGCACCGTTAACCATCGAGTGTATAAGCACATAAATGGAGAGTGGAGAGAAATGTCCTTGAATGAATGTGCCTCCATCTTGACAAGGTGGGGGCTGAATTTTAGCGAAATAGGTCTGCCCATAGGAGAAGACGTAGGTGAATTGATAATAGACGACTCAAAGGTTGTCTCTTTTCATCTTTTCCATGAATTGCTTGACCACATATCACTATTTTATGTTAGGGATGCTAGTAAACCCTCCTTCCTTAGGAATAGGAAAGGTTTTCCAGGGGAGTCTAGGTCGCCCATAGGTAGGTCGTCTGATTGTGATCGTAGGCCTGACTCCCCTGTTTCTCCTTCTTCTTGTACAGATATGGCAACTCGCGAAGGCGCTACGGCTTCTACCTCCTCAAGTCCTCGAATTGTTGATGCGTTTGACAACTTGGCTGTACCGGGGAAGAATGAAAGGGGCTATGTCCCTCAGAGACCAATGAGAGGGAAGAAGAACTTACCATCCCGATATAGCATGATATATGATTTCTGCGAGGCGAGTAAGGAAGATTATAGGGTGACCATTCCCAATAAAAAGGAATTCATGGCTTAGTTTAGGGCGACCTTCACTAAGGATGCCACTAGGGTAGCCTTTTTCTATAGCCAATTCGAGGCTGGCCTGAGGTTGCCACTTGACCCTTTTATCAATGAGTTTTTAGAGTGCGCTAATGCTTTACCTCTTCAGTTGGGAGCCAACACCTGTAGGGTCCTAGTATGCTTTGCCATGGTCTGTAGGTTCCTAGGATATGAACCCTGTATGAGGGTATTTAAGGAGTTCTTTAGTGTTAAGTATGGTGGAACTGATATGGGGATCAGTACTCCTTCTAAACCCAACTCTCCCAAACTCTTTATGAACCTTCCCAGTAAGGCGAGTGGGTGGAACTCCCACGTGGTGGTAGTGGAGAGTAGACTAGGATGGGAATTCCCTTGCCCAACGCTGAAATAGAGCCTATAGAAGAGGGGAACTATTGGGAGCCACATTGGTACTTCGACTTGTATAAGAGGCTTTGCCGGTTGGCTGATAAGGGGCCCATCAGTTGGGAGACTTTGGGTACCACCAAGTACAACTATATCCAAGCCGGGATGATGGATGGAGAGGGAGATGTGCAACCCTTAGTACCCATTGGTAGGGGCACCATATATCCTGACTGGGTTACCCACGCCTTGGGTAAGTTTGAGGATAAGTGTCAGTTCTGTCAATGGACTGCCAACTATTGCAAGGACAATGGGGAGCATGCTGGGGGTAAGATCTTATTTGTTTGTAATTCTTTACTCGCCTTTTACTTGCTAGCTTGTTGAACTGATAGCTTGCATATATAGACAATTTGACTTGAATGTGCAACTCTTATCTCGTCAGCTGTTTAACTCGCATATAGAATGATTAGCTCGCACATGTTTAGTTCGTACATAGAACTTGTAGCTCGTATGTAGAATGATTAGCTCGCACATGATTAGCTCGTACATAGAACTTGTAGCTCGTATGTAGAAATCTCATATGTCGATCTAACCCTTTGTCTTCTTGATCTTGATGCAGTTCTGACCCCTGAGTAAAAAGCCAACATGGTGCGTATTGTTGGAGTATCTGATAAGAAGAAAGCCAAGAAAACTTATGGGGCCGCCAATGCTCGAGCTAATAGGGAGAGGGAAGCTGAGAGGAGGCGCAACTTGCTGTCCAAGGATAACGTGGGGATGGTGCCCATGGAGGAGGTTGGATCGGAGGATCCTTTAGAGAGTGGGAACCAGTCCAAGGAAATTACTGACGGGGGCAATGAATCCACTAGGTCGATTAGACCAAGCCCGAGCTCCGACCCAAACCTTAAGGCTAATGCTGCGACTTCTGGAGCCGAGGTCACTGGGGCTAGCCCTTTGAATGTTGTGAATATTGATGATGAAGATGTGGATGAAGAAGATGATGGTCCACTGAACACGAAGAAAAGATCCAGAACTGAGAAGGGAAAGCTGTTTCCCCAAGCCAACTTCCTCCTCCAGTCTCCTCTCCTACTGACCAAGAATCCCTGGAGGATCGAATAAAGAGGTTGAGTGATGTGCCTCCCCTCGCTGGGGTCAATAGCATGAGCCGCTGCTTCCCAGAGATGTGCCTTGGCCAGGTTGTGGTGAGGAGGGCCATAGATGTCGATCTCCTGGCTCATTTTGTTGATAAGGGGATGACCCCTGAAGAGTTCTCTGCCAGGTCTGGCCTTGTGCAGAGCGAGGTAAGCTTTTATTCTTCCTTTCTGTTAAGTCGCCTCTCTTTTAACTCGTCAATTCAGTTTCTGAGTCTTTGTCGAGTTAATATTTTGATGACTTTCTTTGATGCAGTCCCTGACCATGGTGGAGCAAGCCAAGAGCTCCTGGAGGGCCTCTATTGGGAGGGAGAGGCAAGCCATGGACCAGTACTCAAAGAAGTCTCAGGAGTTGTCTGAGCTAAGAGAGAAATACAATGATCTTGACAACTCTTTTGATGCTCAGGAGATGGTGAAGCAGAAGGCTTTGGGGGATAAGGACAAGGCATTGGCTGACCTTGAGGTTGCTGAGACCAAATTAGCGGAGATAAAGACTGAGATGGAGGCTGAGCGACAGGCTCATGAGTCGACCAAGAAGGAGCGTACCACAGTGTCCAAGATCCTTCAAGATAGGGATGAGTTTCTAGCTAAGGCCAACGAGGAGCACAACGCTGCCAGAGCTAAATGGAGGGATGAGCTTAAGGTCGCCACTGATACGGCTGTTGAGAAGTTTAAGGACGGTGATGATTATTATAACGCCATTGTTGAGAAGGCGAGGGATTTTCTTGACCTGGGCAAATGCCACATGGCACGCCGAGCCTTGGTGGATTCATCAACTGAAGTTACCCTTGAGCAGTTAGCTCGCTGGGCATCTGAGCCCCAATACGACATGACAGCTCGAGGTGGCCACTCAGTTGTTCCTTATACTGAAAATGATCTGGCCTTCATAGCACAGCATGATCAGGAGGACGCTTGTGAGCCATGGTTAGCTCCCACAATAGCAGAAAGAAACTTTAATGTTGCTCTTCAGGAGATTGATGAAGCAGAGGGTATGGAGGAGGATGATGAACCCGAGCAATGAGTCTTCTCTGAGTCGGGTAAACCCGTGAGCCCTTAGCGACAAGAAAAGATTACTGAGGATCGAGCTGCCAATGACAACCCAAATACCTCCGGCCCAGCCTTTTGATTTAGTTGAACTTTATGTGTAATGGAACAAGTCCCAAAACAATTCTATTTTTTGTTTTTGTAACTATTTAAATGCCTTGGCCTAGTTTTTGGGAGGCATAATACTTCGTAACTTTTATTTGCACAAGTCTTGGCCCGTTTTGGGAGACTTGGTTATATTGAATCGTAGCTGCTTTTCCATCTTTGTGTGTTGGATGCTTTTGATTCCAGCATGTGAGTGTCGAGCTAGATGTAATAGGACAAACAAGTCATCCTAAGCCTTAGGTCGGCCTGCTTTCACGGTAACTCAATCGACCTTAGACTTGTAAAACTTTTTGCAAACGAGTTTGACTAAGAGTCGAACTTGTTTTAATAGACCAAAGATGACCAAGGATCGAGCTTATTAGAACGAAGTCGACCAATGTTCGGACTTGTTAGAGGAAGAAAGCTGATTAAGAATCGAGCTTATTAGAATGAAGCTGACAAAGAGTTGAGCTCGTTGAACGAAGTCGACTAAGAGTCGGACTTGTTAAAGGAAAAAAGTTGATTAAGAATCGAGCTTGTTAGAACGAAGTTGACTAAGAGTCGAGCTTGTTGAACGAAGTCGACTAAGAGTCGGACTTTTTAAAGAAACGAAGCTGATTAAGAATCGAGCTTGTTAGAACGAAGCTGACTAAGAGTCGAGCTCGTTGAATGAAGTCGACTAAGAGTCGGACTTGTTACAGGAACAAAGTTGATTAATAATCGAGCTTGTTAGAATGAAGCTGACTAAGAGTCGAGCTCGTTGAACGAAGTCGACTAAGAGTCGGACTTTTTTAAAGAAACGAAGCTGATTAAGAATCGAGCTTGTTAAAACGAAGCTGACTAAGAGTCGAGCTTGTTTAAATTAGTGTAACATAATGTTTGGTCGAATAGAACTGCGATTTTTATTGAAGTACGAACATGCTTACATCAAATGGAAAGCTAGAACTATGACAAATTCAAACTTGGAAATTGCATTAACCTTCGAACTGAACTAGGGAGCTGAACTAGAAGTAGTATTTGATGAGATGAGTGGCGTGCCATGGATGCTTCAACTCCTCACCATCTGGCTGAGCAATCATGTAAGTCCCTTCTTTGATGATTCAAGTAACAATGTAGGGACCTTCCCAGTTGGGAGATAGCTTGTTCTGTTGGGTTCTCCTTCCTGTTGCCTCGATATTTCTTAGCACGTGGTCACCCACTTGGAATGATCTCGTCTTCACCTTCTTGTTGTGGTAACTCTTGGTCCGCTGCTTGTAGTTGACCATTCGAAGGTAAGCTGTATCTCGCTTCTCGTCAATCAAATCTAAGTCGATCAATCTGCTAGTGTCGTTCTGCTCTTGATCAAAGAAGGTTACTCTAGCAGTAGGGAATCGCAACTCGGCAGGTGCCATGGCCTCCGATCCATATGTAAGAGCGAATGGGGTTTCCCCCGTAGGCCCCTGAGTGGTTGTGCGAACTGCCCAAAGAGCAAGGGGGAGTTCGTTTAACCAGTTACTGCGTCGACCAACTAAGCCCGTCTTTAGTGAAGATATGACGAGCTTATTTGCTGCTTCAGCTTGCCCATTTCCTTGAGGATAGGCGACAGATGACTACCAATGCTTGATCCCTACTCGATTCATTTCTTCTTCGAAAGCCCGGGAGAATTGTAAGCCATTATCTGATACTATAGCTCGAGGGATCCCAAATCGACACCATATGAAGTCATGTGTGAAGTTGATGGCGTTTTCCTCTGTGATACGAGCTAGTGGCTTTGCTTCAACCCACTTCGTGAAGTAATCAATTGCGACGATCACATACTTGCAGTTTCCACGGGCGGGAGGGAAGGGTCCAATCAAGTCAACGCCCCACATATCAAATGGCCAAGCAGCGATCACTGGAGTTTGCTCCATTATAGGCAGATGAGGTAGGTTTGTAAACCTTTGACATTGGTCATTGCTGAACAAAGTCGTGAGTGTCAGCTCTCATGTGTGGCCAGTAGTACCCCAAAGTAATCAATTTGTCGGCTAGAGTTCTGGCACCCGGGTGTCCACCACAAATTCCACTGTGCACCTCATGCATTAACTGAGTGATCTCCTGGGGGTGAATACACTTCAGCAATTATCTAGTGTAAGATCTCCTGAACAGCATGTTCCCTTGCATAACGTATCTCGGAGCTTTCTTTTTGATAGCTCGAGCTGTCTTCTCGTCTTCAGGGAGCTCGCATGTCTCTAAGTACACCTTCATTTCTTCGATCCAACACTTGTTATAAACCCAGTTCCTCGAAGTGTCTTCCACACACTGAATTTGAACTCTTTCATATGCTGGGCTCTCAAGGTAAGAGATGGGCTCTTTGTGTGGCTCATCTGAAGTAGCTAACTTCGAGAGTAGGTCGGCCAACTCATTGTCTTCTCGACCGATCCTATGAATTTCCCAAAACTCTAAGTCTTTTATCAATTCTTTCACCAGGTCACAGTATTTGATCAAGGTGGAGTTAAGCACCTCATACTCCCTCCTGATCTGATTGACTATTAACTGGGAGTCGCAATATGCCATGATTTTAGTCGCTCCAAAGCACTTGGCGTACTCGATGGCAGCAACCAAAGCTTCGTATTCTGCTTGGTTGTTGGAGGCATCAAACTTGAACCTCAATGACTCCTCATATACTGTACCAGACTCTGGCTCGATCGGTACTATCCCAGCTCCACTAATATTCTTCGTTGCCGACCCATCTGAGTAAACCTTCCAACAATCGTCAGGTAGACAAGTGACGGGATGGGGCTCTTGCTCCTTTCCCTTAGCTTTCTCTTTTTGAACTCGCACCTCGCTATCTTCCTTGGTGAACGTTAGCTCGACCAAGAAGTCTGCCAAGGCTTGGGCCTTTAATGCCTTTCGAGGTCGATACTCGTTGTCGAATTCCGTGAGGGCAATTGACCAATTGAGCAAGCGACCCGAACTTTCTGGCTTGTGAAGAATTTTTCTCAAGGGTGCATTTGTGAGCACCACAATAGGATGAGCTAAGAAATAAGCTCGCAGCTTCCTTAAAGCTACGACTAAGGCATATGCGACCTTCTCCGCATTTTAATACCTGCCCTCAACATCTGATAGGGCCTTGCTAACATAGTATAAGGGCTTTTGAAGCCCCTCCTCTTCTCGAACTAACACTGCTGCAACTGAATGATCACCCACAGACAAGTATACAAACAAAGTCTCTCCAGTAGTCGGGCTGCTCAATAGGGGAGGAGTAGCGAGGTACTCCTTAAGTTATTGGAACGACGAATGAAATTCGGCCGTCCACTCAAAATTTTTTGTCCCCCTTAAATATTTGAAGAATGGGAGAGACCTTTCCACCGACTTGGCTATGAAGCGACCTAGGGCTGCCACTCTTCCATTAAGTTGTTGCATCTCCTTTATACTTGTGGGCTCCTTCATGTCGACTAGAGCTTTGATCTTCTCTGGATTGTCTTCAATACCTCGTTGGGACACCATGAAGCCAAGGAATTTGCCCGCTGCTACTCCAAATACGCATTTGCTTGGGTTAAGTTTCATGTCGTTGGCTCGCAGATTGGCGAACGTTTCCTTTAGGTCGACCACGTGACGTCTGGTCTTTATTTTGATGACCATATCGTCGACGTAGGCCTCCATGTTTCGGCCAATCTGTGGAGCAAAGACTTTGTTCACCATGCGTTGGTAGGTTGCTCCTGCATTCTTTAACCCGAATGGCATCATGTTGTAGCAATAGATGCCACCAGCAGCTTGAAATGCCGTCTTCACTATGTCGTCCTTATGCATCTTGATCTGATGATAACCTGAATAGGCATCTAGAAAGCTGAGGGTGGAATGGCCAGCAATAGAATCAACGAGCTTGTCAATTCTAGGGAGGGGATAGCTGTCTTTTGGGCAAGCAAGGTTGAGGTTGGTGAAGTCGACACACATTCTCCACTTGCCATTTGACTTTTTCACCACGACCACATTGGCTAACCAGGTTGTATGTGTAGCCTCCTTTATGATACCTGCACTCAAAAGTTTTTGTACCTCTAGTTTAATGGCCTCCTCCTTGTCGCAAGCAAAGCTTCTCAGCCTCTGAGGTTTGGGCTTTATGGTCGGGTTGACTTCCAGCCTATGAACAACGACCTCTTCTTTAACCCCCTTCATATCCTCTACTCGCCATGCAAAGACATCATTGCTTTCCTTTAGTAGCTCAATGATTTCTGCTCTTTCTTCGGCTGATAGTTGCTTTCCAATCTGAATCTTTTGCTCAGGATAGGAAGGGTTTGTGATTATTGATTCTAGCTCGTCCACAACCTCAAGCTCCAGACCATCTCTGAACTGCAGGGTCTCAATGATGATCTCTCTAACCCTCTGTCTTTCCTCGGCCCCCAAGTGGGGGGATTCCTCAGCGATCATGTTATCCAACTCATCTGCGATCTCACTGGTGGTGGCCCCCGAGTTATTGTCGACTTGGAGACATAGCTCGCCTATGAGAACTTGGTTGACCATAACAGTATATGGATCGACCGCTGTGACTTCAGAGTGACGTGTCGACTCAGCCATGATCTCGTCATGTGAGCGATAGGTCGACTCTTCCACATTGGTGATCGTAGATAGCCGAGTGGTTTTGGTGACCGACTGAGACAACTTTAGGTATCCTTCAGCAGTTTTAACCTCTAGTTCCCTCTTCTTTCTTTCTCGAAGGACGTGATCAAGGTATGCTCGAGCTGTGCCTTGTACACAACCGACTCCAGCTGGTGTGGGGAATTTAACTCGCTGAAGGGGGATTGAGGCCACCATTCCAAGTGCGACCTGGCCAGGGATACCAAGGATAGCAGCATAATCACTGTTTACATCAATGACAATAAATTTTACCTTGGAAATGACCCTGTAAGGGTGTTGTCCTAGGTCGACGTCTAGCTCGATCTGTCCTTTGGCATCGACCCGGTGGTTGGTGAAGCCTTCCAATCTGCCATCATACCTTTGGAGCTGCTCGTTCGAGAGGCCCATCTCCTGGAACGTTTTGTAGAACAGAATATCTTTGCAGGCCCCCGTGTCGACTAAGAGTCTGCTCGTCGTACATCCATCAATGAGTCCTGGGATGACGAGAACTTGCTCTCTAGCCGCCATATTAGTTACTAGCACGTTTGGATAAAAGCTAATCACCTCATCCCTGACGTGGCTCCTTGGCAGCACATGTGGGGCTTTGTTGAGCTGAAAAATCTTATATTTGATGGATGTGTTGCTGGCTTGTTCAATAATAACGCCCAGATTTAATCTAGGCTGCCTTGGTTCTGGATGTCCACCCACAGGTCGCTTACCACCGCCTGCTTGAGGCCTTTTTACATATGCATCGAGCCTTCCCTGATCGACCATCCTCTGAATGATGCACTTCAAACTCATACAATCCTCAGTAGTGTGCCCCGTATCTTTGTGATACTCACAATACTTGGTGTTATCCCTTCTGAACTTATTTGCTGGGTTCTTTGGGGCAGGTGGACCTAGCTCGACCATATTCATTATTTCAGTTCGGCTCACCGTTAGGGGAGTGAAGGCTTCAGGCACTTTCTCAGTCGCCCTGGTTCTATTCTTGCCATTCTTGTTGTTTCCCCTATTCTTGACTGAGTCTTTCTTATCATCAGCGACCTCAACCTTGGGGACTTTCCCATTTTCCTTCTCTTTTCTCTCCTTGGCCAATTCCATATTATAAGCCTTCTCGAACAACTCTTGTCGAGTAGTAACTGTTCGAACTGTTAACTCGTAGTCCATATCTGCAGAAGTAATTCCACTCCTGTAACAATTGATCACCTCCCTGTCCGTGAGGTCCTCCTCGATCTTGTCGACTATCTCCTTAAACTTGGTGTAGTAGCTCATCGAGCTTTCATTTTTCCCTTGCACCAAGTTGTTTAGATCGGTGATAGTCATCTTTCGAGCGCCAGCAGTCGAGAAGCGATCCAGAAATTTCGTTCTCATGCAAGTCCAGGTCGAGATGCACCCTAATGCCAAGCTATTGAACCATGTGAGAGCAGCCCCTGTAAGAGTGCTTATGAGCGCTTTGCACATCATGTCGTCCTCATTGGAGACAAAGCACATTGTTGCTTCTAGGTGCTGTATATGACTTTTGACATTGGTTGCACCTGAATACTTCTCCAAGAGTGGCAATCTGAAATCGGGAGGAGGTCGACGGTCAATCAACTTCTTGGATAAGGGGCGAAGAGCAAAATCAATTCGTTCGCCTTTTCCAGCATCACCTTTCTTTTCAGCTTCCCACTGTTCAAACTTCTTCTTCCATAGGAGCCATTCCCTAGCATCCGGCTTGTCGTCCCTAGCAGGGGAGACATTGTTTGACCTTTATTTTTCTTTGCGGTGATGCTCCCTTCCAGAGTTGGCTCTGTGTCTGTCGCTTCTAGGGGGAGTTATCTCTCTGCCTCTCCTATCCCTGTGAGAGGGCGACCTCACTGACTGAACCGGCGACCTACGCCTTTCCTCTCTAATGGGCGACCTGCGCCTGTCATCTCTAATTGGCGACCAGCGCCTATTTCCTCTAACCGGCGACCTACGTCTATCTCCCCTGTGGGATTGCGACCTCTGCATCCTGGCAGGCGAACCACGCAAGCTTCGATTAGCCTCTAGCTGAGTTCTCAGATCTGACTGGGCTTCCTGCTCTCTATTTCTGGTGAGGTTGGCCCTTAGATCGTCACTTGGAACGTGAATAGGGGATTGAGGCCGCTGCACTATCCTGTGCTCGACATTCTGTCCCACGGTCTCATTTGGCCTAGTACTCCTCTGGAGCTGCCTATTAGAAACTTAGGAGGGGGCTACCCTCTCCGATTCTCTGTCGTCCTGCTCCGCCTCTTCCATTGCAATTAACTCTGCTAGTATCTGAGCTCGCTCCAACAGCATCTCCTTCTTGCTAAGGGGGTTGGATGAGGGACCTGCCCTGTCCCCTGCAGCCATTTGACCCGCTCGACGCTTTGGAGGAAGTGGTGCCCCCTGCCCGTCCATAGGCCGCTTCTCTCTCCTTCTGCCATCTGGCAAACCCCTGCCATCGGCGACACTGTTGGAACGTGTCGACCTAGTGTGATGACGAGTCGGAGGGGGAGGAAGTAAATTGGCATCTCCAGCATTGATATTAGCATTTGCGTTGGCGTTGACATTCCCTCCGTTGGGTTCATCCGAAGCGTCAGAGACATGTCCGTTCGCTGTCACCATGATTGTAGGTTGAGAAAACTTTCGAGGTCAAGTTATGCACGTTTCCCGGCAAT
Organism: Adenophora triphylla var. japonica; assembly: GCA_022495995.1. Classification (NCBI taxonomy): domain Eukaryota; kingdom Viridiplantae; phylum Streptophyta; class Magnoliopsida; order Asterales; family Campanulaceae; genus Adenophora; species Adenophora triphylla. Next base: position 315,055 of record JAFEMH010001518.1, on the reverse strand, counting down.
GAAACCAAACTGATGCCGCAGGAAATGTGCTTATCAATCTTTCTCCACGTGGCAGGACCGATCACCTGACTCCTTGACCTGAAACCAGAACCCACGACTAGTCGGATGTGTCTCCGGCTTAGACCCTCGGGCGTGAGAGTAAGTATGTGTATTGGAGAGCAATAATGTATTGAACAAAAATGATCTTCAGATAACAAAATTGCAGTTACCTTGGCACCGTTATAGTGGTAATATATTTATAGTTGATGAGTGTGGTGGTATATTTGGTGGGGCTGTATGAGCTCCGAGATTTGTGGGACATTTACGTGTCATGTGAACGTGTCCTTAACGGCTCCTGATTTGTAGGGAACCAGTTATGGAAAAATAGAGGCACGTGCGGCTGTGACTGTTAGGTCGGAGCTTGCTTGGCAGGTCGAGGTCGCCACTTGGGGTTGGGTCGACCTGACTGATGGGTAGAGTTGGATCGTACCCGAAGTATAACTTGGATCGTAGAGTCGGACTAAGTTAGGTCGGGACCTGGTAGGTCAGACAATGAACTTAAGTCGACTGATCTATAAAATGGGCCTTGAGCCATATAATAATTGGGCCTAACCCATTGAGAGTGTGGTGGCAATAATAGCTTGGGGATTGGGCTTTACTCGCTTGGCCCAGTTCGACACTTTTGGTATGCTCACATACTCTATGCGTCCCACTCGAAAAGACACAAAATTTCATTTTTGGTCTCTTATTTAAATTTATAAAGGCACACTCCCAAAATGGAAAGTTTTTAATATTTCTTTATTAATGGGACTCACTTGTCATAATTACAATAACTATCCACTTACTATTTCCTACCCCACATTCTCTCTCCTACATCAATTTCATATTGACAATAATTACTCTACTATACACTTTCCTTAATTCTCGTGCAATACCCATTTTTTTCCGTTTCGAATGGGACGGATGGAGTATATCTAGCGACAAAGAGAGTGAAAGTTAAAGCTAATAGAGAAACGTGATTTTTTTTGTTTCAAATAATACATTTTAAAAAAGAATACTAACTCCGTACCATTCGAAAATACACAAAGTATTGCACGGGAATTAAGGATAGTGTATAATGGTGTAAATGTTGTGAGTATGAAAAGTGATATAAGAGAGAGAAAGTGAGATATGAAATAGTTAGTGTATAGTTATTGTGAGTATAACAAGTGAGTCTCACGAATAAAGAAATATTAAAAAGTTTCCATTTTGGGAGTGTGTATTTTTAAATGGGACACCTAAAATAGAAATTTGTGTCTTTTCGGGTGAGAGAATAGAGTATGTCTTATAAGAAATTAGTTTTTCCAAACATATAGAAAAAAACTAGTTTTAAAAACGCGTGGTAGCATTTTCATAATTAACTGAAATTTTATGTCAAATGCGCGGTGACATTTTTGTAATTAACTGACACTTTAAAAAAAAACATTGACAGTGTTTTTCGGTCTCATTTGTAATGTTAAAAATGTCAGATTTGGTGATTTTTTTTTAGTGTTAGTGTTAAACAGTGATAACAATATTAGTGTTCAAAAGTGTCGTGCGTAGTGATAAAAAGTATTTGTTTTAGTTATAAAGAGTGTTAGAGATGTTAATAATTTCTGGTTATTTACGAAAATGCCACCACATTATTTTAAAAGAAGTTTTAAGTATTTACAAAAATGTCATTGCGCATTTTTTTTTAAGTTTCAAGTAATTACAAAAATACCACCACATGTTTAAAAAAAAATCCAGTTTAAAAAACTAATTTTTTCAAATTGCTATGAAAAACTAGTTATTACTAAGGTTTTGGCTTTTAAAAAAGTACTCCCTCTGTCCCATAAGTCTTAAGAAAACTTTCTATTTTGGACGTCCCATAACTCTTAAGAAATTTACTATTCCCTCCACTCATTCTCTCTCTTACATTATTTTAATACTTACAACACATTATAATTTACTATTCCCTCCACTCATTCTCTCTCCTATTTAATTTTTCACACTCACAACACTTCTTCCACTCATTCTCTCTCCTAATACTATAATAATATTCCTTAATTCCCGTGCCAAATGGAATCTTCCTAAGCTCTATGGGACGGAGGGAGTATGTACTAAAATAATTATACTTTTGTCGAAGTCGTCACTACTACGTTATTCCTCATGTATGAATGGAATACTCCCTCACTCCCACAATTCTACACATTTTTTTGTGTCGGCGTGAAAATTAAGATAAAAGGTGATAAAGATAATGTGTTGTGAGTATAAAAGTAAAATATAAGAGAGAATGGGTGAAAAGAATAGTAAATTTGAAAAGTGTTGTGAGTAGAGAGAAGTGGATCCCATTTCCATTTTTAAAAAGTGCAAATTATTGTAGGACGTCCAAAAAATTTTTTTTTACGAATTATTGTGAAACGGCTGGAGTATGTATTTCTGAATGTATTTTAAAACCAGTTTATATAAAATAATCCAAATTATGCCGCCCCGAGGCATTTTTAGTGCCACTCCACAGGGCGAGGGCGCCCAGTTAATCCTTCTCCAGATTTAGCCCGCGTCTTTGGCGTGTGTAACTGACGGCCGACCACAACGTTATTACTCATTAAACAATACGTTAAATTGTTAATCTTGACCCTACGCTAATTTAATAACTAACCAAAGCACTAACGACGTACAGTATCAACATGCATCTTTCGAATGTGGTGGGTAGGTAAATGAAAATTTATAATTTTTTCGTAATGTCATTTATTCATAAAATGAGGTTATGATAATTGTTATTTTTCTTTTCTTTTAAGAAATGTTACAATGGGTTAAAATGACCTTTTTTTTTTTTTTGGACATTTCAAGTCATTGATTGACAGTACGTTAGGATATTGAGTGTTATTCGTAAGAAAGTTATCTAAGTTGGTAATTTTATTGAGAATATCTCTTGGTTACATCTCTCTTGGTTATCTAAGTTGGTACCCAAATTAGAAAAGTTGACATAATATTATAACATACGGCACAACATATGTTAAAATATTATATTTTTGATGTTGCGGATATTTTTTGTTTTTAGTTATTATTGTTATTATTTATTGACATTGTGAACTTATCTTTAATGTCTCCTACATGTGGTATCATTGATAATTAAAGGGATTCATCATATTCTTAACGACAAAGATCATGATCCATCTTCCATAATAATACAATATGAATATAAGAACATGTGAATAAATTTATCGGACATTATAATACTCTTGCGGAACTTAGGGAGCATTTTTCCTAATTTTATTAAAACCTTTTTTATATATATATAAAATTACATCTTTTTTGGTAAAAACTCCTAGTTTTAATTGTAACTTTTCCTTGACCAAATATAAGAATGTATAATATCCTTTAATTAACCGCAGTGTCATTAGACTAATTATCACCTTCACATTCGTAACAGGGAATCAACGTCAAAATCCAAGTCCGTCAATTAACGGCATAACAAAGGTAACCGGTCCGTTTTTACGGAATAAAAGAATTAGGAACTGTGTCGTACACGCAGTACGTGACGGATTTAGAGAAAGAAAAAGTTAAAAGAGAGGTTGTTGTGTGTGTGTGTGAGAGAGAAAAAGAGACAAAATTATCTATAAAAAGGGTAATGGTATTGGAAGACAATCAGATTTCAGTCACACTGTTTATCCTTCTCCCATCATTTTCACACATTCTCTCTCTTTCTCTCCACCGGAAAAACTGTATTGTATGGCCGCCATCTCGCAGAGCCGTGGAATTGTGAGCTTCGGGAAACGAATTGTTAACCAGATCCGCAGTGGAATTGTTCGTGATCCAGCTCGCACTCCGGCGTTATCTCTCAGGTATAAAGCTACAGCTAAAACTACATTTACATCCGATTTTCACCTACACGCCGGTACAACTCCGGCGTTAATAACGATTACTGTTTTTTTTTTGGTTCAAATTTCAAGTTCGTACGCATTATATTTGTTCGCTATGGTACTAAATCATTGTTGTCAGATAGCTGTGTGCTGTGTTTATTTTCGTGAAATTTTGAATTTAAATACTTGTAGGTGATTTTGCTGAGATTTCTCCGGTAGAATCTGTAGGTGATTTTGCTGAGATTGAATTCAACGCATTTAATTTGATTTATGCCGTCTTTTTCTTTCCACTCCTTTCTTGTGTCTTGGTAGTCCGTGTGTAAGGCCATCTAATCTACTACGGTTTCAACGCCCTCATTTTTTTAAACACTCTTTAAAACAAAAACACGATACATCAGCTTTTCTTTCCTCTACCTAATTATTCAATACCTCATTCAATTTTTAACCCCTACAATGATTTTAACACCCACATTTTTTCAACACCCTTCTAACTCATCATCTTGTACTCCACCACTTTTATTTTATTTTATATTCTTTATTTTATGATTAGTAAAATAATAATAATTATTATTATCATTTATAATTAAAAAAATACTTCATATTTAATAATTTTTTTAATTGCAATTAAATAAATACAAAAAATGACGATAATTATTATTAAAACAAAAAAAAGTTACAATATAATTAAATACAGTTAAATAATAATAATTAAATATAGTTAATAATAAAAGATGAGTGGTCGAAATTGATGGACTTTAAAAAAAATTAAATACAGTTAAATAATAATTATTATTATTATCATTTATAATTAAAAAAATACTTCATACTTATTTTATTTTATTTTTTATTCCTTATTTTTCAATATAATTGAGAAATTTATATTGAAAAAAAAAGTTTTTTTTTCTATATCCAAATCAAATGAAAAGAGACTCTATTTATAGAGAAAAAAAATTATGAATTTTGGTGTAAACAAATTTTTTTTTTTTTAATATAAGATAATTGCCTTTGAAAAATTCGGATGAGATTTGAAAAAAAAAAATCAATGACCAATCATCAAGCGACAAGTGGCGAGATCAGGAAAAAAGAAAAAAAAGTAAAAGATCAGCGCCAGATGCGCCTGAACAGGCTGTGTAGTCCATGCGCCATTTTCAGCCCAATCATACGGCGACACGTGGCAAGAACGGGCCCAAAAAAAATTTCAACACCTGTTGAAAAAATTCAACAAAACACAAAATTTTCAACTGTTGAAAAATTATTCAACACCCCATTGCAAGACATTCAACTATTTAACTGTTGAAAAACTTTTTCAACACCCTAATTTTCTACCATTGTAAATGGTCTAATACTGTGATTTTAACAAAAAAAAAAAAAAGGTGAAAGGATAATTAGATAATTCTCGAATATTTTAGACCAGTGTGTATAAGGAAAAATTTACCTGCTGCTCTTTAATACAGTAAATTGCTAAATCCAACCGGTTTTCCATATATCTGTTTTAGCAATTTATAAACAAATGGCCAAATTCTATGCTTTTTTCATATATATATTTTTTAGCATTACTTACCTCAAAATCCATAACTGTGAAACTTTACGGTTGAAATTTGGAGCTCTTTAACTATTCCTTACTAACCTCTAAACATTTTCCCAAAACAGATGTTAGGGTGCAGGAATTATGCAAATATATGATCAGTTAGTTTATGGCATGTAATTATGTACCACCTAAGGTGTATTATTTTTTTGGGCCCTTCCATTGTAGTGTGACATTTCTCAAAATCTTTTTCATAAAAGACAGTTGCACTGACCTTCATTTTCTAGCTTAATTTGAATTAAAGAATTGTCTCATAATTTGTATTCAAATGTTTTTGTTTTCAAATCATTTTCTTAGTTCGCATGTTTCGTCAAATGATTCTTTTTATTGGGACAGAGGGGTGGATCTCTCAGTCATTTTGTTTGGTGTTTGATTAAAATAAATATCTCATTGATGAAATATTAAAGGTAAGATCAAATAGGGTTTAATTGTAAAATATTTGTTTGATTTAGCTAAGATTAACAATTGCTCCAAGTAAATATCTGTGTCCTCATTTTCCACGAGTGCTATGGTTGGATAAGCGTCCGTGTCACACTTTGTTGCATTAGGTGTGGTTTTGGACCCACCCATATGAGTCTAAAAGTTGCTAGGGAGAAGTTGTGAGGGTCCATGAGGATAATGAACTCGACATTTACATGTGACTTGTTGGAATTTTTGGTGGTAGAGTTCGTTGGAAGTTATTATGGAAAAAGAGGTTTCTTGAGAATAAAAGAATTTTACTTTGATTTCCTGTTTACGCCTTAGCTCTTGCCCTCAGGGTCAATTGAAAGGATCCAACAAAAGAGATTATACAGTATTTTTTAAAACCCAGCTCGCACCCCTCGTGGCACCTAGTTAATTGCATATGCTTTCATATATGGACCTTAAATTGCAATCTAGCTAGTTTCTAGGCTTCTAGCGAGTGTAAAAATTGGAACAACGTCTAGGTTTTACGAGAAAGTCGCATTATATCTATGTACTCGTGATTTATTGTTTCTGAATTAATACCTTATTCTTAGTGGAGTAACTCTATATTGAAGGCCTTATTACTGTGGCACTCATTTTTGTGCTTTCCGTGCTCGCACCTTGTTATTTAATTGTACATACTTTTTGGCGGACATCCCCCAATTTTAGATTGTAGCCTTTTCTGAATTTATTGGCAAAAATTTACCCAAATTAGTTTTGAGTTTTATAATTGATAAGAGGAATCTTCAACTTTCAACTGAAACCATTATTCTTGCATGTCTGATTCCTTTAAACAGAAAGGGGATTGAACTCACTACCCACCAGCAATTTCAAAGTTTGAACAACAACTAAAAAAAATCTTCCTTCTGCTTGGGGCCCAATCTAATTAAATTGGTTAGGCTGTCTAGAATTTCCATTATTATAGCCATTTGCTGCTGAATGTTTGCTTATGTTCGAAATATTGTTTTTGCATCCTTTTGAATGACTTGTTGGCCCCCAATTTCTTTCCCGGGGTCTTTGTTTCTAGTCATGCTTGTCTTGTAGATGTCTACGTGCTCTCTTCCACCTAATTCAGGGGTTCATTAGCTAGTCTGTCCATCATTTAACTTACAGGAAAGAATCTACATAAGTCATTTGAGACAGAGCTTTTCCCCCTTGTGAGGTTTGGCTTTTTACAGTCATAAATCTTAGCGAAATTATTCACATGCCTTTTTTTCTATTCTTTTTTTTTTCACACAAACCGTCCCTAAACCCAAAACCTTTGGGTTTGACATGTGGGACCCATTTGTATTTCCCCCTTATGAAATTTAGGGTTCAGTGGATCACACTCGGTGAAATCGAGCGTAGCCCTGATACCAATTGAAAGAAATTGAGTAGCTAGCATAGTCGGACACAGACAAACAAAGTAATGGTGTTAGTACTGATGTGATGACACCAAGGACTACACGAACAGATTTGCAGCGGAATAATACATATAAAACACGAAATAAAAACAATGTTTACCATTTATCTACAGCAACTTGCTGTAGACACTTAAAAACTTCTCTTATAAACTCAATTATGTTTTGATTACAACGAAAAACAAATCAGATAAGAAAAGAAATACTTGAACACTAAAAACATAAGTTTAATGAAAACTTGTGCAATAAAAGATCAATCACATTAAGCACCCTCAGAAGTTTTTCTCTTTGTTATGAAAGTTACAATCCGTGTAGAGTGAAGCTAGTTAGAGTCATTTTTATAGGCAATGAAAGCTCTAACAATTCGTGTAGATCTAGCAGAGTAATCTTCAAGAATATGTCATCTATCCTTCCTAAGTTATAGCTTCCTAATCCAAGTGAGAGTCATACAAAATAATCAGAAGATACACTAAAATAAGAAAACTAATTAATATGTTTGTAAACAAAAATAATAAAAAGATTAGAAAGATATTTACAAATCTACTTTAAATAAGAAAGATACAAATCTTCTAAAATAAGGCAACCTATATTTTCAAAGATTTTCCAAGAATACCTGACTCAAAAAACGTGTGAATCAATTCACACTTTCAGATTTTACGGGTATACAGAACCAGCCTAAATTTCAATTGGTAATCAATTGGTCCCACGAGAAATACAAATCGTGTCGACACGGGTACTCTGCCGTAATATGCCGAGTCTGAGCATCTTAGCCCAAAAGAGTATCATCTTGTATAGAAGAAGAATCAAGTAGAAGGCATTTCTTTAGTTAGATGTTGAACATGAAACTTTTTGGTTCTATCATAGTTTAATCTGAAAGTCTTGCTTTACTAGTTTCTTTTCCTTGCCCCCTGATTACGATCAATATTTAAATAACCCTAAAGTGTTATTAGTTGAAGAAGAATTAGTTCAGGGCGGATCTAGCCTTTTTTTTTTTTAGGTGGGCTCCAGTCCACCTCAATTTTTTATTTTTTTACCTAAGTCACCCACTATATGTAACTTTTTTATACATATATGAAGTTATTTTTCACTGTTATTATTGGTTACAATATTTTTTAAATATCAAGCCCACGTGATTTCAAAATCCTGAATTCGCGTCCGAATTAGTTATATTAAGATTGGTTGGTGGCACATATTTTCTGATAATTTTAGCGATTCACGTTATAGTGACCCACATGATGATCTACAATGACCATGACCTTGGTATATAGTGGCGAAGCCACAGAAGGGATGAGTCAATGAGAGGGTACCCCCTTTACTTTTGGAAAATTTCATTTTAAATTTTGGGAAAAAAAAAAAAAACACTAAAAATATTATTTTTGTCGATGACCATTTTAATTTTGTAAAATTTGTACTATGATATTATTTTGACCCCTTTTATCCCAAATTTCTATATGATACGTAAAAAAATAGAATACCCAACAAATATTGACCCCTTCCTAAAATTGTGTTTGCTAATTATGTATTTATCAATACCTTCCCTTTTCCCTTGGTACAAAAAAAATCACTCTTTCAGAATTTCATGTCTACAGCAGGAGAGGAGTGCATTTATCAGTTTACGACAAGAACTTGGATGAGCAAGTCCGTCCAACTGTGGTTCCAGACGAACTAATCGAACCTCAATCCGAGGAGTACTGGGCCCCACACCCAAAGACAGGCATTTTCGGGCCAGCAAGTGACCAAAACCAGGGAACCGTCTTTGTGGATGGTGCAGCTAATGAGAATGCAGGTTCTGTGTTAGAGGAGAAGGCATTCTTCCGTCCCCTCGAGAACTTGGAGAAACCACAACCCCATTATTGACAACTCCCCTTGAAGTGAGCTGAACCGAAGGACTTCCTCGTTTATAAAGTACTAGTCGGAGGGGGTTTGAGGAAAATATGGGTTTAATGTGGGATGTTTTATATAAAATCAAGTATAGTAGAATAAAATGAGGTGGTGTTTGTGTTTATAGTTTAATGGGTGAGATGTAACTAAGACACTGCTATCTGATTATGTTAAAAATGGACTTATATTGTTACTGTTTATGTGGGCAATTACTGTGGCTGTGTTTAGGTATCCAAAACTCTGTTATATATTTTCATGAAGTGAAAATGATATAAAACTATATTTTCCATTTAGAATATACTTACTTCTTATATACTCCCTCCGTCCCTGAAAAATTATCTCATTTGCCATTTTGACTTGTCCCAAAAAGTATTGAGGTAAAAAAATACTCCCTCCTTCCCACCTCACTTGACACCCTTGAGGTGGGCACGGGAACTAAGAAAAAAGAATAAAATAAAAAAATGTGTGGTAGAAAATGAAGAGAGAGAATGAGTGGGGTAAATAGTAGTGTTGGTTGAATAAATTGAGTGGTGGAAAATGAAGAGAGAGAATGAGTGGTGGGGTAGAGTTAATATAAAATTATAAAAAGTAGGCTATTTTGGAAAGTGTCAAGTGAGCTGGGACGGCCCAAAATGGAAATAAGTGTCAAGTGAGGTGGGGCGGAGAGAGTATATGAAAACACCGTGTTTCCGTTCAAAGTAATGAATGTTAATTATTTTTAAAATCTTAATCTGATCAAAACTTTATAATTTGTTGACATTTATCTAAACCCTATATGTCTGACAAGGAGTAACATGGGACACGTAATTTATGTTTACCAAATTAGATGATAAGCACATAGGGCGGTGCAAGAAAGAAAAAGATTAGGCCAATATTGTCGGCGGGGCGAGGCGAGGCGAGGCGGCCAAAGCACGCTATTTACTCCATCCCTCCTACTACAATACGTGTACAGTTTTGATTTTTTGTTCAACTTAATCAATTATTAATTATAATTTTATAAATATTTAGATATTTATATAATTTTAAAAATTATTATTATTTCACCATTATAAATATTATTAATAATAATTTTTAAAATTATATAAAAATATTTAAATTAATATAATTATGATCAAAGAAAATTGGCTAAATTAATAAAAAAGTCAAATTATTCATATTGTAATAGGCAGTGTTCTAAAAGACCCCGCCTAAGCGGCCAGCCCCGCCTGAGCGCTGCAGCCTCTCCAACGCCTGGGTTCGAAGCCCCGCCAGCCCCGACTAATCCCGACTAGTCCCCGCCTAGGCGCTAGGCCCGGCTCCGCCGCCTTACATCCGCCTAGCGCTTTTTAGAACCTTGGTAATAGGACGAAATATTTGGGTAAAAAACACACTTTTTCTCCTACTAACTCAAACTTTCCCCTCTATATATATTACTCGAGTTTCTTCATATTTTTACCACAAACTTCCACTAATACAAACACACACACACACACTTTGCAGTTGAATTTAGAAAATGGGGGTGGGCAACTACAAGAGAAAAATGGAAGTAGCAATGTTGGGGAAGAGATTTCTCAACCACATTCTACCAACTGCTTCTCTTTCTTCTCCCTTTCTCAGGTACAGTACACAATTAAACCCTTTCTTCTTAGTTTACTACTCCCTTCATTTCTAAAAATTTGTCCCACATTTTTTGTTAACTTCACTTCACTTTGAACAATATTATAAATAAAGTTAATTTTAACTATCCTATTTTTTTATAAAAAAATTACTCCCTCCGTCCCACTTCAAAGAGCCCATTCCATAAATGAAAATATGTGACAGTGTTTCAGACATTTATACTCTCATAATGTTTATATATTTACAAAAAAACATTTATTATACCCTTATAATGTTAACATATTGACAAAAAAACGATTCATTAACTTACTATTCCTTCCACTCATTCTCTCTCCTATTAAATGTTTTTAACTTTTACATTCTCTCTCCTCTAATCTTCTACCCACTTTCAAATTTTTATTCATTTTTTAAAAAAAAATTCTTAAAAACCGTGAAATATTACCGTGGGCTCTTTGAAGTGGGACGGAGGGAGTATTATTATTGATGGTATTTACAATGTTATATCATATCAAGAACAAGATTTTTTTGTTGAGAATTTGAGGAATGATGTTTATTTTTAGAACTGAAAAAAAAAAGATTTTTTTTTTGACCCTTTGTGTTGGATATTTTTTTCTCATTTTATTCCATTTTACAAAATTATTTATCTACTTTTTAAAAAATGATCAATTTCAGTGAAATTTACTAATGACACTAGTGAGTTTACACGTTTTTTTTTAATTGAAATATACTATTTCTAGTAGCGAGTTTTGTGATTTCCTCACTAAACTTGATATTTTTAAAATAGTTTTCAAGACTTCATTTTTAAGGCTTATTATTTAGAAAAATATTTTCTTAAAAAGGAAGAAAATGATAAAAAAAAAAAAAAAAATCGTGTTGGAGGAACTAGTGTCTTCAGTTTGCATCTTTAACTTGAGCGAAAATTCCATACTCTTTAGAAAAATAATGGTAAAATAAAAGGGGACCAAAAATCTAGAGAGTAATTTGTTTTTTGTGGACCGACCATGACGTGTCTTGATAAATCTGGAGTGAAGTAAACACTTGCCGCAAATTAGGGGCTTGTCTCCTTTTTCTCATTCCCCAGGGCCTATCTATCACTTACATTTACACAATGTTCTAAAAAGCGCTAGGCGGATGCTAGGCGGTGGAGTCGGGCCTAGCGCCTAGGCGGGGACTAGTCGGGAACTAATCGGGATTAGTCGGGATTAGTCAGGACCTAAGCGGGACTTAAAACTAGGCGTTGGAGAGGGGCCTAGCGCATTTACATGTGTTTTCTACTGCTTTTTTTATTCCAAAATAATACTCCCTCCTTCTCGAAAAAGATTGTCCCATTTGTCATTTTGACTTGTCCCAAAAAATATGTCTCATTTTAAAACTTAGGCATGAATATTAGTGCAAATCTACTAAGGTACAAGGTGAAGCTCTTCCTTAATAATTGCAAAATGTACAACAGGACAATTTTTTAGGAACGGATGGAGCAACTGTTATTATTTGACTTTTGGTCCTTGTGGATAAGTTGTACACCAAATTTGGGTTGCATTCACATCGACTGAATATTTCATGAGATGATGCTTTCAAATGTTACATAATAAACGTGCTCATGAAATTCCTTCCACTAAAAAATTGCATTGAATATATAAGTGGGACTTCCTACATGCATATATCTTCCACGGCTTCTTAGATTTCACCTTCCTTCGGGGTTCATATAGTTATTTTCACATAGTTTGCATAGCACATGTATGCACCTACTCTCGGGTCGTAGAATTATTTCATTAATTTGTAGCTTAATTTCATAGCAAAAATGAGCTAGACGAGTTACTAAAATTATGTGACACGACGCGTGACTAGATACATTGTGTATTATTACTAAATAATAATCACTTGCTGATTTATGAGATTTTTTTTGTCATTGAGCAATTTACTTGGGATGATGCAGGAGGGCATTGCATGGATCAATGTACGATAAGAACGTAGAAGAGGAGGCCATCACTTCAAGAAAAGTTATATCAGACCCTCCTCAGCCTGAAGAAGAATACTGGGCCCCGGATCCAGAGACCGGAGTTTTTGTTCCGGCCAGTGAACAAAATCACACAAAGGGTGGTGAAAATAATAACCATTGTGGGGGCTTGAGTGGAAGTACAACAGCTGAAGGTGGTTCAGTGCTAGAAGAGAAGGCTTTCTTCCGTCCCCTTGAGGACTTGGAAACGCCACCTGCCCACCCTTTCACTGGGGAGGCGCCACCTCATCATTTCACCGAGGACTTGCAGTCCTATACGGTTGTTGAGAGCGAAAAGGAAGACGGGAAGACATCAATAGTCTAGCACAAAATAAGGTTGGTGGTGACAGAAGACATCTATTTTAGGGTTTAGAGTTTAAGGAAATAAACTGGTATGCTTGATGTCTGTACTAGTAATAGTTAGTGGAATGCAATCAGGGGGCCGGCACAAGAATGTTAAAAGAGGTGGAAGTGAACCTTTAAATAAACTGTGTGCGTAGTTTGGTGGTTAAGATATTGCTATTTTAACCTGTGGTCGTAGGTTTAAATTCCATATCAAACGTTTTTTTTTCCATATAAAGCTTTAAAATGTATTTGTGCGTTCCTTACAAAATGATTTGAGTCTGTCGAATGCAATTTTACCCGTATGGATTAAAGTTGGACCTTGATGACGCCAAGCTGTTCAGGGTCAGGAGCGGTTCAAGAATATCTGGCTAGGATATTTAAGTGGTTTGTTTGTACCTAGATCACAACACAAAGAAGCACCGTTAAGGTCAAAGTTGGATGCTACTCCAACTCAGGCCCTCGGGTGTGAGAGTAAGAATACTGAGATAATAAGGCTTTGAATACCTTGGAGTGTGTGTGTGTTTAGGGTTTAGAGTAATATGGCTTACTCAATTGTATATGGAACTTACCTTGCCCAAGGGGGTAAATGCCTTCTATTTATAGGCAATGCCATGGTGCTTGTTGATGTAAGCAATGAGATCAGCCCTAGGGGGCACTTTGGTATTTGGTCAGCTACACGTGTTCGCAGCTAATTGGCCCTGTCAAGGAGGGAACATTGACTGTCAAGGGGACATGGATGAAAGTGACATGAGCCGTATGGCTGGCTTGGAGCATTAAATGGAATAGTAGGCGCCTGACTGAGCCGCATTGAATGCGTGATGGGGGAGCCGGCAAGTGGCCCGTCGAGCGTAAGCTAACTTGCTCGCAAGGCTTGACATTAACCGGGAAGCGAGCATGTGCCCGCGGTCAACGTTGTGGCCGCAGTCAAAGGTATATGACGCGAGCACGGTTGATGCGGTCATGCCTACTGCGGTACGGGTCCTCGGACATACAATCGCGGCAAGGACCCAACGGTCACTGTGTCGCGGGCACGAATATAGCGGCCAGATCCTTCCGGTCTTTGATAGGATTAATGCGGGGAGGGACGCGGTCTTGACCTCAAGGGCCTATCTGTCCGCGGTCTTCCCCCAGCCGGTCTAGGAACCGCCACGTCACCGGTTCCTCGGGACTGCATCGAGCGCGGGCCCGGTCCAGTAGATCCGGGCTCATCAATGGCCCCTAGCTCCGAGTGTGATTATTTATGGTCTGAGTGAGGAGCTACTAGAAGCTCGGGTTGTTCAAATTGCTCCTCGAGCGGGCACCAGTGTTGGCATTTTTGTTGGGCCTCATGGGCTTATTGCACCGTTCGGGAAGCACCAGTGAGAGACACGTGGCACCATGCATGGTGTGCCTCCCGGTTAACAGGTGGTCCCCTTGGCAGATGAAAAGACGGGTTAGTGGTACGTACAGGAGTACGTGTCGGTCATCTAAGGGGGGGCATTAAATGCAAAATGCCTTTAATTTTCGAATTTTCAAACGTTGGAGACGGTTCAGGGTCCGAGGTAGGATTTGTGGGCTAATTAATACGGGTTAACGGGTTAACCCGTATAGGTAGGCCTTATAAATATCAAACCCTTAAACCTCAAACCCTTTTACCGTTTCCAAACCTTCGAAGAGCTTAGAGAGAGAAATTATTTGCTGCGAAATCCGTGCTAGTGTTTCTCCGAATCCAACCTTCAAGTTTTCCTTCGTAAGTATTTGTTGGGTGTTTTTTTTCTTCATCTCCTTCTATTTTTTCTTTTCTGGGTTTTGAACGAAATGACCACTCGCGAATTTGGACCCCGCCGTCCCATAGAACTAGGAGATGGGGCCACCCCTGACATCTTTGCTGCCTCGTAGAACTGACCGGTGGTATCTTTAGGAAGGTAGGATTGGGGTGGATAAGGCTATCCCTTAGGTGTTTTCTGTATTTCTGTGAGAAAGCAGATTGGGGGCCGTTCGTCCCACCCCGGTTGTGGGAGGCCAAGAGGAAGTATATATATAATCGGGACATTTTAGTGTTGGGGGATGCTCGTAGGCTAAGAAATTTTGTAATGGGGGTTTTGTGTGTTTCCCGCGAGAGAGATCAAAGCTAACGCCGTCAACTTGTGAGGAGAGCGATCCGTATCCCCGAACAAATAACTCGATCGGGAGAAGTGTGAACTAATGGATCCCGATCAAACTAATGAGGTGCGGGCACCGAGCACCGGGACCCGAATGACCCTTTAGATGTTCTCGCCTCGAGGATCGTTTTTCCCAATGTTGTGCCGCCGCCCCGGTGCCAACCCACCGAACCGAGTAGTAGCGAGGAGCCGGAGCCTACGACTTTCCAGGTGACCGGAGGTGGGGGATATGAACCCGAGGTAACCTCTCGCCCGCGGTGATTTAAACCGGTCTCTTTGGCTCGACGAGCACGGAAATCAAGGAGGATGACCGTGAGGTCGAACTTAGGAGGGCTGCGGGGACCTCTAAGAAGGCCGCTGAGACCACGAATATTGTGGATGCCTTTTCTGACCCTGACTCTGAGGAGGAGGCAGAGGTGGCCCCTGCCTGGAATAAAGGTAAGAGGCCGGCTGCTGAGGTGAACCCTAGTCGTGGCCGTAGTAAGAAAACCAAGGAGGTGGCTACCCTCAACTGGGAGGAGGATATTTATGAAGTGTACAACGCGACCGCAAAGCTTTCCGTGTCCGCACCCTCGGGGCACGTACATTTGAAGGATAAAGACAAGCCGCGGCGTAAACAAGAGAGCCGATGTCCGCGAGGACAATAGTGGCCTTAGTTTTTTATGGTGCCCAATTTGAGAATGGCCTCGAGATTGCCCCCTGACCCATTCTTCTACTTTTTCTGGAGTTTAACTACGCCTCCCCACGAATCCGACTCCCAATACCATTAGTGGCTATAGTTTCCTTCATAGCCGTCTGCAGATTCCCGCGTGAACCTACCCTGGTCGGGCTTTACGCCTATTATCAAAACCAGGTCAGCCGCAACATCCTGAGTCTGAAGGCTAGGAACTATTCAACCCGGACCTTCTCTAACCCTTCAAACAAATTTGACCAATGGAACCAGAGGGATGTCTTGGTCATTGAGTGCAGGTTTGGCTGGCCTTTCCCCAAACCTTCAAGTCCAGTTCCGATGAAGGTGGTCGCTACCAGTTATCCGGACCCATCTTCTGTCGAGGCTATGCGTTGTGCCATAGAGAGGCATCTGGCCCTTTACTTGGATAGCGGGGAGGAGCCCGTTTATGATGTGGGCACAATTGTCGTAGATGAGCCCCTATTAATCTACTCGGGGGTGGCTCCTCGCAGGGAGGGCGCCTCACATGCCCCCAGAGTAGAAATAGAGCCTTTGCCCCGTGACCCTGATTGGAGGGTGCACGAGCACTATCAATTTGAGGCTGACTGTAAGACCTGCATGCTGGGCGCTGAGTGCGATCCTCCCGAACTCATCGGTCTCTGACTTTTTCAAAAACTGTTTGCCAATTTATTTTGCTTTCGATTTTTTGATTTGCCTTCTAACCATTTTCTTTTCCTCCAGAGTAGACCCCGAGGAGTATAACTTCTGATGGCTCCCCTAAGTGCTGCTCAGATGAAGGCCAAGAACAAGCAGGCCAATAGGGAGGCTGCTAACAAGAGGCAAACTGTATTGGGAGGGGTCCCTACCAAGGATAAGACTGTGTCCATTGTCGCAGGGAAGAGCGGGAGCCTCTCTCTCGCTCCCAAGGTCATTCCTACCACCGAGCATTTGCCTCCACCCTGTGGGTCCTCCTCCGGCCAACGCTCTCCGCGCAACCTCTCCCGGCCGCACAATTCCTTCTGGCCACCGAGGGGACTCCCGGAAGAGGAATGAAAGGGATGCGGACCCAACGCACAAGGAGAGGGCTTCTAAGTCCTGTAAGGTGGTGGAGACCCATGCTCGGGCTCAACCGCATCCGCTCGTTTCCACCACCGCTCCCTAATGCGGGGACCATCTCGCTAGCTTACCCAGCCTCTCCCCGGCCACCCGCGAGGAGGCATGGGATAAGAGGAAACAAAGTGGGGGAAGTGCCCGCTATCACCGGGGGTGGATTTATATGCCCTGGCCGCCCTGCACTCGCTGGTATTGGGTTGATCAATGTGCTTTTTGCCCTCGACTTCTACCACCAGTGGCCGAGAAGGAGAACCCATCGCCCCGATGGGAGATATTGGGATTGCCCTTACCGAGGTAGGGACCTTTCGCCGGTCTCTTCACTTAGCCTTTTGTATCCACACAATTCTCGACTTTCTTCCTCGCAGTGGGCAACAAGGCCACGAGGCCGAGGGAGACTTGCGACACCGTCCGTGGAGTTGAGAGCAACACTAAGGACTCGCGAGCAAACTCCGCGAGCCGGAGCAGCTCAGGAGAAGGTGGGGACCTTGAACTCCCTTCTTGATGAGAAGGAGAAAGCCCTATCCACTAAGGAGACCGATCTCGAGGGGTTTCCGTGATAGGGTGACCGAAGCCGGAGGAAAGCCTTAAAAAGGCGAAAGGTCACGGATGAGCTCCGTGGGCACAAGAACCACTCGAGCAAAGAAATAACGAGCTCGCGACCAAGCCGGGGCCGCCGAGGAGTCACCAAACTCCCGGAGGCTAAGGCGGATGAGCTCTCCGAGAAACCGCTACCCCTTACGCAGCTTTGAGTTGGAGAGGGAGAGGATGTCGCGCAGGCCCGCAAAGAAGCCGTGGAGGAGTACAAAACTCCGAGGATTTTAAGACTTGGCTGAATAATGAGAACTGCTCAAGATGAGGTCGGGTCCTGGACACGTATTCGAACTTCGCGGCCACGGCAAGTTTACCGTGCGTGAGTTGGCCGTGATTGGCTCGCTTGTTGCTACGGATGATGAATGCTTGCCCGGCATGCGTTAGTTCCTCTCGTCCGAGGACGAGGTAAAGGGCTCGAGCCGTCCGCCGCGGCCTCTTTGCCTCCCGTGGCGTAAGTGACGGCCCTTAGCCTCGATCGCCGATCCGGATGAACTTCGATTTGGGAGAACCCGATATCACTCGGGAGGCCCTTGCTCGCGTTCTTCCGTATGGGCCTCGCCATAGGAGATCTTTTTCCTCGCCGGGTGCCTCGCTCCGGCCTCTGCTGAGCCCTCCTCTGATCCTATCACAGAGGTTTTGATGACCCGTCTTCCTTCCCCTACTCCAACTGTTGAAGCGGGCACAGAAGGTGCGGCCACAGAGAATGCTGATGCGGCCAAGGATCAAGCTCCAATAGTATAGGTTTTTTGCTTTTTGTTGTAATAGTAGGTAGGGCCCTTATAATTATTTTTCCTCGGTAATAGAAGCATTTTTCTGTAACTATTCTCTTTAATTACTTGTCTTGTAGGCTACTTTGAGTGCTCGCAATTTTGAAGTACCTTAATACTTGCATTCTTGCTCTTTCCCTGGCTTTTTTGACTTGTAATTAAACTTTATACTCTCCTTCGCGGAAAAAAAGCTTAGTAGGCCCTTTCGCCCGCATTTTTTGAGTTTTCCTAACTCTTTATTCAAAATCACTGGATTTTTCGTGAGAGTCACCTTATTCATCTCGTGATCGCTTTTGTTTGGCCTTGTGGCAAACTTTGGGGCCTTAACCCCTTTGTCTGCTTTGGCTTTGTAAAAACTCTTTTGATCACCGTCATCCGTTTACACTTATTCCCGCCTTGCGAGCCGTGGTGTAAGTCAAAAGCGCCCAAGGCAAGCTACCTTCATAGGGCATGCAGAGTGTGGCCGTGAAGCTATAGTCCGCGCAATGCAGGTAGGGGCATATTTAGCATAGCGGCCCTTTAACCTATCGGCATCCGTATCCACTAATGGTGGTTCACGCTTTTTGACTCCTTTATTCAAAACCCTCGAGTTTTGTGTGAGGGTCTTCTCGCGATCCGGTAACGGGCTTATATGTAGGCCTTTGTCACATACAGCATACGAGTAACGGCCCTAACGAGGACCTTTCGCGCACCGAGCGGGGACAAGGGCCTCGGCCTTTGTCCTCGCCGGCATCTATATCCACTTATTCTTGGTGGTGTCACGCGGCAGACAGGTATCCTCCCCGCGATCGGAGTACGGATCGTAATGGATCTTTGTACTCATATAGGCTTGCGGACCGAAAGATCGTTGCGCATCGCAGGTAGGAGCTCATATATTTGCTCTTTAACCTATCGGCATCCGTCATGCGGCATCCACTTTAGCTTTTGAGGCCGGTGGGAATAGGTTTTTGCATTAAAATATGATGAAATATGATGATAACTTCCTTTATACATACACATAGTCTATACTCCTTCCAAAAAAATTACAAAGATTTCAAAAGAAGTATCTTTTAAGGTGGTCGCTATTCCAAGCGTGCTTAAGCTCTTCTCCCCTTTTGGTCGCAATATGTAGGTGCCCTCTTTGACTATTTTTGTGACCTCATATGGACCCTCCCATTTCGGGGACAGCTTTGTTGAAACCCTAGCTGGGTCCCTTGACCTCTACGCTTCGAGTACCCAGGGCCTCCAACCGAAAACTCCTCTTATTTACTCTTTTGTCGTGGTGCTTCTTCGCTTTATGCTTGTAGTTCACCATTTTTTCATATGCCCGCATTCTCTTTCCTTCGAGATGGTCCAGTCACACCTTCGTTTGCCTCGCTTTTGAGACTCGTCGAAGTATGTGACTCGCACGAGGGTAGGGCAACCTCAACTCGGAGCCATTGCCTCGACCCATACGTGAGCGAGAAAGGAGTTTCTCCCGTAGAATTCCTTGTAGTTGTGCGGACAACCCATAATGCGGTCCGGAGCTCGCCCAACCATCGTCCTCCTCGCCCTCCAAATTTTTCTTTAGGGCGGTCGTAACTAGCTTGTTCGCGGCCTCGCCTTGGCCGTTTCCCCGAGGATAGGCAATCGCGGACTTACGGTGTTGCACCTTCATTCTCACACATTCAAGCAGTGAATTTCGCAGAGAATTGGGTGCCATTGTCTGAAATAATTGCTCGGGGAACCCCAAATTGACAATAGATGTGATCGTGGACAAAATTGATTGTATTCTCCTCGAAGATAGTGGCTAAGCCCTCGCTTCGTCCACTTGGTAAAATAATCCACGGCCACCACAAAGATACTTGATGTTTCCTCTAGCAATGGGAATGGTCCAATGAGATCAATCCCCACGTATCAAATGGCCACGATGGTACGACCAAAGTTTGCTCGCTGATGGTAGTCTAGTGGATGTCTCGCAAATCTCGGCACTTATCACACTTTCTTACATACTCCCGTGCATCCCTTCTCATTGTGGGCCAAAAGAATCCTTGGAATTTGATCTTGTCGAGAGGGCGCGAGCACTGGATGTCCGCCACAAACTCCTTCATGGACCTCATAGAGTAAGTTGGTGACCATGTGAGTTTTGACACATCTTAGCAAAGTCTTGGTGAATGATCGTCTAAAAAGTACCCCATCGAGGACGAGGTATTTCGCGGACACCATTCTGATGGCTCTAGCCTTTACTGGGTCCTCGGGGAGGGTTTGCTTCTCGATGTAATCCTTCATTTCATCTACCCAGTCCCTTTCTTGATCCTCAATATTGTTTATCTGAATCCGATCTATAGCAGTCTTTCTCGTGAATTCAATCCGGCACCGCTTCTAATTCCCAATTTCTTGATCGGTTATTCTCGGGAGAGGAGGTCACCTTCCACATTATCCTCTCTCATGACTTGGTTCAAATTTCATAGTAGGTGAAATTTTTGATGAGGGTTTTTGCAAGGCCGCAAAGATCGAAGTTAGCACTGGGTTGATAGTATCATACTCCCCCTAATTTGATTAACTATGAGCCGAGAGTCACTATTGATCTCTATATTCGAACTCCCAAGTCTCTTGCCAATTCCATGCCCGCTATAATCGCCTCATACTCGCCTCGATTGTTTGATGCTTCGAACTTGAACCTCAAGGCTCTCTTAAATTTCTCCGCCAGGTGCGATCGAAGTATGCCCGCGCCACTAATCAACTTGCTCGCCGAGCCGTCCACGTATAGAATCCATACCTCCTCCGGACGCTCCTCGTCGTATGATTTCGTGCTCTGGCTATTGGGACCTCTTCGCATTCTCGCCCGCTTTCTTTTTCCTGTGTCGCCGTCCGCCATTTTGAATGATGATTCTACCACAAAATCTACTAAGGCCTCGCGCTTTGATTGTCTTTCTCGGGAGTAGGTGATCCGGAACTCAGTGAGTTCGATAGACCAAGCTAGCATTCTCCCCGAGGACTCGGTTTGTATAAAACCTTTCTAAGCGGAGCCTCGCTAATACAGCTTATAGGGTGTGCAGAAAAGTAGGCTCTTAATTTTCGAGCGTATACAAGCAAGGCGTAAGCTAACTTCTCTATATTAAGATAACGCCCTTCTACGGCGGATGCTGCCTTAGATACATAATAAACCGGTTTTTGGGAGTTATTCTCCTCCCTTACAAGAACAGCTAGCCACGCGTATCAAGAATCGCCAAAAATGTAAAAGTTCTTCCTCGGCACCGGGCCGCTGAGTAGAGGTGGCCGCCCGAGGTATGTTTTGACTTCTTCAAAAGCTTGATGGCACTCTGCTCCATGTAAATTCATCGCCTCTCTTCCCCTTTCGAGAGTTTTGAAGAAGGGGAGGCATCTCTCGCCGACCGTGAGATGAAGCGGCCAAGCGGTGATGCGACCATTGAGTTTTTGGACATCCTTCACGCAAGGTGAGGTTTCATGTCCAACAGGGCTTGGATTTTCTCTCGGATTAGCATCTATCCCTCTCTGATTGACCATGAACCCGAGGAACTTGCCCGCCTTGACCCCAAAAGCGCACTTAAGGGGGTTTAGCTTCATGTTATCATGACGCAAGTTTTGAAGGTTTCCTCCACGTCGAGCTCGTGGGAGTTTTCCTTAGTCTTTATAACCATATCGTCAATGTAGGCCTCAAGATTTCTACCTAGTTGGTTTTCGAAGACCAGATTGACCATTCTTTGATAGGCGGCTCCTGCGTTTTTCAACCCGAAGTGGCATCATTTTCAGTAGCGCAAGTCTTGCCCGCATCGATGAAAGCTACAGAGCGGACATCTTCAGGGAGCCATTTGGATCTCGATGGTAGCCTGAGTATGCATCAATGAAGCTTAATACTCGTGGCCGGCTATAGAATCCACCAATCTGTCAATGCGAGGAAGAGGGAAACAATCCTGGGATATGCCTTGCTGAGATCGGTGAAATCAACACACATCCTCCATTTGCCGTTAGATTTTTTGACCATTACCACATTGGCCAGCCATTCGGGGTAGGAAATCTCCTTGATTATCCCCGCTTTTAACAATTTTTCCACCTCTTCCTTGATCGCAATTTCTTTCTCCTGAGAGAAGTACCTTGATTTCGATGAATGTTTTTGAAGGATGGGTCATCGTTGATTTTGTGGAGGATCACGTCCTCGCCGATTCCCAAGATATCTTCCACCCTCCAAGCGAACACATCACAATTTGCCCTTAAGAATTCGATCAGATTCTTCTCTCCTCGCCGTGAATTTCCAGCCGACCTTAATTGTTTGCTCGGGAAGTGGGGATTGATTACCACCTCCTCGAGCTCGTCGTTAGGTTGGGAGGTCGCCGATTTCACTGGCCAGTGCAAGGAGTCAATGATTATGGTTGGGGTTGACCCGAGCTCCAGCCGTTGCCATAGAGTATATGATATCGCGGTCAATCTTCCCCTCTATTCCCGATCAATATAACCTCCCTCAATAGGCCAATTGCTTTGATTTTCTCGCTCGTCTTGAGCTCCACCTTCGTGGAATGGAAAGAAAGCATGCCAATCGGTATGGGTGCCACGGAGAGCAAGGGTTTTTCCCTTTTTTGATTTGTCCTCGCCTTTTCCCTCTATCGATTTGTCCTCGCCCGTATCGGGCAAGGTGATGCCCGGCCTTTCGTTCTTTCCTTTTTCCTCAAGTGCTCTGAGGAATCTCCCTGGCCGGTTCTTGATGGTAGCAACCCCGCCCGGGTGTTAAATTTCACCCTTTGGTGGGGAACGGACGCAACTATTCCCAATTCGGCTCGAGCGCTTACGCCGAGAATGGCATTGTAGATCGGGAAGGAAGATCGACCACCATGAAAGTTATCTTGGCCGTCTTCTCGTGGGTTTTTCCCCAATAGTTACGTCAAACACAATCGTCCCCTTTACCCTTACTGCGTGATTTGTGAAGCCCTCAAGCATGCCCGCATATGGAAAAAGATGTGCTTCGCCATTCTCATTCCTACCAACGATGGTAGTAGAGTATATCGCGGCACCCTCCCGTATCTATCAACACTCGGCCTATGTTTGCCCTGGTTGATTCTCATTCTCGAGGGTGAGAGGCCGAGTGGAATGAAAAAGGGTGGAGGCAAGTTCACTCCTTTTGAACCCAATTTCTTGCTCTTCTTCCTGAGCTATCATGGGACGGAGAAAACCTTCTCTAATGTCCGGATTTGGAGGGAGAGCCGTTTGTTGGAGGGAGGTTCTTCTCCGATGAAGTTTATATTGTAGTCTCCGTCGTCATCCTCAAAATTGTCTCTTTCCACCCTCTCGGACCACGAGGGTTTCGTGCCCGCCGTTGGTTATTATTGGGGCCTGGTTGTTTCCCTTGATCCATCTCGGTTAGTTCCCCATCATTGATTCTCTCGCCGAATTACTCTCTTTAGCCGGAAGCGCCTTCCGTTCCGTGCCCGTGATCATTATGATACTCGCAGAACTTTGTCCTACTCCTCTCACTTGGTTTTCCGAGCATGGGGGAGGAGGAGGAAAATCTCGATGCCCTCATGATCACCGCTCGTGGCTCGCGAGCTCGGTGTAGATCAAGTTTCCGCAACTTTTTTTCCGGAGTTTGTCCGACCCACGGCCTCTCGTTCTTGCCCCGGTTGTTAACTTGGGCGCCTCCGGGTGGTCTCCGAACTTGGCTTATTCTTTCCTTGGTTGAAGCTCTGGGAACGGGCATACCGCTCTCCTCGGCAGAGGCAATGGCGTAAGCCCTTTCATACATCTCCTCCACTGTTTTGGTTGGCCGGAGGCGAAATTCAATTTCGTGAAGGAGGAGGTGCGAGGCCTCCTCAAAGCAAAGTCTAATATCCCCTCTTCCGTATCCACTATCTCCTCGCTCACCTTTCTCAAGCGAGCAATGTAATCTTTGTGGATTCTGGGGGGGCTCGCTGACACCTGACAAGATCTCGTTCTGTCTAGCGGCACCCTGGCTCCAAAGAAAGGCATTAAGAAAAATGTTCCCGAAGTGGCCGAAAGAGTTGATGGAGCGGGGTTTGAGAGCCAAAGCATCTCAGATAGTGGTCTCGCCCGTGAAAGTGGCAAACTAGAGCTTTGCACATTACGGATTCGTCCGCGGAGAATAATGCCATTCGCCCTCAAATCGACCCACGCGGCTCCTCGCGTTCTTGGAACCATCATATGTATCCATCCTGGGGCTTCCCTTCGGATAGGTGCCCGCGCGATCTTGTCGCCGAAGGCATCCATTGTGCGACCACATTTTGGGCCGCTCACGGGTTTCCCACATTTTCGCATGAAATCAACGAACTCGTGGTTCTCGCTATCAATCTTCGTTTTTTATTACGTGGAGCCACGGCCTTCCTCGTCTGAGCTGTGGGTAGTGCTTCGGGGCCTCACACGTTGGTTTGACCGCGCTCTTCCCCAATCTCCTCGCTATCCTCTACGTGCACCACACCGCGCTTGGCCATCCGTCCGCGCCAAGGGTCGGTTCAACCCGCTTTGCCCTCGCAGCTTGACTAGCAAGTGATTTAGCGGGAGCTCGCTGGGAGAACCTTGGGACCCTCGTGGAAACCGTAGCCCTCCATTGGCCTCTATTTCGAACATTTCCAATTGTTGGTCGGCAATCACTACGGCCTCGCCGACCGCCTTGGATTTGGAGTCCGTAATTTCTTGTCTCCTTAGGATTTGCTCCGGGAGAGAGGAGTGTTCACGGTGGTGTTTCGGGGGAGCTTGTGGAGTTTCTGGGACTTTTGTTTAGGAGGGCTTCAGGCTTTTCAAAGCACGTATTTGGTCTCGCGAGTTCAGGCATGGCTTTCTCGACCGGGGAAAGGGTGCGAGCAGATCGAACGGGCCCCCATTCCGTCAAGACAGAGTTAGTTTGTTTACCCTTATTGATAGCGGAGGCGAGGCTGGTTCTCATCCTCCAAGGTCAAATGACCAGCGTTTTCCAAAAGATATCTTAGACATATTCGTGAAAAGATGATGAAAAAGAAGAGCCTTTCAAGACTCATTTTGTTTAGGACACGAGAGGTGCCTTGAAAACAAAATACACGGGAAGTAAATAAAGAAAAGATTCTAAGAATTCTCGCAATGGAACCACCGATGACGCCAAGCCGTTTCAGTGGTCGTGAGCGGTTCAAGGATATCCGGCTAGATATTTAAGTGGTTTGTTTGTACCTAGATCACAACACAAAGAAGCACCGTTAAGGTCAAAGTTGGATGTTACTCCAACTCAGCCCTCGGGTGTGAGAGTAAGAATACCGAGATAATAAGGCTTTCAATACCTTGGAGGCATGTGTTTAGTGGTTTAGAGTAATATGGCTTACTCAATTGTATATGGAACTTACCTTGCCCAAGTGGGGGTAAAGGCCTTCTATTTATAGGCAATGCCAATGGTGCTTGTTGATGTAAGCAATGAGATCACCCCTAGGGGGCACTTTGGTATTTGCCGCCTACACGTGTCCGCAGCCTAATTGGCCCCGTCGTGAGGGAACATCGACTGCAGAGGGACATGGCCGAAGTGACATGAGCCGTAAGCCTGGCTTGGAGCATTAAATGGAATAGTAGGCGCCGATCGAGCCGCATTGAATGCGTGACGGGGGAGCCGGCAAGCGGCTCCGTCGAGCGCAAGCTAACTTGCTCGCAAGGCTTCGACATTAACCGGAAGCATACGTGCCCGCGGCCAACGTTGTGGCCGCAGCCAAAGGTATATGACGCGAGCACGGTTGAGCGATGGGTCCATGCCTATCTGCGGGCATGGGTCTCGCGGACATACAATGCGCGGCAAGGACCCTAACGGCCACAAGTCGCGCGGCACGAATATAGCGGCCAGGATCCTTCCGGCCTTTGATAGGATTAATGCGGGGAGGGACGCGGTCTTGACCTCAAGTGGCCTATCTCGTCCGCGGCCTTCCCCCCTGTTCAGGAACTGCCACGTCACTGGTTCCTTGGACCAGACCGAGCGCGGGCCCGGTCCAGTAGATCCGGGCTCATCAGACCTCTGTAGTTAGTAATTCTATGACATGTTTTCCCTTTAAAATGTTATTTTTGAGGCAAAATCAATGCTCATCACGGATATTACAATCTCCCCTCTTAAATCCTTGTCGTCCCTTATTATTGTCCCTTGTTATCAGAAAGTTATACATAATTGTATTACGTAGAAGATTCATACATTACTATCAAACATTAAATCATCAAAAAACTGTGATTAATATAATTGAAGAGGTATTTATTGAGCTAGTGAGTGGTGCCTAATTAGCGGGTTGGACTTCAGGCTCGGGTCATTACAAATGGTATCAGAGTGAAATCCCGGCTTTATTGCGAGCTAGCAAATGGGTACAATCTGGGAATTGATTAACCTTGTTAGATATGACAAAAATTTGAGTAACAGAGATGTTTATATCCCTTATTACACATCAAAAATATGTGAAAAATTAGTGTGATAGACCGGTATAATAATTAAAATTGCTAAAAAAATATATGAATAGTTAAAATCAAAATTTAACCAAAGTAATACGATTCATCGATGTGCCTATCTAATTTCTAACCATTTATATAATAAACTAGCATTACTCCCGTGCGATGCACAGCAAAATCATGTTATTGTATTTAATAATTAAATTTTAATATATAAAAGATTATTTTTCTTCACTTGTTTTCCATACAATATTTTCTCATTAAAAATATTATTAAAAAAGTTTATATTAAGAAATAATGGCAATAAACTAAACATGAATCATTATATGTTACTCTAAGACAGAAATTAAAGAAAAATAACAAAAAAGTAAAATAAATTTATACATTATGAAAAACTTTCTTAATCAGTACATAGATAAGATTGCTAGAGCTTATCATCATTACAAATCAATATTTTAAGACCATCATTTAGTTGCCACTCCAAATAAATCAAATCAAGGTAAAACTCCGTCTCACTTTAAATTATAAAATAATAATCATTAATAAAAGAAACTAAATAGAAATATTATTTTTCAAATCTCAAATAAATACTTTAAAAAATATACTTCTATAAAAAATTATATTATTCATTTAAAAAATAAATATTACTTTTGACGCAAAATGAATAACCAAAAAATAATACTACATTTTTTATCCAAAAAAATGAGCATTACTTCCGTCATCCCAATGAATATTTTAAAAATTAATACTACTTCATTCACCACTAAAATTAAAGTTTGTAATGTTAGTGCATTCGTCTCAAAATATGACATTAAGATGACATTAATTTTTTAGACGAATAAAGTAGTATTGTTTTTTTAAATGTTCATTGAGACAAAGGAAGCCATGTTTATTTTATTTATTTTTTGACATAGAAAAAAATTCTTTCAATTAAAAAATGAATATTACTTTCGTCCCAAAATTAATACTATTTTCTATATCAAAAAAAAATTGATTCATTTGTCTCAATGAACATTTAAAAAAAAATTACTTTACTTGTCAAAAAAATTAATATTCATTTTCTGAGAGGAAGACACTAATATTATAAACATTAATTTTTACGAAAGAATACTACATCATCTAAAAAAATAAATTACTATCTTCGTCCCAATGAATATTTTATAAAATATTACTTCATTTGTTTAAAAAATTAATGACATATATTGAAACCATGACACTAACATTACAAACATTAATTTTTGAGGCGAATGAAGCAATATTATTTTTTAAAATATTCATTGGGATGAAGAAAGTAATGTTCATTTTTTTGGACAAAAAATGTAGTATTATTTTTTGGTTATTCATTTTGAGTCGAAAGTAATATTTATTTTTGAAATAAAGATTATATTTTTTTATAAAAGTATATTTGTAAAAATATTTATTTGAGATAGAAAAAATAATATTTCTATTAATTTTTTTATTAATAATTATTATTTTGTAATTTAAAGTGAGACGAATATTTTCACCTTTCATTTTCGTTTGGTCTGAATCCCCTTGGCTTGATTTAGTGACCGGTAAATCATTAGGTGGATCCACTTGGCCTGTTGACCAGTTTTATTGACCGGTAAACCATTTGGTGGATCCGCTTGTGGCCTGTTGGGTCATCCTAACCGGTAACTCATTTCATTTGGATCGGTTTGGCATGATTGGATCGGTCATCCTATTGACCGGTCATCAATTAACCGATCCTTTTTTTTTACTCTTTTATCAAAACGCCCTCGTACTTTTCATAATTATACCAATTGTCATCAGCCCGCTTTGATAGATAGGAGTTGATTTCCGTCCAAATATGGGTCACACTCAAACAATCAATTGAAGGAAAGTTGCACTGTTGCAGTTTAGATTTCTTTTAGAAAATTGACTAATTAACTGTAATCAATATGTGACCGATTTAATATCATTAGCGATGTTGCGGTATGGATCGGTATTAGGATAAAATTGATATCATACTGAAATGTAGTATTATTTTTTAATTATTCATTTTGAGTCGAAAGTAATATTATTTTTGAAATGAATAATATAATTTTTTATAAAAATATATTTTTTTAAAGTATTTATTTGAGATGGAAAAAATAATATTTTTATTTAATTTTTTTTATTAATAATTATTATTTTATAATTTAAAGTGAGACAAAATTTGTACGTTTAATTTGAATCGATTGTGACCGATTTGGATCGGATCGGTCACACACGCACTTTACCGATTTGAAGAATCGGTAATCCATGTTGTTGGTCAACATCGGTAAACATCGGTAAGAACGGTAAGAAGCCAAGCATTGTTTTCTTATTTTTTTCAAATCGGTAATCTATGTTATTGGTCAACATTGGTAAACATCGGTAAGAACGGTAAGAAGCCAAGCATTGTTTTTTTTTTTTTTTTTTTCTCCCTCTTTCTCTGTTTCTTCTGTTTCTGTCTTTCTTTCTTTTCTCTTTCTTTCTTTCTTTCTTTCTTTTTCTTTTTAATTTTGATTACATTTTGATTTTCCTTCTATTTCTCTGTTTCTATCTCTTTCTTTCTTTTCTTTTCTCTTTCTTTCTTTTTTTCTTTCTTTCTTTTTATTTTTGATTTTGATTATATTTTTAGGTGAATGAAGTAATATTAATATTTAAAATATTCATTGGAATAAAGGAAGTAATACTCATTTTTTTGGACAAAAAATGTAGTTTTATTTTTAGATTATTCATTTTGAGTCGAAAGTAATATTTATTTTTGAAATGAATAATATAATTTTTTTTATAGAAGTATATTTTGTAAAGTATTTATTTGAGATGAAAAAAATAATATTTCTATTTCGTTTTCTTTATTAATAATTATTATTTTGTAATTTAAAGTGAGACGGAAGGATCGGTAAATCATTTATACTTGGTGACCGGTCAAGGGTCAAGAGTGGTCAGCAAAAAAAACATTTACTTGGTAGGATCGGTAAATCATTTATAGTTGGTGCCGGTCAAGAGTTTACTTGGTGACCAATCAAGATTTACATTTACTTGGTGACCGGTCAGGATCAGAAAAAAAAAAAAAAAGGAATGGGCCAGCAACTCTTTTGAATAATTTTATATTTTATTAGGTTTGGATCGATTGATCTTGTATATAACTTATACCTGCCGACGTCAATACACCCACATCGGTTGACCCTTGTATATAACTTATACCTTTCTCATAACTGAAAATTGGAATTGTCATAATTAAATAACAAACTTTTTGAATAATTTTTTCGGTTAAAATTGCAACACGGTGTAGCGAATTTAAATTTACTCAGTTTTATTTAACAGTCAGGATCGGTCAAGGCAATGCAAGGATCGGTTAAGGTATGGATCGGTCAAGGGAGGCTAGGCAACATCAAATTTCAAACCAACGTCAAATTTCAAAGGAAGAAAATTTTAGACGTGGCCGATTCGGTAAACCGCCCGGTTAACCGGCGGTTTACGGTTACCTAACCCGGCGGTTCCAAACCTTGCAAAATATCAACCGGAACCGACCCGGTTAACCACCTTAACCGATTATGGTTTACCGGTTATACCAGTTTTAACCGTTTTTATTTTTTTTTTTCAAATTAGGTTTTTAAATAAATTTTTACCAAAATTATTTTTAAAAAAAATCCAAGGCCGGCCAATTCTAAAATGTCACGGCCGCATGATTATGCTAACCTTGGCCAAGGCCTCATTATATACCAAACATCGGTAAACCAATGTTTGGATCGGTCGGGCATGCTTTGAATTGGTCAGGCAAAACAATACTCCACTTATGTTTGATCGGTTGTTGGTTGTGATATTTTGGATCGGTCAACCATAATTATTCTTATTCACTGTTTGGAATGGTCGTGAGTTGTGGCATGATTTGGATCGAAAATAATATTTATTTTTGAAATAAAGATTATAATTTTTAATAGAAATATATTTTTTAAAGTATTTATTTGAGATGAAAAAAATAATATTTCTATTTAATTTTTTTATTAATAATTATTATTTTATAATTTAACATGAGACGGAGTTTGTACCGATTATCGGTTTGTTTGGATCGGTCATCCAATTGACCAGTCAGGTTAACAACCTTGTTTGTTTGGATCGGTCATCCAATTGATCGGTCAGGTTGTTTTTTTATTTTTTACTTTTTTTCCTAATATAAAAAGGATCAACATATGTTCCTCTTCAATTATTGACTGGTTACCATGTCAATGATTTGATTTATCGATCCTTGTCACAACCGATCATTGTGATCGGTTAAACACAAAAAAGGATATCTTCATGCATACTCGCTACATGATTTACCGATCCTTATCACAACCAATTCTTGTACCTCTTTGATTTTAGTTTGGATTGCTTGGGTTGTGGGATGCTTAGGATCGGTCAACCAAGTCACATGCTATGGATCGGTCAAACAAGTCACATACTTTGGATCGCTCAACCATTTTACTTGGTTTGGATCGGTCAGGAGGCATGCTTTGGATCAGTCAACCAATTGATTTGTTTTGCCAAAATTTATATATATAGAGAATATATAGAGATATATAGAGAGAGATAGCGATGTGAGATTAATTCCTTTTGTAACAAAACTTAAGAACATTGGTTGATTTAATTCCACATCGCTATCTCTCCCTCTATATCTCTATATATAAAAAGAATTAATGTCCTGATTCAAATTTGCCACAACTTAAGAGAGTAATTACAAAAGTGCCACTCAAATAATAATTACTATATGTGGTGACCGGTAAGGCAATAAACCTAAACAAAATAAATATTACTATATGTAGGCAAAATAAATATTATTATATGTGGTGACCGGTAAGGCAATAACCCACCCAATTGTCTCTGGCTGCTGAAAAATATGGGGTCATGGACATGGTTCATATCTGAATGGGGGAACTCCAGAACTTGCCACATCAGCAATAAATATTATTATATGTAGGCAGAAGCAGCCAACCTAAACAAAGCCTTACTGATGCTTTGTTTACCGATGCTTTGCTTGACCCATGCTTCTAAGCACAGACCCACAGATCAATAAACCAAACAATCGGTAAAGTATTTATTTGAGATGAAAAAAATAATATTTATATTTGGTTTTCTTTATTAATAATTATTATTTTCTAATTTAAAGTGAGACGGAGTTTGTACCTCTTTGATTTTGGTTTGGTTCGGATTGTTTGGGTTGTGGGATGCTTTGGATCGGTCAACCAAGTCACATGTTTTGGATCGGTCAACCAAGTCACACACTTTGGATCGATCAATCAATTTACTTGGTTTGGATCGGTCAGGAGGCATGCTTTGGATCGGTCAACCAATTGACTTGGTTTGCCAAAATTTATATATATAGAGAATATATAGAGATATATAGAGAGAGATAGCGATGTGAAATTAATTCCTTTTGTAACAAAACTTAAGGACATTGGTTGATTTAATCCCACATCGCTATCTCTCTCTCTATATCTCTATATATTCTCTATATATATAAAAGGAATTAATGTCCTGATTCAAATTTGTCACAATTTAAGAGAGTAATTACGAAAGTGCCACTCAAATTTTGGCAAAATTTTTGGCGCTTGAACTGTTCATTGGATGACCTACTTTAATATATAGATAGATGAGCTTAAACAAGACCAAAAAAAAGAAAATAAAAACAAATAGTAAAGTTGGGCCTTAAAATAAGACCAGAAAAAGAAAATAAATTCAAAGAGCAAAGTTGGGCTTAAAGGAAAACGAGCAGAAGCATTATAAACTGGACTCAGCCCAACATATTCGAGCCCAATAAAAAAAATTAAAACCCTACAATCAATGTTGCCGCGTCTTATATAAAACCCTAAATGCCCTAACTTCGGCCGCGACCTTCAGCTATTCGCATACGTCGGAGTTCATCTGCTCGGCCACCCTCAAAGGTAGCCTCTAGAAATCTTTGATCTGTTTACAATTCAATTCAATTTCATCTAATATCTTCATCGAGCTTAGTATCAAATGATTGTTTTACTTTAATTTGAATGCTTTTCCCCTGATTTAGATTTTTCGTCATTGTTACCTAGTCGACATCGAATGAATTTTGCTTGGTTTTGTATGCTGTAAGCTCCTCGGAATTGATAGATTTTTGAACCAAATATTATTGATTGCCATTTCGTTTATTAGACTTGAAATTAGTAGATAATGAAGGGTTGAATAGCGAGATATCAGTACAATTTTTGCTTTAATTGTCTTTTACATGCGTTTTCTTCTCGTTTTCATGATATTAAACATAATTGAGATTCCGTTAGCTGTTTGTTATCTTGTTTAGCTGTAATTTTGTATAGGCTTATTGAGCTAGTATTCTTCTGGGAGTTTGAAATATCGATTGTGTTCACTGTGTATTTAGTTGGCTGATAGTGTGTACGTATTGGATTATTACTCGTTCTTTGATGAACTTGTTTTCCCGATTAATTAGTCTTTTTTGGCACTTGAATACTTCAAGATTCTTGCTTTAAATTTGTTCATTCCATGGAAATGTAACTACTTTAAAGGATGAACCATAATTATATACAAGACTTCTTTGTGAGTGTGTGGGAACGGGTGGAGTGTATGAATTATTAAGTCCCTACATTTTCCTGACAGGGGTGTTTTTTTTTTTTTTACTGTAAATGCTGAGAAAATTATGGCCTACGATATTTTTTTTGTATTCTATAATTTATTGGAAGGGCATAGCTTAGTATATCAAGCAGTTTAATTACTTTGATTAGTTTGACCCTAATTCACCATGGGGTGTTTCTAGGTAAGAGATGGTGAAGCATAACAATGTTATTCCCAATGGGCACTTTAAGAAGCACTGGCAGGAGCGTGTTCGCACCTGGTTTAACCAACCTGCCCGGAAAACCAGGAGAAGGACAGGTAAGCAGTTGATTCCATGTGTTTGGTTGTTTCTGTTGAATCAAAGAGCAGCACTGAACTGTGAGAGAGAATGAAATATACTCTGCAAATATGAATATATAAGCTGGAAGTATGACAGTGAAAAGTGATATTTGAATTGCCCCAACATAGCCTTTAAATAGGCATACACAAAACAACCTAATACCAAACTTCCTACGACTCAGCTGACCACTAAAACCACTAACAAGACTTAACTATAAACTAGGAAATAAATAACAATAACAACCTAACATTTAGCTACTAAGTAGGAATAAGAAACAAACCAATAATCAACAAAATAGACTCAGTCAACTAGACTTTATTCTTGACTAACTAGCTGGTGTTGTTGTTTAACACTCCCTCTCAACACCAGCTTCAACTCTCTTCACCAATCCTAGCTGACGACGAAACTTTTCAAACTTGTCATTGCTCAACCCTTTAGTGAACACATCTGCAACTTGGTCTTCTGTGCAAATATGCTTGAGCTGAACCTCTTCTCTCAAAACCTTTTCCCTAATAAAATGATGATGCACTTCCACGTGTTTGGTTCTTGCGTGAAATACTGGATTTTCCGCCAAACGAATAAATGGGATGTTATCACTGAAAGGTCAATCAGTAAACTCATTTGGGTGATGCAAATCTTTCAACAATTGCATAAGCCAAGTACTCTCTCGCTTTGCAGCACTGCAGGCTTGATACGCTTTCTGCGTTGCCATCAATGACACGCTTTGTTGCCTTTCTTGCTCCAAGAAATTGCTCCAACCAAGCATGAATACATAACTTTGTAGTTGAACGTCGAGTGTCATGATCCCCGCATAATCGGCATCACAAGAACCTACTAACTTGCATTCTCCGTCTTTCTTATACAAAATTCCATAGTCCCACGGTACTCTTCACGTATCTCAAAATTCGTCGTGCTCGAGTCCAAATGATGCTTCGTTGGATTTTGCATGTAACGACTCATGACACCAACCGCAAATGAAATCTCGGAGCCTAGTTAAGGTTAGGTAGATCAAACTACCCACTAACTGGCGGTACATCGTTGTGTCTTCCAAACTTCTTCCTTCATGAGCACACATTTTGGCGTTTGGCTCAATTGGAGTTGAAATAGGCTTACATTCAAGCATCCCAAACTTCTGCAGCAGCTCCTTGGAATACTTATGCTGATGGAGAAATATTCCAGCTTCTATGCACCACCTCTAGGCAAGGAAGTGCTGAGCATCCCAAGCTCTTTCATCTCGAAATCGGACAGATAAATTCCGTTTGGTTTGCACTTCCTTCACAATCACTGTTATTATTAAGTCATCTACATAGACCAACACGATAGCTAATTTCCCTTCATTAACTTTAACAAACAGACTAGAATCTGCACTTGTCACTGAGTAACCAATATGAACTAAGAACTCAGCAATCTTACCATACCATGCCCTCGGTGCCTGTTTCAGTCCATATAACGCCTTTCGAAGCTTGCAAACATACTCCGGATGTTCTTGATTCTGAAAACCTGATGGTTGAACCATGTAAATCTCCCGATCCAACTCTCCATGCAAAAAAGCATTCTTCACGTCCATCTGCCACAAGTTCCAATTCTTTTTCGCTGCAAGTGCAAGAAGGACTCGCACCGTTGTAAGCTTCGCAACTGGACTAAATGTTTCTTCATAGTCTAGTCCATACTGTTGAGAGAACCCCCTAGCTACCAAACGAGCTTTGAATCTCTCAATTGATCCATCCGTGCTTCGCTTGATTTTGTAAACCCATTTGCATGAAATAGGCTTAACATCTCTCGGCTTTGGAACAATCTCCCAAGTCTGATTTTGTTCTAATGCTGCGACTTCTTCTTCCATAGCTTTAACCCAAGCTGGATTCTGAATGGCTTCATCGAACGTCTCTGGCTCTATTACATCAGATTCTTCTATTATAGCAGCATTTGCATACTTGGGATTTTGCTTCCTAATTCTTATTGATCTTCGTAAGGGAACTGATGTAGCTTCAGTGGGTTCATCTTCTCTGCTCTGCTGATGATGCACACCGGTTTACCAAGGTCTTGCACCTTCTTCAACATAACCATTATCATCAACTTGTGTTTCTTCACTTAAAGGTAGCTGCACTTCAGAAGATTTCAGCTCATCCTTTAATAAGTTAGAATCTGGTATTACCTCCCTTTCATGAGACCACCAAGAAGATGCTTCATCAAACACTACATTCCGAGATATGTAGCACTTCCCGGTTGTAGGGTCACAACACTTCCAGCCCTTTCTTTGGCTATCGTACCCCACAAAAATACACCTTACAGCCTTTTTATCAATCTTTCTACGTAAATTATCAGGAACAAATACATAGCACACACAACCGAAAACACGAAAATAACTAACAACAGGTTTCATTTTCCATAACTTTTTAAAAGGTGATAGAAAATATAACCTTTGTTGAGGAAGCCGATTAATCACAAACGCTGCAGTCTTCATTGCTTCTGCCCAAAAATGCCCCGGGACATTCTTTTCATGAAGCATACTCCGACATATTTCTGACAAGTGTCGGTTCTTTATTTCCGCTACACCGTTCTGCTGCGGAGTATAGGGACATGTAAACTGATGTCGAATTTGGCATTCTCGAAGAAAGCTTAAGAACTCCTCTGAAGTATACTCTCCCCCATTGTCAGTACGCAAACAACAAATCAACCTAGCAAGTTCTGCTTGTACATTCTCCTTAAACTCCTTGAACTTAGAAAAAGTTTCAGACTTGTCCTCCATAAAATAAACCCACACATACCTTGAAAAGTCATCGATAAATGTTACCATATACTTCATCCCTCCAAGAGAGCCTTGCTTAACTGTACCAAACATATCATAATAAATTAATTCCAATGTCCCCTTTGCTTTGTACTTCGACTCTTCATACGGCAGCTGATGTGCTTTTCCATATTGACAACCTGCACATACTGTATTTGTTTTTACTTCAAGAGGGGGAAGCCCTTTCAACATTGACTTTTTCATCATCATGTTTAGCTTGAAATAGCTAACATGACCTAGTCGCATGTGCCATAAGTCCCCGGTCTCAATCTTCCTCGTCTTGTTAACATATGCAGCCTCTGCAGACATGACATAAACTGAGTCTTGTCTCCGTCCCTGCACTATTGGATCTCCCAACACCTCAATACTACGATATACCTTCACATCATTCGGACCAAACAAAACAAAATGGCCTGAAGATGTGAACTGTGCTACTGAGAGGAGGTTTTTCTTCATACCCGGAACATGGTACACATTTTGAAGTGAGACATCATTCGCACTATTTTGAGGAGAGACAACCATATTACCCACATGAGCTATCTGTAACTTCGAGTTATCTGCAGTCACAACAACTCGACTCCCTTTGTATTCTTCAACATTCTGCAACTTGTCTTTATCACCGGTCATATGGTTTGAACACCCTGAATCGACGATCCAATCCCTCTCGTAATTAATTTGTTCCGACATTGCTGTGAGAGCAAATTCTTCTGAGGTCTCCAGCTCCTCTGCAGCGAATAAAGCTTCAGCATCCCATTCGTCTTCACTTCTGGAAGCAGCTGCTACATTACTTTGCATATTCCTCTTCGACCGACAATCTTTCGCCATGTGACCATCTGTCCCGCAATTGTAGCATGTCCCTTGAAACTTTTTCTCTCGACAAAACTTTGCTATGTGACCATCCTTCCCGCAATTATAACACATCTTTTCAACCTTCTTATTTTCATAACTCTTAGAACCATTATTTTTCGAAAAATGGTTCTTAGAACCTGAACTTCCTCCTGAATAATTGTTGCTGCCTTTGTATCTGGTTCCACCAGAAGGTTGTTGCTTGGAATTCGAACTACCTTTGCTGACATAGAGTGCTTCCTCTTCACTCTTCACTGAAACCCCTCCCATTTGCTTTGCTAAAGCCTCCTGTCCAGCAAGCAAATTCTCAAATTCAACAAGCGATGGTACTGTCTGCCATCCTTGAACTGCAGCAACAAAGCTTCTATACTCAGGTCTCAAACCATGAATAATTATCCTCTTCATCCTGGTTTCAGCAATCGTAGCTTCTGGATCTAACTCAGACAGCTCACGACATAGTGACTTTACTTTGTGGAAATACTGAGCAATTGTCATGTCGCGTTGTGCTATCGACAACAATTTGCTCTCTAAAAGCTGAAGTCTGGTGTCATTCTTCTTCGAAAAGAGCGTGGCTAGCGTATCCCAGGCTTCTTTAGGGGTTTCGTCCTTCCTGATATGCTCTAGCACCTCATCTTCAATCGTCGTCTTCAAAGCGAACATTGCCTTGCCCGCTTTAATTTTCCACTTCCTCACTGCACCATTTGCATCCTCCTCTGGCTGCTTCACTTCACTACCACAAACAACCTCCCACAAATCTTGGCCCTGCATGTAAGACTTCATGCACGTCGACCAGGAGTTGTAGTTTTGATTGTTGAGCTTTCTAATTCCGCCAACTACTTGCAGATCACTCATCTTGACAACCTGGCTTTGATACCAAATGTTGAATCAAAGAGCAGCACTGAACTGTGAGAGAGAATGAAATATACTCTGCAAATATGAATATATAAGCTGGAAGTATGACAGTGAAAAGTAATATTTGAATTGCCCCAACATAGCCTTTAAATAGGCATACACAAAACAACCTAATACCAAACTTCCTAAGACTCAGCTGACCACTAAAACCACTAACAAGACTTAACTATAAACTAGGAAATAAATAACAATAACAACCTAACATTTAGCTACTAAGTAGGAATAAGAAACAAACCAATAATCAACAAAATAGACTCAGTCAACTAGACTTTATTCTTGACTAACTAGCTGGTGTTGTTGTTTAACAGTTTCCTCCAACTGCTATCACTGAAACTGTGTGTTTTCTTGTATATATTTCCAGCTAGACAAAAGAAAGCTGTGAAGATCTTTCCCAGGCCTACTGCTGGACCACTTCGTCCCATTGTCCATGGCCAAACATTGAAGTACAACATGAAAGTCAGGGCTGGACGAGGATTCTCTCTTGAAGAGCTCAAGGTGTGTTTCATATATATTTGAGCTTTCGGTAAATGATGGCCTACCCAAATCTCGCTTACATTTTTTCTTGTTTGTTTTTGAATACGAAGATTGCCTCTCCATGGGATTGTTTGAAATTTTTTTCTTTAAAGTGTTCTCCATGCTTACATGTTATCATGTATTATGATAAGAGGCAGAAATTTAATGCAGGAAAGTTGAGTCGCTTTGCCCCCATTTACTGTGTACAGCAAATTAGACCCTGCTAAATTCTTATATTGTTGACTTACTTATATATACCTGGGCAGATCTATGATCTAGCAACTCTCTGAATTTCGCTTTTACAGTTATTTAAAACTGCGTTATTTCAATTTCAAACATTGAATTGCACATTTTGAGAACTATAACATTGTGTTTAGTTTTAATATCAGGACGTTATTTGAAACAAATAAATACCTTGTTATTTTCTATCTATTAGATACGCACACTATTCTTCCATAAAACCTTGTACTGCCCATTTGATTTTTTCTCCCACGATAACTTGGTTTTCTTTTATGCGATGCATGTTCTTATTGCACCTTATTGTTAGGCCTCTGGGGATTCCAATGATGGCGTGAAATCTTTGAGAACTGATTGTCTAAATCTGAAGACAAATACAAGCTATTTATTCTGAGGACCCCTTTAGAATTAGCTTATGTTCAATCGTGGTTCAAAGTCGTAGATTGGTTGGTCATTAATTTAGTAACTAAAACACAAGGAAGGTCATCATAGTATTTATTTCTCTATTTTATTAACATAAACTATGTGCTGTGTGCCTGTGTGTATGCCTTTTACACAAATGTGCCGAGTCATGTGAACTTTGCATAACTGAGATGATGAACATTGGTTGGTCATTTATTTTTGGCAACTTGCTGCTTATCCTATTTATACCCCGCCTAGCTCCTGCTGTTTCTTCTTGCTGCAGTGTACTTATCATTTTACCATCATGAGTAATCTTTTTTATTGTTTTTTTTTTCTATCATTAACCAGGCAGCAGGCATCCCAAAGAAGCTTGCGCCAACCATTGGTATCTCTGTTGACCACCGCCGAAGAAACCATTCTCTAGAGGGTCTTCAGACCAATGTTCAGAGGTTGAAGACATACAAGGCCAAGCTAGTTGTCTTCCCAAGGCGGGCCCGCAAGTCCAAGGTAACATTAATCTCCCTTTATAGATTCATGTTAATAATTAATGTCTGATTTGAACTTTAAGGAATATTAAAGAAAGTTTGAAGTGAAAAAGTTTGGTCGAAAACATTTAGGGACAGTTTTCTTACAAAAAAAGATATTTATTTTGGTACAAAAATGTCTTGAAAATGGACATTTTTTAGGAGGGAGTATATTATATTCATCTTTTCTTTCCAACACTAATTATACTTTCTACTGTAGGCTGGCGATTCAACCCCCGAGGCATTGGCTACAGCAACTCAAGTCCAGGGTACTTACTTGCCAATTGTTCGTGAGAAGCCAGCTACTGAGCTTGTTAAGATTACAGATGAAATGAAGTCCTTCAATGCCTATGCTAAGCTCCGTATCGAGAGGACAAATGAAAGGCATCTTGGCAAAAGACTGAAGAGGGCTGCAGAGGCCGAGAAAGAAGAGAAGAAGTAGGGATTTGTAGCCCCTCTTTAATTTGTCAGGTTGTTTTTACAATTTTTTTTTCTCCCTACCAGATCTGAACCAAGACAGTTAAAGTTTGTGTTTTGAGGTTTTCAAGGTTTAGACATGACTTATAATTTTTGCCATTGATTTCTTAAAATTTTTACAAGAAAGAATATGTTTTGATGGAAAGGCCATGTTTCTGGTCACATGAAAAATGACCTGTATATTTTTTTTTTTCCCATTTACCTTGTTTGGGCCGCACATTATGTGGGGGGTGGGTAAATCTCATCAACATCCCTTGAGCTTTTCTTTAATTCCATTGCAGCCCCTGAGGTTTTGAAATAGTCAACCCTTGACCGACAGGAACTCTTAAATGTTTTGAAGTCCATGATTTTGATAAAAATAAATCCGGTACAGATCACATAGTGACTAATGTGTAGCTTTATTATTGATTATTGACATGTGAATAACCCATTCATACTTGATACTTGTACCTTTAAAATGAAGGGCAAATTGCAACTTAAGCCTGAACTCTAGGGGATGGTCTTCAAGTGGGGCCTTATATATTTTTTTTGTCAAATCAGGGCCCAATATCTAAATTTTTTGCCAGTTAAGGGCTTTTTGACGATTTTCATTAACCAAATCTGTTAATCCCGTGCATGACACATGCCACTTAGCTAATTTTTTAACGGAAATCGTCAAAAATCCCTTAATTGACGAAAAATTTAGACATTGAGCCCTGATTTGGCAAAAAAAATATGGGGCCCCGTTTGGAGAACACTCCCTCGACTTCAGGCTCTAAATTGCAATTTGCCCTTAAATGAAATTAAAAAAGGACATGTCTTGTTCAACAAAAATCATATTATGCATTGTTTGGTCAATCTATTTTGATTCCTCAATTATGTTAGCTTAAAAGTTAATACCCATGTCCCTAACCTAAATGAATGTCGAAAAGAGTTTCAAATTTGCTATCGATCAAATAGACTTGACTCGAAATCCATTAAGAAACGCCACATATAGTCGGAGTTCGATCGTCAAAGACTCGGACACTAGGCCGGAAGCTCTTCGACACCCTGGATCCCTAACTACCGGACAACGAAACCCTGCATTAATTTGCATACCAAGCCATTCATTCAACGCATTCCAATATGCCTCTCTTGAAACCGATTAGGCTTGGTCTCTACCAAATTCGGAGAGTTTTTGGAACCCGACACCGCTCCTATATGAGTTAGCTCATGCTTGTTGTTGCCGTAACAATCATTTTGATAAATGTGAAATCTTACTAACAAATGTAAAATAATTGTATTTCATATGATAAACCTTAAATCCAAAGAAAGCTAACCCTAAAAGAGCTAACTGCAATTTTGCGTTTATTACATGAATCATAACATTTTTATATTTGTCAGTAAAATGCTTACATTTATCAGTATGAACTAGCAGTACTCCCATGCGATTCACGGCAAAATTATGTTATTGTATTTAACAATTAAAATTTAATATATAAAAGATTATTTTTCTCCACTTGTTTTTAGGGATGGCTAAATCGGACCGGAACCGGATCGGAACCGGAAAACCGGATCGGAACCGGACCGGAGAAGCCCGGAACCGAAGCGAACCGGGGAGAAAACCGGAACCGAACGGACCGGAACCGTGAGAAAATCGGGCCGATTAAGGGTTACAAAAATGTCAAACCGGCCCGGAACCGGAACCGTGAACCGAACGAAATTTCCATGTTTTCCAAAGAACCGGACCAGAATCGGACCGGAAAAGCCCGAAACCGGAGCGAACCGGGGAGAAAACCTGAACCGGACGGACCGGAACCGTGAGAAAACCGGACCGGTTAAGGGTCACCTCCTCGCCGAACCGGAACCGGCGGTTTTCGGCCCGAAACCGAAACCGGACCTGCTTTGGCCATCCCTACTTGTTTTCCTTACAACATTTTCTCATTCAAAATATTTTCAAAAAAGTTTATATTAAGAAATAATGACAATAAACTAAACATGAAATATTCAATTTAAAGACCAATATTACAAAACAATATTAAATAAAATTCAAATTTCAATAATCATGTATTACATTTATACATTATAAAAAACATCCTTAAAAACACCATTTTCTATAGATGACTTAGATTCTCCAGGATTATCATCATGACAAATCAAAATTTTAAGTCCATCTGGACTTTTGAGTCGCGATAGTGCAACATATAGTTGTCCATGAGAAAATACAAGTCTTTTCAAAATAACACCAACAAAGGATAAAAATTGACCTTGGCTTTTGTTAATCGTCATTGCATATGAAATCATTAATTAATTATTTTAATGTAAACAATATTGTCATAATATCCTTAATATTTTAAAAAAATAAAATTTATTTATATTTAATGAAAAATAATTATTATGGATCCACTTTTTAACTACATATAATTATACTTAATTACACTCATTACAACATACCTAATTATAAATATTAATAGTTTGACACACATACGTAAATACGATATTTAAATGTTAACTTCTACGATCAAACATAATATAAACGTACATTTCTATACAATTCACTTACAAATTATGGATTTTTTTTTCACAAATAATTCCATTTTAAAATTATAAATTTCAAAGTAACTCACATTTGAAACTATTTTCCAAAATGATCAACTTTTTAAAACTCGACCGTTGAAACTCGCTACACCGTGTAGCGAGTTTAGTTAAATTAGGGTTTAGGGAATTAACTAATTAACTGTAATCAACATGTGACCGATTTAATGTCATTACCGATTTATATGCTCAAACATTATTATTTATCGGTTGCGACAATGATCGACCATGACAAAATCGACAATAATGTTTATCAATTATGAATTCTAAAAGAAAGGGCATATTGGGTGTTAAAGTGTTTAATGAGGGAGTAGGTGATTTTGAAAGTAACCGATCTCATTGTTGATTTCCTGTACCCATCTACCAACTTTCACGTCATCGGTAGCAACCAACATAAGTAACCCATCGGTAGCAACTAACTGTAACAACACACAATTATAATAACATGGTAATCGATCTCATTGTTGCATTTTTAACATAAAAAATTACTCCTACTTATAAAAATAGATTTTTTTTTTCTCAAATAATTTCATTT
Organism: Adenophora triphylla var. japonica; assembly: GCA_022495995.1. Taxonomy (NCBI): domain Eukaryota; kingdom Viridiplantae; phylum Streptophyta; class Magnoliopsida; order Asterales; family Campanulaceae; genus Adenophora; species Adenophora triphylla. The sequence goes on along the minus strand of JAFEMH010001518.1, from coordinate 271,635 downwards.
TAAAAATATAAATTCCAAAATAACTTACATTTGAATCTATTTTAAAAAATGACCAACTTTTTAGAACTCGTTATGAAGTGTAGCGAGTTTAACATGTTACAGTTGAAACTCGCTACACCATTTAGAAAGTTTAGTTAAATTAGGTTAATTACAAAGCTGATTGCTACTGACTGACAGGGAGTGTGTTGTGTAGCGAGTTTAACATGTTACAGTTGAAACTCGCTACACCATTTGGCAAGTTTAGTTAAATTAGGTTAATTACAAAGCTGATTATTACAGACTGACAGGGAGTGTGTTGACCGATTGGTTTTTTTTTTTTTGGTTGACCGATTGTTGGTAATGGGCCTAATGGCTATTACTATTTATTACTATAAGTGTTTGGGTGTCAACCGTGGGTGTGCGTTGACCGATTGTGTGTTTTTTTTTTTTTTTACAATCGATTGTTGGTAATGGCCATTACCACTTATTGATTTTTTTCTCAAATAATTTCATTTAAAAAATATAATTTCCAAAATAACTCACATTTGAAACTATTTTCTAAAATGACCAACTTTTTAGAACTCGCTACACAGTGTAGCGAGTTTAACATGTTACCGTTGAAACTCACTACACCATTTAGCAAGTTTAGTTAAATTAGATTAATTACAAAGCTGATTATTACCGACTAACATAACATGAGTGTGTTGATCGATTGTTTTTTTTTTTTTTTTGTTGACCGATTTTTGGTAATGGGCCTAATGGCTATTACTAGTTATTACTATTAGTGTTTGGGTGTCAACCGTGGATGTGTGCTGATCGATTGTGTGTGTGTGTTTTTTTTTGTTGACCGACTATTTAATGAAAAATAATTATTATGGGTCCACATTTTAACTACATATAATTATTCTTAATTACACTCATTACATACCTAATTATAAATATTAATAGTTTGACACACATACGTAAATACGATATTTAAATGTTAACTTCTACAACCAAACATAATATAAACGTACATTTCTATACAATTCACTTACAAATTATGGATTTTTTTCTCAAATAATTTCATTTTAAAATTATAAATCCTAAAGTAACTCACAGTTAAAAATATTTTTCAAAATGACCAACTTTTTAAAACTCGACCGTTGAAACTCGCTACACCGTGTAGCGAGTTTAGTTAAATTAGGGTTTAGGAAATTAACTAATTAACTGTAATCAACATGTGACCGATTTAATGTCATTACCGATTTATATGCTCAAACATTATTATTTATTGGTTGCGACAATGATCGACCAGGACAAAATCGACAATAATGTTTATCAATTATGAATTCTAAAAGAAAGGGTATATTGGGTATTAAAGTGTTTAATGAGGGAGTAGGTGATTTTGAAAGTAACCGATCTCATCGTTGATTTCCTGTACCCATCTACCAACTTCCACGTCATCGGTAGCAACCAACATAAGTAACTCATCGGTAGCAACTAACTATAACAACACACAATTATAGTAATATGGTAACCGATCTCATTGTTGCATTTTTAATATAAAAAGTTACTCCTGCTTATAAAAATAGATTTTTTTCTCAAATAATTACATTTTAAAAATATAAATTCCAAAATAACTCACATTTAAAATTATTTTCTAAAATGATCAATTTTTTAGAACTCGCTACACAGTGTAGCGAGTTTAACATGTTACAGTTGAAACTCGCTACACCATTTAGCAAGTTTAGTTAAATTAGGTTAATTATAAAGCTGATTATTACTGACTGACAGGGAGTATGTTGACCGATTGTTGTTTTTTTTTTTTTTGTTGACCGATTGTTGGTAATGGGCCAAATGGCTATTACTATTTATTACTATTAGTGTTTGGGTGTCAACCGTGGGTGTGTGTTGACCGATTGTGTTTTTTTTTTTTTTACAACCGATTGTTGGTAGTGGCTATTACTACTTATTGATTTTTTTCTCAAATAATTCCATTTAAAAAATATATTTTCCAAAAGAACTCACATTTGAAAATATTTTCTAAAATGATCAACTTTTTAGAACTCGCTACACAGTGTAGCGAGTTTAACATGTTACCGTTGAAACTCGCTATACCATTTAGCAAGTTTAGTTAAATTAGGTTAATTACAAGGCTGATTATTACTGACTAACAGGAGTGTGTTGATCGATTGTTTTTTTTTTGTTGTTGTTGATCTATTGTTGGTAATGGGTCTAATGGCTATTACTATTTATTTCTATTAGTGTTTGGATGTCAATCGTGGGTGTGTGCTGACCGATTGTTGGTAATGGGCTAATGGCTATTACTATTTAATGAAAAATAATTATTATGGATCCACTTTTTAACTACATATAATTATACTTAATTACACTCATTATATACCCAATTATAAATATTAATAGTTTGACACACATACGTAAATACGATATTTAAATTTTAACTTCTTCAACCAAACATAATATAAACGTACATTTCTATACAATTCACTTACAAATTATGGATTTTTTCTCAAATAATTCCATTTAAAATTTTAAATCCCAAAGTAACTCGTATTTGAAACTATTTTCCAAAATGATCAACTTTTTAAAACTCGACTGTTGAAACTCGCTACACCGTGTAGTGAGTTTAGTTAAATTAGGATTTAGGGAATTAACTAATTAACTGTAATCAACATGTGATCGATTTAATGTCATTACTGATATATATGCTCAACATTATTATTTATCAGTGCGACAATGATCGATCATGACAAAATCTGCAATAATGTTTATGAATTATGAATTCTAAAAGAAAGGACATATTGGGTATTAAAGTGTTTAGTGAGGGAGTAGGAGATTTCGAAAGTAACCGATCTCATTGTTGATTTCCTGTACCCATCTACCAACTTCCACGTCATCGGTAGCAACCAACATAAGTAATCCATCGGTAGCAACCAACTGTAACAACACACAATTATAGTAACATGGTAACCGATCTCATTGTTGCATTTTTAACATAAAAAATTACTCCTACTTATAAAAATAGATTTTTTTTCTCAAATAATTTCATTTTAAAAATATAAATCCCAAAATAACTAAAATTTGAAACTATTTTATAAAATTACCAACTTTTTAAAACTCGCTACACTTTTAAAACTCGCTACACAGTGTAGCGAGTTTAACATGTTACAGTTGAAACTCACTACACCAATTAGCAAGTTTAGTTAAATTAGGTTAATTACAAAGCTGATTATTATTGACTGACAGGGAGTGTGTTGACCGAGTGTTTTTTTTTTTTTGTTAACCAATTGTTGGTAATGGGCTTAATGACTATTACTATTTATTACTATTAGTGTTTGGGTGTCAACCGTGGGTGTGTGTTGACCGATTGTGTTTTTTTTTTTTACAACCGATTGTTGGTAATGGCTATTACTACTTATTGATTTTTTTCTCAGATAATTCCATTTTAAAAATATAATTTCCAAAATAACTCACATTTAAAACTATTTTCTAAAATGATCAACTTTTTAGAACTCGCTACACAGTGTAGCGAGTTTAACATGTTACCGTTGAAACTCGCTACACCATTTAGCAAGATTAGTTAAATCGGTTAATTACAAAGCTGATTATTACTGACTGACAGGGAATGTGTTGACCGATTATTTTTTTTTGTTGACCGATTGTTGGTAATGGGCCTAATGGCTATTACTATTTATTACTATTATTGTTTGGGTGTCAATCGTGGGTGTGTGTTGACCGATTGTGGTTTTTTTTTTTTTTTTGTTTTTTTACAACCGATTGTTGGTAATGGCTATTACTATTTATTGATTTTTTCTCAAATAATTCAATTTAAAAAATATAATTTCCAAAATAACTCAGATTTGAAACTATTTTCTAAAATGACCAATTTTTTAGAACTCGCTACACAGTGTAGCGAGTTTAACATGTTACCGTTGAAACTCGCTACACCATTTAGCCAGTTTAGTTAAATTAGGTTAATTACAAAGCTGATTATTACTGACTAACATGAGTGTGTTGACTGATTGTTTTTTTTTGTTGACCGATTGTTGGTAATTGGCCTAATGGCTATAACTATTTATTACTATTAGGGCTCGTTTGGTAGCCTGATAGGATTAACCCGTATTAATAGTGAAGAGATTATTAATTCAAGGACCACCCTTTTTTTGGGATAAATATGAAGGGGATAAGAGATGATAAGAGGCCTTATCCGGATTCTTAGGATTATTACTCCGATTGCATTTAATCTACCAAATATCAAGATTATTGGACTAATAATCCTATCCGGTCCTAAGAAGGGCTACCAAACGACCCCTTAGCGTTTGGGTGTCAACCGTGGGTGTGTGTTGACCGATTTTTTTTTTTTGTTGACTGATTGTTGGTAATGGGCCTAATGGCTATTACTATTAGTGTTTGAGTGTCAACCGTGGGTGTGTGTTGACCGATTGTGTTTTTTTTTTTTTACAACCGATTGTTGGTAATGGCTATTACTACTTGTTGATTTTTTCCTCAAATAATTTCATTTAAAAAATATAATTTCCAAAATAACTCATACTCCCTCCGTCCCAGCCCACTTAGGATTTTTTTGAAATGACACGGGAATTAAGGAAAAGGTAAATGTTGTGAGTGTAATTTAAAAATAGGAGAGAGAATGAGTGGAGGGAATAGTTAATTATAATGGTGTTGTGAGTATTAAAATAATGTAGGAGAGAGAATGAGTGGAGAGAATAGTGATTTAAGGTTTCCATTTTGGGCCATCCTAAGTCGGGTGGGACGCCCAAAATGGCAAAAAGTCCTAAGTCGGCCGGGACGGAGGGAGTATTTGAAACTATTTTCTAAAATGTTCAACTTTTTAGAACTCGCTACACAGTGTAGCGAGTTTAACATATTACCGTTGAAACTCGCTACACCATTTAGCAAGTTTAGTTAAATTAGGTTAATTACCAAGCTGATTATTATTGACTAACAGGAGTGTGTTGACCGATTGTTTTTTTTTTGTTGATCGATTGTTGGTAATGGGCCTAATGGCTATTACTATTTATTACTATTAGTGTTTGGGTGTCAACCGTGAGTGTGTGTTGACCGATTGTGATTTTTTTTTTGTTGATTGATTGTTGGTAATGGGCCTAATGGCTATTACTATTTATTACTATTAGTGTTTGGGTGTCAACCGTGGGTTTGTTGACCGATTGTGTTTTTTTTTTTTTTTCAACTGATTGTTGGTAATGACTATTACTACTTATTGATTTTTTTCTCAAATAATTCAATTTTAAAACTATAATTCCCAAAATAACTCACATTTGAAACTATTTTTTAAAATGACCAACTTTTTAGAACTTGCTACACAGTGTAGCGAGTTTAACATGTTACCGTTGAAACTCGCTACACTATTTAACAAGTTTAGTTAAATTAGGTTAACTGCAAAGCTGATTATTACTGACTGACAGGGAGTGTGTTGATGAATTATTTTTTTTTTCGTTGACCGATTGTTGGTAATGGGCCTAATGACTATTACTATTTATTACTATTAGTGTTTGGGTGTCAACCGTGGGTGTGTGTTGACCGATTGCTTTTTTTTTTTTTTTACAACCGTTTGTTGGTAATGGCTATTACTACTTATTAGTTATTAGTGTTGACCAGATTTGGGTGTCAACCATGGGTGTGTGTTGACCGATTGTTGTTGTTAATTTGGAGTAGCTAGTAGAAGTTTGACCTGTTGTGTGACCGACTTACTGAACCTGTTGTGTGACATGTTGCATGACCTGTTGCGTGACCGACTTGCTCAACATGTTGTGTGACCGACTTGCTCAACCTATTTACGTATGACCGACTTGGCTCAACCGATTATTTGTGTCAGTAATAATTATTTGCGTGACCGACTTGCTCAACCTTAATGAACGGACGCCAAGTGTCCCAATTAAAAAAAAAAGAAAATCGTCCTGCATACACGCGCCTCTGTCGGCGCGTGTATGACACGCGCCAATTTTCGCCCAATCACAGCCTGCCACGTCAAAGGTGCTTAACATATTTTCAGTTATGCCACAAAGGGAAATGACTATTTTGCCCTCATTTGTTGCAACATTTACCACTGTGTTGATTTAAATTCGCCAAACCTTAAGAAAGTAATTACAAAAGTGCCACTCAAATTTTGGCAATATTTTTGGCGATTTGCCTGTTCATTGAATGACCTGTTTTAATATATAGATAGATGTTACGAAAATAGTGTAGGGGAATTCTAGGGTCTTGATCTTTGATACTGAGGCCGGATATGTGATTGAATCGTGTATAATCCACTTTCCGAATAAAGTATTTCGACCCTTAATGCCTGGGTTACACAAAATCTTTATTGGGATAAGACAATCACGCAATTTGTTTTCTAGGCAAAGAGAACAAATCAAAACTTGAGAATTGTGTTGCTTTTTTTATTGTTGTATCACTTGTGTTTTTCATGTGTGTACAACTGAGATCAATCCCTGTATATATACAGATGGAGAGGTATTAGTTAAAGGGTACAATCAAAAGACATGACTTTAGCCAAGCGATGTGTCTTTTCATTTTGAACTGGCACTGCTCAGAACCGCCGCCGAGTCAAGGGACTCGCTTGGCCGAGCAAAGATGTCCCATGACAATTTGCCCACCGCACGGCCGTGTCATTTCAACCGCACGGCCGTACTGCTCATACCGCTCGGCCGAGCAAGGCACATGCCTCGCCGAGCAAGACACTCTGCAAACTTGGCCAACCCGCTAAGCTCGCTCGCCGAGTCAAGGACTCTGCTCGGCCGAGCACATCAAGAAATGTGCTACCCTTTAACTTTTACTTCTTTATCGAGGTTGACTTCGTTTTAGCTCAAACGAGTGTGTACTCCACACTTTCCCTTACTCGTATCCGAGTCTAATACGAATCACATTGATCTCTTAGTAAATCACCATTACAATAAAACAAGTTGATGACACTAAAATCACCAACAAATCCCCTCCATTTTAGTGTAATCCTTTGATTTACTAAACTTTATAAATAACGAAACAAACGAATGCATAAATGAAAATGTCTTGCGATTGAATTTTCATCTTAGTATAATACACATTTCAAATACTCGAGAATCGGAGTGTCGTAACGATTGAACCCGTCAACTCATATGAATACCTGAAGATACTATACACATAAGTTCAATACAATTCTCTTTGTTTAATCTTGACACTTTACAAGCCATGTGTCCATATCCATTAGTGAACATATAGGAAGCCAAGTCCTAGCTTCTTGAAGCGGCAAAACTTCATGTCCACATAGGTAGTTCCTTTTAATCTTGCACCTGCATTTGCAATTTTTCAAAGGAACTATTAAGAAGATATTCTTCAACCTAACCTTTACTTGCAGGTCTGAACACATACCTTGGGAAAGATAATAACATGTGTTCCAATCTCCAACTGCGAGCTTTCCACATTGAATTCAAGCTTCTAACGTTGTATTAGAAGGGAATTGGGTATCTCACAATTAGAGGATTAAATGGACTTTAATCCCATTCCCATTGCGTAACTTATTTACCAAGTCTCCGGCTAACCCCTTCGTCAAGTGGTCGCCAAATTTTGTTGCGACCGAACAAACTCAACCGATATCACACCATTCATGATTAACTCCCGAATCATACTATGTCCGACACCCAAGTGTCTAGACTTGCCATTATAACTGACTATAGGCCCTAGCCAAGGTGGCAAAGACTATCACAATGGATAGACATTGGTGATATCGGTTTTGGCCATAATGGAATCTCATATATCAAGTTCAAGCCACTCCGCTTCTTTTCCAAAGCAGCAGCTCAATGCTACAAACTCGCATTCCATTGTAGAATGTGTAATACATGCCTGCGCTTGGAAGCCCAAGAAATGACACCTCCTCCAAGTAAGAAAACCCAACCACTAGTAGAAGATGAATCTTCTTGGTTGATCCAACTAGCATCGGTATAACCTTCTAATATAGAAGGATGTCCACTATAACACAAACCATAGTCCATAAGTACCTTTTAAGTACTTGAACACCCTTGTTATAGCATGCCAATGCCGTCTACTAGGATTACTAGTGAACCTACTCAATCTTCCAACCGCATAAGCAATATCGGGTTTAGTGCTGTCATAGCATACATCAAATCGCCAATGGCTTTTGAGTATTCGAGCCGTGACACAGGTTTACCAAGATTTGATACAAGTTTCTCGAGGATCCATGGGAGTACTAACTTTAGAATAATTATCACAATTAAACCTCTTGAGAATTTTCTCAATATAATGAGATTGTGATATTGCAATTCCCTTGTTCATCCGTTTAATCTTTATACAAAGAATTACATCGGCTTCTCCCATGTCCTTCATCGAAAACTTTGATGACAAAAACTTCTTAGTTTTATCAACTACATTTTGGTCGAGTGCCAAAAATCAACATGTCATCTACATATAGACGGATGATTACACCTTTGGGATTCATCAAATCTGCTATATACACATTTGTTTGGTCGATTTAATACAAAACCATTCGACAAAACAACCTCATCAAATTTTTGATGCCACGCTTAGGTGCTTGCTTCAGCCCATACAATGACTTAATTAACTTACATACCTTATGCCATTACCTGGCATAACAAATCCTTCGTTGCTTCATATACACTTCTTCTTCCAAATCACCATTTAAGAATCTTGTTTTGACATCCATTTGATGGATCAATAGATTCGAATAGCCGCCAAAGCTATCGAAATCTAATAGTAGTGATACGAGCAACCGGTGCATAGGTATCGAAGTAATCGATCCCTTCCTTTGCCTAAAGCCTTGGATTACCAATCGAGCTTTAAACTTGTCGATAGTTCCATCGACTTTCATCTTCTTTTTGAAGATCCATTTGCACCCCAAAGGTTTACAGCCTGGTGGTAAATCAGACAAGACCCATGTATTATTTTCCATAATAGAACCAATCTCATCATCGATGGCTTCTTTCCAAAAACCAGCGTCTCGAGATTTTATTGCTTCATCATAGGTTCTTGGATCCTCCTCTATACTATAACAGTAAGAGTATTGAGATTCAATTTGATCTCTTGATCCCATAACTAAGTATAGTTGAAAATCAGAACCATATGATTTAGCTTTCCTTTCTCTTTTACTTTTACGAGGTTCGGGTGTCTCACTTGGTACCTCAATCAAATGATCATTCATTTGAGATTCAGCCGAAATACTTATCAATTCTTAACTTAATGGTGAATAAATATTCAACCAAAGCAAGTAGATCCGCATACTCACAACACATTATTAAATGCGTGGCTATGCATTTGAACAAACTCACAACGCATCTAATGATGGTGACTATGTTCAAAATGGGATAATCTTACATTAAGAATTGAAAGTCTTTTGAAATATTACATTTTCCACCGAACATGCCATTATGAAGAATTGATAACAACAGAAGAAATCATATAAATAGAAATAGGAATTTTATTTAAATTCAACATAAACATCCTATTATAACCAAATCCTACAAATACACCAAACTTCGATAAGGTAAACTTATCGGATTCATACACTTGTTTATATCCACATTTGTTCAAGACAGGACCAGAAATTAAATTCTTACGAAGTTTAGGTACATATAAAACATTAAACAAAGAAATAGTTTTTCCCGAACTAAATTCCAACACCACACTTCCTCTTCCTTGAATAGGAGCGGAATGGTCATCACCCATGTAAAGGACAGATCCGTCTTCCATTGGTTCGTATGAATTAAACCAACAAGGATCCTTACAAACATGAGTTGTGGCACCGGAATCAATCCACCACGCAATAGCATCATCCTGCACATAAAATGCCTCAGAAATTATAGAAACAGAATTTTTAATAAATCTGTTCCAACTATGCATTAAATTCTGACCTTGGTTTTGAGAATGGTCCTTAGACTCCTTTCCCGAACCACTTGTGCTTGCGCCTTTCTTGTTGTTTCCAACACGACAATTCTTCTTAAAGTGACCAATTTTGCCACACTTCCAACATGCCAATTTAGGCTTCTTGTTGGGACCAGAACCATTGTCATTGAAACTACGTTTCTTTCCTTTGTTTTTATTGTTTCCACCCTCATCAATCATATTGACCGAGGGTCCAGCAACTTCTTTTACTTTGCCTTTGTCATCCTCTTGCGCCCTAAGAGATTCCTCTATGCGCAAGTGACTACCAAGTTGAACCAAAGACAGATCGTCTTTACCATGTTTCAAAGTGTGTTTGAAATCCTTCCAGGAGGGAGGCAACTTATCAATCATACTTGAAACCGATATTGACTCATCCATCTTCAACCCGTGTTGTGTATATTGTCCAAGGATTCTAAGGAGTTCATTGAACTGTTCCATGACAGGTCTTGAATCGACCATCTTGTAATTATTAAAATTACTCACAAGGAACTTCTTACTAGAAGCATCCTCTGCCATGTACTTGGATTCAAGAGAATCCCATAACTCTTTTGCAGATTCCTCATTTTGATAGATGTCAAAGAGAGAATCAGACATACCGTTTAATATGTGTCCTCTGCAGATGTAGTCGTCGTTTTCCCACTTTGATCTACGTCTGATTGCCTCCAAGTTGTCATCTTCAAGCAATTCCGGAATAGGGGTAGAAAGAACATATACCACCTTTAATGTTGTTAAAAGGAAGTGCATCTTCTTACGCGGCCTCGGAAATCTTGTCCTTCAAATTTGTCTAGCTTTCCAAACTTGTTCGTCATCTCCTTCAAAGTACTTCCACCAGCCATGAGTATCACCAAATACTTTATTCGTTTGTAGGGGAATTCTAGGGTCTTGATCTTTGATACTGAGGCCGGATATGTGATTGAATCGTGTATAATCCACTTTCCGAATAAAGTATTTCGACCCTTAATGCCTGGGTTACACAAAATCTTTATTGGGATAAGACAATCACGCAATTTGTTTTCTAGGCAAAGAGAACAAATCAAAACTTGAGAATTGTGTTGCTTTTTTTTATTGTTGTATCACTTGTGTTTTTCATGTGTGTACAACTGAGATCAATCCCTGTATATATACAGATGGAGAGGTATTAGTTAAAGGGTACAATCAAAAGACATGACTTTAGCCAAGCGATGTGTCTTTTCATTTTGAGGCACTGCTCAGAACCGCTGCCGAGTCAAGGGACTCGCTCGGCCGAGCAAAGATGTCCCATGACAATTTGCCCAGCTGCACGGCCGTGTCATTTGAACTGCACGACCGTGCTGTTCATACTGCTCGGCCGAGCAAGGCACATGCCTCGGCCGAGCAAGACACTCCAGAAACTTGGCCAATCTGCTAAGCTCTGCTCGGCCGAGCACATCAGCAAAATGTGCTACCCTTTAACTTTTACTTCTTTATCGAGGTTGACTTCGTTTTAGCTCAAACGAGTGTGTACTCCACACTTTTCCTTACTCGTATCCGAGTCTAATACGAATCACATTGATCTCTTAGTAAATCACCATTACAATAAAACAAGTTGATGACACTAAAATCACCAACAAATAGCAAGAAGAGAACTCAAGGAGCGATGATAAATTGTGATCAGATTACAAAGCCTACGAGAAATTCAACAGCTGTAAGAAGGTAAGACATGATAATAGAAGTTACGTGTTCGAGTGATGAGTGATAAGTGATGAAAAGAGCAATTTAGTAAAAGCTATGTAATTCCGAATTTACCTCTACGGAATTTTGGGGTTGTTCCTACACTTGACTAATAAAAAAAAAATCGGAAATTTTTGGGGAAACATGTTTCTTCATAAGTTATAAAAAGTCCTGTTTTTAAATATATCGACTTGGTGTTTTAAAGCCTAAACTCACTGTTTTAAGGTCTAAACTCGCTATTTTACTTTCTAGCTTAAACTCACTGTTTTAACGCCTAAACTCACTATTTTATTTTCTAGGTATTTTAAGTCCTAAACACAATGTTTTAAGATTTAAACTCGATATTTTTAAAAATAAAAAAATGAGCTTTTTATAACTTTCGAGAACGAGAAGAAATAGATTTCCCCTAAAATTTAGTAAATTTAGTAAGAAGAAAATAAAAATTACAAAGTATTACTACCAGACGGCAATAGCCAAAAAGCTTCTAACCCCCATTCCGAGCTAGCACTAACAGACAGACTCCTTCACGCTTCCTCCTCCTCTCACACGTTCTCAGATTTTTTGAATCTTCACCTGCCTATCAAACCCTCACAGATCACAAAAAAACGATTCCCAATTCCCCACCAACAATCTCCATCATCATCTTCATACATGAATCCATTTTCTCATCATATACTAATAATCAAACAATAGCTTTCCAAGAAAATCAATCAATGGCAGCCAACATTGGATCTTTAAAGCACAGTTTCATAGAGAGGGGTAAAGAAAGATTGCTATCTCGAAAAGCGTACTCCGAATTGGGAATTGGGGCTGAATCTTACCATTGTAATGAACCGAATCGGGTCGGTTTCTTCCGTTCGATTTCTGATAAATTTGGGAGATTTTGGTTTAATGTTCAAGATACGAGTGTTAAGGCTTATGAAATGGGTCGGAAGGATCCGAGGAAAGTGATTTTTGCAGCTAAAGTTGGGATGTCACTTGCGTTTGTTTCGATTTTGGTGTTCTTTAAAGAACCCTTTAGTTATATATCATCACACTCTGTCTGGGCAATTTTGACTGTTGTCGTGGTTTTCGAATTCAGTATAGGTAATATTAGCTCAGTTATTCATGATCATTCTAATTTATGGTGGAAGCTGAAAAAATTGAAAATTTTGAGCTCACACTTGTTTGTGTGCCGCCAGTTTGAGCTAATAATGCTGTTGATGTTCATGAGTTTGTGAAAAATTGAATCTTTTGATCCCAAACTTTGTTCTATGCTGCCAATTTGTGCTATCAATGTTGGTGATGTTTGCGAGTTTACTAACAATCATGGTTGTAGTTTACAAGATTTGATATATTGCGGCTGCTAATGTGTGCTAATAATGTTGTTGATGTTCGGTATAGGTAATATTAACTCAATTATTTTCTAATTTATTGCGTATTCTTATAAGGAACTGAAAATTTTGAGCTCATACTTGTTTGTGTGCCACCAGGTTTTGCTTATAATGTTGATTTTTTTGATTTTACACTTATCTCTAAACGGCCAATTTGTGGTAATAATGTTGCTGATGTTCATGAGTTTACGAAAAAACCATGGTAGTAGCTTAGAAGAATTGATTTATTGAGCTCATACTTGTCTATGGGGGCAAGGTTGCGTACATCCGCCCCCCCCCCTACCCCACTGTAGGTGGGAGCCTTTGCAGCACTGGGGTAATGTTGTTGTTGTTGTATACTTGTCTATGGGCTCTGCCAATTTGTGCTAATAATGTTGTTGATGTTCGTGGGTTGTACAATTAACTCATGATAGTAGCTTATGAAAATTGAAAATTTGAACTATCACTTGTATATAGTGTGCCAATTTGTGCCAAGTAATGTTGTTGGTTTTTGTGTGTTTACAAAAACATTATGTTCTTTGTTTCTTGTTATATGTGTGTGTGTGTAAAGTACGTGGTTTGAATTGGATTACTAGGTTCTACATTTGCTTGGTTTTGCTTTTAATTTCTTGATTTTGTACAGGTGCAACTTTGAGCAAAGGGTTTAATCGTGCTGTGGGGACAATGTCTGCTGGAGCACTTGCTCTGATTATTGCTTATTTGTCCACATTTATAGGGGAGGTTCGAGAGGTTGTGGTTGTGATCAGCATCTTTATAGCAGGTTGGATACCTCATTTATTTGTTTGCAATTTTTCTGATGGGATATTTCATTAAGTGATGACAATTTAAAGTGTTTATGCTATTTTCTTTTGTTGGGTCTTAGGATTTGGTGCAAGCTATCTGAAACTTTATCCTACGTTGAAGCCATATGAATATGGGTTCCGAGTTTTCTTGCTGACTTTTGTCATAGTATTGGTTTCCGGTAGTTCAACATTTGTGCAAACAGCTGTTTCGCGATTGGTTCTTATTGCTATTGGGGCTGGTATTTGTTTGCTGGTAAATATATGTATTTATCCTATTTGGGCTGGTGAAGATTTGCATAAATTGGTCGTGAAGAATTTCAATGGTGTTGCTACTTCGTTGGAGGGTAAAGATTTAAAGCCTTACGTATGTCTTTTGGCTGATTATAGAAATTCTTACTCCCCCCGTCCCATAAAGATAGTCCCTCTTTTTTAGAGGTTGATTTGTTGAACTTTGACTAAAGATTTAGAAATGATTAATCATCCAAATGAAAATCTAAAAATTGTTATTGGTAATATTTTAATGGTGTATTAATAACAAGTTTCAGACTTTCATTTGGAAAGTAATCTTTCCTAAATCTTTAGTCAAAGTTCAATCGAATCAATCTCTAAAAAAGAGGGACTATCTTTATTGGACGGAGGGAGTATAACTTATAAGTAATGTACGTGAGTATAACTTATAAGTAATGTACGTGTGATTGATTCATTTAAGGTTTTATACAGGGTGTGTTAATAATTATCTGCAATCAATTGAATATGAGAGAGTACCTTCAAAAATCCTAACATACCAGGCATCTGATGACCCTGTGTACAATGGCTATAGAACTGCAGTCGAGTCAACAAGTCAAGAAGACTCTCTGGTATGCTTACTTTATTATAGGTCAATTTTGATAGATCATGGCAATGCATGGATGTATATAATCTTTATTATTTTTTTTAATTTTTTTCTTCTGGCGTTTTGTTTTTGTAGTTAAGCTTTGCTATTTGGGAGCCACCTCATGGGCGTTACAAAATGTTTAATTACCCTTGGGGTGAATATGTCAAAGTTAGCGGAGCATTGAGGCATTGTGCGTTTATGATCATGGCAATGCATGGATGTATACTGTCCGAAATTCAGGTGAGCTTATCATATTGTTTTGTAGGTTTTCTATGGCTACGCCCCTTACTTCATTAATTCACTGTGTTTAAGATTTATTGGTTTTTGCTGTTGTTTACTGGTCCGGTAAAATGATTTAATAAACATGTTTATCTTAGTAAGAAGAATTGGACTCTCTGAATCGTAATCTAGATTCCATAACATTATAATAGTGCAAATAGGGGCAAAATTTATTTTCTCTATGTATTTGCAAATAAGTGCCTAACATTATATCGACCTTTAATAGTTCATAAAGGGTCCTATCAAAAAAAAAAAGTTCATTAATGGATTTGGAAAAGGTTTTGATCAACAAAATCTGAATCCATTTGTTTCATGCAAACAACTTTTGGAAAATGTTTTCCGCGGGAATTAAACTTTATTATTATCTTGTGAAATTCTGCACATTTAACGTGCAGCAAAGACTGTATGAAAGTCATGTTTATTGAGACACACGTAGGAGAAAGACTTTTGTTCGGACAAAAGAGAGAAAAATTCTTATATTTTGAAAAATGACTTGTGGGTCTCGAAACCATAAGTCATCTTGAATGACCCCTTAAGTTACTCGAAGGATACATTAAGTTGATCACGTTTTCATACTACCTAGCAGTGGATAATGCTGAAAGATTTCCTGAAGGAAATTCCTCGTGGAAATAAAGAGAAATCCTGCATGTTTTGCTGGTATGCGTGATTGCACATATATGCATAATCCATCCCTGTTTATCATGTTCTTATTTTCTTATCGTGCTTAGAACTTGCACGTACAGGCTCACACAGGTTATTAACCCAAGAGTATGTTTTTGTTTTTCTTGTTAAAGAATGCCCATAATCTAGAATTGTGCCCTGTGCACACTTTTAGGTCATGCTCTATGCCTAATCACCCACATCATTTTAGAAATAAAAGAAAAAGAGAAAACGAAACCTTCCCAGCCCCTCAACCAAAAATAAAATACTCCCTCCGTCCCGAAATGATCTTCCCTCTTTTTTCATTGTCACCACGAAGATACTTTGAGTAATAAATTTAGATTAATTTCATTATCCCAATGAAAGTTCAAAATTTGTTATTGATACACCAGTATAAATACTATCAATAATAATTTTTCAATGTTCATTAGGATAGTAAATTAACTTAAAATTATTACTTTTAATACCTTCGTATTAACAACTAAAAAGTATTGAAGATCATTTCGGGACGGAGGGAGTAAAATGCATTTTAAGAAGACAAGGAGCAAAAATTTAATTTACTTTTTCGGTTTGTGTACAATCTCGAGTTAGATAAATTGTGCAATATTACCTTGAAAACCCTTTGAGGAAGTAGTATTACGTTGGTATTGAAAATCATGTTCGAAAATTTGACTGAAAGCTATACTTTTGCATTTCATTATTAAAGCAACATTGAGTTGTGCAACAGTAATTTAATGGTGAATTTTTCAATGTGACTTTTCACTTTAACTTGTCTCCTTTTAGAGACAAAGTGTAGACCGGTTTAAGCTATTGAATTATTGGTTGTAGAGTTGTTTAGTAAACAGAGCATGCTCAACCGTAGATCCTTAAAAGCTCGACTCAACTTGACTCGAGGCATAAAATAGCTCAGCTCGGCTCAAAATAAGCTCACTAATTATTAATACACATAGATTATACTCCATAGGATGTTTACTATCAGCTCATTTGAACTTCAAAAACCATTCAAATTTAGAAACGACACTTGTGAATTGAGGGAGTATTATGGCCCCAGTTGGTTAACTGCTGAATTTCCCTTTCTCTTTCCCTTTTGTAGGCGGCAGCTGATTTGAGACAAGTATTTAGGAAAGAGATCCAAAGGGTCGGCACCGAAGGTGCCAAAGTGTTACGAGAGCTTGGAAACAAAGTCGATAAACTAGAAAAACTGACCCCAGGCATTGACTTACTCGACCAAGTCCACGAGGCAGCAGAGGACTTACAATTAATGATTGACCAAAAATCATACTATCTGGTCAGCACCGAAAAGTGGGGTCCCGGAAAAAGGCCCAAGGAATTCGAAGATCCCGATCATCTTCAAGAACTAAAAGATAACGAGAATAAACAAGTTGTCATAAACTCCCTCAGCGAACAAACTCAATTCAAGTCAACTCACACGTTGAGAAACTTTGACCCACATCTCACGAACGTAAGTACCCTTTCCTCCGTGGGGCCCTGGGATTCGGCTATTGATTTGAAGCAACAGATGCAATGGCCTTCACGACTGTCGATTATTAATGACACGATTCTCAATGAACGTGAGGTGAGAACTTATGAAAGTGCTAGTGCATTGTCTTTATCGACGTTTACATCTTTGTTGATTGAGTTTGTAGCGAGGCTTCAAAATCTTTTGAACTCGTTTGAAGAGCTTAGTTTGAAGGCAAAATTTGCAGATCCGGTGGATGCTTCTGCAGCAAAAGAGCCGGTTGGTTTTGGTAGCTCAAATGTTGTTGGACCTTGATTTTGATGTCCTTTGTGTCCAACATTTTTTGTAAAAAACTTTGTCCCTTATTATTATTTTATCATTTTTTTTTTGTCCAAATCAATGTCAAAGAAGAACAAATTAAAGGCTCAAACCCTTACATCAAACTTCTCAAACTCAAAAATCGTGATATCTCTATATCCTACCTCGAAAAAATTGTGAATTTTGATTGTTATGTATAAACTTTCCACGCCGATAACATTTATGGACTTTCGATTTGTAAGCAAGAAAATCCAAGCTGTTTGTGATCAGTGGGTCAATACGTGGTGCTTAAGTAGTCCAGTGGATCAATACGTGGTGCTTAAGTAGTCCACGCCGATGACATTTATGGACTTTCGATTTGTAAGCAAGAAAATCCAAGCTGTTTGTGATCAGTGGGTCAATACGTGGTGCTTAAGTAGTGGATCGGATTTTTGGGCTTGAGTCTTTACAGAAATCATCTGGGGTTTAATGGATGTTAATTTTTATTTTTATTTTTGACGGCTTTTAACCCCAAGCGTTAACTACGTCATCCAATTTGTTATTTTGAAAATTGTACTCACTCCGTCCCACACCAAGGTTTTTTAGTGTGGATTTCACGCATTTTAAGATTTTTTTTGAAAGTAGGTAGAAGATTAGAGAAGAGAGAATGTAAAAGTTAAATGTGGGGTAGAGAATAGTAGTTAATGATTGTTTTTTTTTAAAGTGGGTAGAAGATTAGAGGAGAGAGAATGTAAAAGTTAAATGTGGGGTAGGGAATAGTAGTTAATGATTGTTTTTTTTGTAAATATGTTAATTTTATAAGGGTATAATGAATGATTTTTTTGTAAATATATTAAATCATAAGGGTATAAATATATTCAAAAATTGCCATTTATGGAAGGGAACTTTGAAGTGGGACGGACCAAAAAGAAAAGTGGGACGGACCAAAAAGGAAAGTAAGAACCTTGAAGTGAAACCGAGGGAGTATTAATAAGAAAACTATAAAGTACGATGTATTTGTAGACACGATTGAGTGCATTGCTTTATTTGATTAAAATGGGTAAAGTTGCGTTACCGATAAAAGAGTAATTTTCCCATTCATATAGAAATTCGACTGAAAAATATCTGTCATTATGAATGATTCATGCACACATATCCTAAACAAGATGAATTGGCTTAATCAATCCATTCTTTGTATTTTCATCAAGCCTATTTAAATTCGCCCATCCTATATTTTTTTTCGCAATCCAACAAGCTTACAAGAGAAGTAGTTATGACTTCATTGGTGATCAAACACATAGTTATAGTACTTTTCCTATCGATTTTTGTCCTCTCTAAAGCATTTCGGACAAAGATGCACGAGCGGATTACAAACGAGCTCGGACCAGATATAATCCTAAACATTCACTGCAAATCAAAAGATGATGATCTTGGTAAGCATCAACTAAAATACAAGGAATTTTTTGCATGGGAATTTCGTCCCAACGTATGGACAACCACCCTTTTCTATTGCTACTTATGGTGGCCGGGGCATTATCTTTCGGTTGATGTTTATAAGGATGACATGTGCGTTGATCAGTGTCCGTGGATTGTGTCACAGAAGGGCATTTGTTTGATTGGCCAGCACGAACCTTATTACCATAATTTTTGTTATGCTTGGGAATGAAATGACAGAGAAGCAGGGGCGGATTTAAGGCAGTTCTTATGGATGCAAGTGCACCCAATTAATTTTCAGTGTGATTTTTTTTTTTTTAACACCAAAATTTTACTATATTAAAAGAGTGCACTTTGATTGAATAGAAAAATGTTTGTAGTTCAATGGTTGGGATCCTCCTACACCATGAATTAGGTCCTAAGTAAAACTTTTGGTAAGAGTATGTTTGACAATCTCAATTTCAAGACTTGGATTTGAAATTGGAAGAACAAAATGAATTTTGTGGAACTAATTTAACCCTTTCAATTCCAATTCAATGGATTGGAATTGAATTGCCAAACATACCCTAAGTGTATTTTAGCTGTAATCTTAAATTTGTAATTTGTGCATTCACTTACTTTTAATTCGGATGGTGGCGAGCTTCATATGGTCTCGTATGGTGGTCTGGCGTGTGGTGGCGATCCAGCTGTCCCAAAATGTTTTTCGAAAAACGTTTTTCCATTTTTCGTTGTTCAAAAATGGAGAAAATGTTTTACGTCATTTTCACCGTAAAATGACTTACGATTTTTTTCTAAATAAAAAATTAATAGAAAAATGGTAATACCCTCACACACGTAACTTTTCATACACCCCCCCACATTACCCACCCCACTCACCACCACCACCCACTGCCCCTCCACCCCACCCCCACCCCCACCCCACTCACCACCACCACCCTACCCCTTGCCCCCCTTCGGGTCAATTTTTTTTTAATCATTTAAAATTTATTTTTAACAACTCCCCACCCCACCCCCTCCCCGTCGGGTAAAAAATAAATTAATCATTTAAAATTGATTTTTAACAACTTTGCCACCCCACTCCACTCACCACACCACCCCTGCATCCCATCCCACCCCACCCCCCGTCGGGTCAAAAAAAAATTTAATCATTTAAAATTTATTTTTAACAACTCCCCATCCCACTCCACTCACCACCACCACCCCTGCCTCCCACCCCACTCAAATTATCTCAAATTGTGTTTTTATCGAAAAATATTTTCATTAAATACATGAAACTTTTTCCAGAAAATATTTTCCTTACCAAACAGTCGAAAACATGTTTATCTCATTTTTCGAAAAATATTTTACATGAAATCATTTTTCTCAAGTTATTTTACGTGAAACAAACGGAGCCTAATTGTATTGTAGATAAGGAAGGAGAGCTGAATATTTTAAATTCAAATTGCCTTTAAGATAATCGGGTTGTTGATACGGAAGTAGGGACAACAACGGGTCGGGTTTGGGCCGGGTTTAGCCAAGCCCGTATTCAGCCCGCCAAAACAAATGAAGATACTAAACCCGCTCGACCCGACGATCAACAAACCCGGACCCAACTCGGACGAAATGTTGCTAGCCATTTTTTGGGCTTTGACCCAAATATTCTCATTAGCTTAGAGAATGATAATCTGCATAATGTTAATTTTGTGGAGACTGATTGGGGAATAAAAGAGGAAACAATATTATCTCCTAATATCTCTACAGATACTCATAATAATGGCGCAGATATGAAAAATGTTTTGGCGCATTCAATTGCCACTTCTAAAGAAAATGGGTCGGCCATACAACAGCAGTGGAACCGGACACTAATTCTCACGGTCAGAGACTCAGACCGTGAGAATTAGTGTCCGGTTCCACGGTTGAGTGTTGCACCGGCTTAGGCCAGGACCGAAGGATCAAATATTATTGAGATAAATACATGACACGAGACATTGATAGTCACTGCTGCAATGGAAAGCAATGGGGTTTTTGGACACTAGTCAATTGTCTCACCTTCGATTTCGTTGACTGCAGCTGATTCAGAGCGAGCGAGAAGAAAAAATTAATTTAATTTGGTTCGGCAATTTCAAGCATTATCAACTCCTACTTTGTGACAACCCTAACTATTTAAATACTTCATATCAGACTAATCTTTCGGTAATAAATTTATTTCAGTTGATGGCATTTTAATAACAGTTGCATTGGGGGGTATTCAATAATTGTGTAGCCAACCTCATTTAATTAGGAATGAGACTCAGATAATTTGGGTTGAGCTTGAATAATTTGATTTAAATAAAGAGTCATTCTTGAATTTTAACAAGATACTATGTTTTTTATTAATTGGGAAGCAAATATCTCACACAATAATTAAAACATAACCTTACAAAATTAAGGCATCAACAGAAAACAAAATGTACGAATAAAACTATACCCGAAACAAACCATGGTGAGCATTAATCATCGGATTAGGATGAGGAGGAGAAGAGGAGAGACCGGGCTGCTAAAAATAGGCCGGGGATCAAAATAGTCGCTCAACCTCAATGGACGTGCGTTCGTTAAATCATTTTCCACCTATATATATATCTCAAAAACAAGAAATATATAAATTTACCGAATACATATACACAAAATCAAAATCAAAATCAAAATGAGTTTGTTCACGAAGAAGCACGTAACGCTTATGATAGTCTTTTTACTTGTTCTTGAAGCTACACCTAGCTTAGCAAGAACAAAGGTAAGTATAAAAAATGAATTGGGGAAGAATTTGCACGTAAGATTGCACTGCAAATCAAAGGACGATGATCTTGGCCTTCATATTTTATTTAGTAATATGTTCTTTCATTTTAGTTTTACACCAAGCTTTTGGGGAAATACAGATTTTTACTGTGACTTCTGGTGGAGACCCAAACAAAAGCATATTGGAATCCATGTCTACAAGGGTACACTGTGTAATAATTGTACATGGTATGTGAGGCAAACTGAGATATGTCTCCTTGGTCAATATTATCCATACACAGATAAGTGCCATCAATGGTAGAAATTGGCCCTTTAAATTTCTGGAAGAAATATCTCAATCTCTATATATATATCTACTAGTAAAAGTACGTATGCGAGCGCGTTTTTTTTTATTTTTTTTATTTTTTAAGGGCAAAATGGGAAAGAAACAATTTAGTGAGGGTAAAATGGGAAATTCGGCAGATGAAACTGTTCATTGTACTGTTCATCTCCCTTTACCATTTATACTATAGATATATATATACACACATATATATAAGTTTACGAAGGTTTGATAATATTTTATTTTCTTGGAATTTTTCAATTTTTGATGTTGTCAGTTAGAGAACTTTTTCTCAAAATGACACTGTTTTTAAAAGTCTTTTCCAAAATGTCACTTTTTTAAAAGTATTGATCAGAATAGCATAATTTTTAGAATTTGCGGTTGGCAACTGCGTTTTCAAAGTTGAATTCGCAGTTGCCAACCGCGCTTAAAAAAAAAAAAATTAGAAAAATTATAAACCCGCGGTTGCCAACTGCGAATTCATTAATGAAAACGCAGTTGCCAACCGCGAATTCTAAAAACTAGGCAATTCTGGTCAATACTTTTAAAAGTGTGACATTTTGGAAAATACTTTTTGAAACAGTGTCATTTTGAGAAAAAATTCGTCAGTTAGAATGTCTGTTTATGGCTCGTTAACTTTTATTTGAGGCTTTGACTTGGTTAAAATTTATTTTGTAATGTTTATTAATGGTCAGTTGTCGAATTACATTTTGGCGTAACATTTGTGTATGGTCGTTTTGTTAGCACTTATTTGTGCGGCAATTATTTGCTTAGTTAAATTTAATTTGTTCCAAGTAAACACATTTATTAACATGAATATTTTAACTAATTATTATTAAATCATTCCGACATTACAATAATTAATTTTGTAAGATGAAAAATTGCTAACTGCGCATATTATTATTAGAGGGTTTTAAATTTTATTAAATTTAATTTGTTCCAAGTAAACACATTTATTAACATGATTGTTTGTGGATCATATATATGGAGCTAGCATTCTAATATATTAATATCAAGTTTAAAATTTTATTAAATTTAAGAGAAAATTACTTTGTTTTCGAACAAAAAAAGAGAATATAATGCTTTACATTTTATGAAATAAACCACTTTTCATATTTTGAAATAAACCAAAATGGAAAGTACGGGACATGTGGGAGGGAGTATATAACAATGTTCCTTTACCAAAACAAAACATTTAATCATATTTCCCTTATATAACCGAAAACAGAAAGAGAGTCCTCATATATAGTATAGGCCAAAAATGAGTTTATTATGGCAAGGTCAGACCGTAAAAATTCATTGCCAATCGATGATATATGGCAAGGACAAAAATTAGGTTATTCATCACTTGCTTAAAAAATAATTACCTGAATTATTTGTCATTCTGATACTAAGAAAAGAGTTGTTTTTGTGTGAAACTAGTTCTAGGATAAGTTATCCTATAACCTGTTTTGCGAAAGTGCCTTTTCTAGTACAATAAAGTGTCTGGTGCAATATAAACAAAGTGTCTTGTCTATTATGACATTAATAAACACATTTCAATAATTTGTAATGTTAAATAATGCGGTGATATTGTTGAAAAATAGTATCTGTTGTAGTGTTAAAAAGTGTTTATTGTAGCATTGAAAAGTGCCTCTTGTAGTATTGAAAAATGCCTGTTGTAATATTGAAAAGTGTCAAGTGAATTGAAAAACACATGCCTGTTGTAGTGTCAAAAAGTGCCTTTTGTAGTATTGAAAACTGCGCCTCACAAGATCAAAAAGTGCCTCTTTTTAGTATTGAAAAATATCATTTGTAATATTGAAAAGTGTCAAAGTGAATTAAAAAACACATGCCTGTTGTAGTGTTAAAATGTGTCTCTTGTAGTATTCAGAAGTGCCTTCTGCAGTATCAAAAAGTGTCAGGTGAGTTTCAATTATTTACAAAAATGACACTGCACATTTTAAAAAGCTCTATTTATTTACAAAAATGCCACCGCGCCTATTTAAAAACACGTTCTACGCTCAGACGAGCGTAGAACACATTTTACAAGAGATTTTCACCTAAGAAAATCATATATTCGACAGTAAAAAATAATTATTTAAGGATATAACTATATAAAAAAGGTTTAGGACATATTGGTGAGAAAACATATGTTAAAATTTGAATTCGACATTTAGCTATTTGTGAAATCAATCACCAATTCACTGTACATATCTATTATATTTTTAGGATTTGTGACTCAATAATTTCCCGATGCATTATACATTTACAACATATAAATACAAAGGTTTGTCCATGATTTCTTATCATTTCACAATAAAAAAAAAAAAGAAGAAGATAATATCTCCGGCCCGAAAAATGAGTTGGTTCACGAAGAACGTAATGGTTATGCTAGTGGTGTTATTTGTACTCGAAGCTACTCCTAGCGTAGCAAGAACAATGGTATCAAAAATGAGTTGGGGAAGTGTTTTTGACAAATTTCAACAAGTAAATTTATCTTTGATGGATTTTGGGCAAAAATGGAATATAATACTCAAATCAAGATGGACACAAGGACGTAACGAGGAAAACCTTTGAACAATTGTTCGCCGAAAAAAACCTCGGGAGGCTTTAGGAAAAGCCTACCTTAACCAAAAAATGGAGTTTTATTGAACTTAGTAATTTCTGAGTACAAAGTGAAGTGAGGTCGTAGAGTACTGTGTAATGTGTGTACATGTGCATTTTTAGATGACTTATATACATGAAAAAGTAACGGAAATAACAATATAAATGTGATCCCTATTCTTTAGCCCTCCTTCTGTTGATGGTTTGCAGCCGTTACTCCTTTATGGAAATCATGGCCGTTATGCTGGCGTTGACAATGTCTTTAAGAAGTCATGATAGAGCTATCTTATTTGTACGTAACTTATTTCCTGAAAAATAGGAAGTATACAACAAACAACTCAAGGCGTTAGTTCAACATGTTGAGTGAATTTTTTGGGGTGAAACAATTGCCCCCAAAATATTGGGCTTTCCGAGTGGAATAAGGAAAGGTTTAATATTTTGCCACACGTCGCTTTGCCTTGCTAAGGAATTGATGAGGTGGTTGGCTTATGTGGTTAAGGAAAAGTTAGGGTAATGATGGGTTTTTCCTAGGCGCCTATAACCGTCTCATCTCCCATTAAAACCTATTTTCACAGTTTTAGAGAAGGAAACTGATTCTTTTTTTTTCAAAATTCTTCGTTCAACCGACGCTAGGTCTTCGCTCGTTTCTCCGGTGAGTTCTTTCTCCTTTCTCTTGCTTTCTATGTCTCTTTTGGTAGTCAAAAAATGGGAAAGGGTAAGAAGAAAATAGTAGACGTTGATATATCTCTCCCCAAGGGGTTTAAGTGCCTAGGGTTTATCCGGGACACAGAGGGTGAACAGTGTAATTTCAGCGCGTCCCATGCTGACGCTTTGAAGAGAAACAATGCCTTTCCTTCGAATGCTCAGTTTTTAATCCCTATTGAGGTGTTAGCGCCGATTGCGTGTCCGATGACTGGGTAGGATTTTATGAGTATCCCTTCAATATAGGTTTGAAATTCCATTTCTCTGCTTCTATCTCTCGCTTTTTCGAAATGACTCGGCTGTCCTACTGTCAATTAATGGCCATAGGATGGCGCATTCTGCTTACCCTATATAGATTCACAGCCGAGCACGGTGTGGTGACAGGTTTAGAGGAGTTGGCGTTTGTTTATGACATTAGGGCATTTGGCAACGGTAGATACAATTTTAGGGTTAGGCCGGATAGGGATCCTTTGATTCTGGGTCTTGATGCAGCTGATAGGGGATGGAAACATAGATTCTTCTATGTGAGAAAAAGTAGCCTAGAGGGAAATGGAGATTTGGTGTCAACATGGAATCCTTCAGGTATGACCAAAAGAATGTCGTCTGAGTATACAATGAGTAATGAGGTGTTAAGATATCAAGGAAGGTTAGTCATTGGGGAAAAAGGAGAACTGAGGAGAAAAATTGTGAATGAGTTGCATCATACACCCTTGGGAGGGCATTCAGGGATTCAAGGAACCTTAAAAAGAGTGGCTCAACTGTTCTTCTGACCAGGTATGAAAAGATATGTGCAGGAAAGTGATTAGCCCATGTGAAATTTGCCAACAAATGAAAAAATGAAACCACTCATCCAGCTGGGTTGTTACAACCATTGCCTATCCCCACTAAAC
Organism: Adenophora triphylla var. japonica; assembly: GCA_022495995.1. Classification (NCBI taxonomy): domain Eukaryota; kingdom Viridiplantae; phylum Streptophyta; class Magnoliopsida; order Asterales; family Campanulaceae; genus Adenophora; species Adenophora triphylla. Next base: position 245,625 of record JAFEMH010001518.1, on the reverse strand, counting down.
CTTGGACTGACATTGCCATGGACTTCATTGAAGGGCTGCCACTGTCTCATAATTGTGATTCGATTTTGGTGGTAGTGGATAGATTAACCAAGTATGACCACTTCATACCCCTCAAACATCCATACACAACCTATATAGTAGCCAAACAATTTTTTTTTGATAATGTATATAAGTTACATGGCCTGCTTGTTACCATCACTTCAGATAAGGACAAGATTTTTCTAAGTCAATTTTGGCAATCTCTTTTCTCCCTCCTTGGAACTACATTGAATCTGAGCACAGCATACCACCCTCAGACAGATGGACAAACCGAGAGATTAAATAGGTGTTTGGAACAGTTTTTGAGGGCCACCACTAGTACCAAACCTAAGCTATGGTCAGACTGGCTGTCACTAGCAGAGTGGTGGTACAACTCAAACTTCCATACTGCCCTCAAGAAGACTCCTTTCGAAGCATTATATGGATACCCCCCACCCCGGGCAACATTCAGGCATGAACAATACTGCAAGCTTGACGTAGTCACAAACTTTATGAAGGAAAGAGATAAACAGATCAAAACAATGAGAGAAGTGTTGGCAGAAGCTCAAAATAAAATGAAGCAATTTGCAAACAGAGGTCGAAAGGAAAGGAATTTTAAGGAAGGAGATTGGGTTTACCTGAAGTTGCAGCCTTATCGTCAGACCTCCTTGGCATTATGAAAGAACTTCAAGCTATCCCCAAAATACTTTGGTCTATTCCAGATTGAAGTAAAAGTGGGAGTTGTGGCCTACAAGCTTAAGTTACCACCTACCTCCAAGATACACCCTGTGTTTCATGTGTCATTGTTGAAAGCAAGAATTGGGGATGCAATAGTCCCAAATCCTTTTCTACCATATGTTGGGTATGATGGCCAATTTATGGTGGAGCCCATTACAGTTTTGGACAGGCGTTTGGTAAAGAAAGGAAATAGCCCAGCAGTTCAAGTTTTGATGCAGTGGTCGAACACATTTCCAGAAGATGCTACGTGGGAGGATTGGACAACCATTGCAACCAATTTTCCTCTCTTTAATCCTTGAGACAAAGATTTTTCGAAGGGGAAGGGAGTGTAACGAATTAGGGTTCGAAATGATTTGGGGATGACCGTTATGTTTGAAGCTAGAGGAATACGACAACGTTTGATGAATAACGTTTCAACAAGTTCAATAGCGAGCTTGGCCATACGCGTTTCTTATTTAGTAGCACGACGTCGTTTTTTAGCTTATCTAGTTTTATTTTCAGTTACTTAAAAACTAGGAATGACAATGGGGGCAGTTCGGGGCAGTTATACATCGTACCACCCCCATTCCCCAATTCAATTATGTGCCCCATAACCGTCCCATTCCCCAGCGGGTAATCAATTTACCATACCATACCCATTCCCCACGGGTAACAGTTAATCGGGGAATCCCCGCGGGGAATTAGTCAAACTAATATCTTGTTTTAAAGCACTTTAGCGATAAAAAAAACTACAAAATTAACTTTGATAAATGATAATTTTTCTACTTAAACTCATATAATATTTTTTTAAAGCACTTTAGCGATAAAAAAAGCTCAAAAATTAACTTTGATAAAGGATAAGTTTTCTACTTAAACTCATATAATCACATTCATAAGAGCTAAAAAAAAAATAAACAGTTGGTTTCTCTTCTTTTTCTTTACTTTGATATCCCTGAAATATATAAAATAATACTCCCTCCGTCCCAATCTAAATGTCCCAAAATGAGTTTGGCACGGAAATTAAGGAATAAATATATATAATGTAAAAAGTGTATAGTGAAATAAATGTTGTGAGTATGAAAGTGATGTAGGAAAGAGAAAGTGGGGATAAATGTGATTGGAAAGGTCACGCCCGCAGGTACCAATGGGCACTGTTTCGTCTTAGTAGCCATCGACTATTTCACTAAATGGATCGAGGCCGCCTCCTACAAAGTTTTCAAAATACAAAGATTTTTGTGAAAAAAAAGTATAATCGTAAAATGAAACATGCTTTAAAAGTACAATCGATAAAAACCCCACGAAAAAATAACAACGAGCATTTGCATGGAGACTTTGATTTGATATTATACTAGGGAGGGTCTTAAAAGAATCTTTCAAAACAAAACAAAAAAAAAAATCTCATTATGACCTACTCACTTTAGTAAATAAAGTGAACTGATTTTTTTTTTTTTTTCATATTACTGTAGACTTTTCAACCTATAGCTCCATCAAAAGCCAATTATGAGTGCCCAAATAATTATTATTAATATAAGAGCCATTACTCTTGTAAATGAAATGTTATTCCATACTCCCTTCGTCTCGGCTCAAAAGGCAAAGTTTGTGCCTCGTACGCAAATTAAGAAAAGTGATGTAGGAAAGAGAAAAAATGTGAATGTTGTGAGTATGAAAAATTAAATAGGAGAGAGAATGAGTGGGAGGAATAGTTAGGAGAGAGAATGTTGTGAGTGTAAAAGTAAAGTAGGAAAGAGAATGAGTGGGTGGAATATATAGTAATAAAAACTTTCCTTTTTTGGAAAGTGTCATTTTAAATGGGACACCCAAAAAGAAAATTTGTGACTTTTCGACCGGGACGGAGGGAGTATTTATTATTTTGAAAACCACAAATTTTTTTTGAAAGCAGTAAACAAAAATAGTTTCAGTGTCAAGTTGGAACCACCATAATGCCTAAAAACCAACTGGAATGCCGTGAATCATCAAACTGGGCATCTTGATTGATAGGACTTGCAAAGCTGGTTGTACGACCATGCAAGAGGAGCCGTACGGTCTCTTTCAGCTAAGTTCCAGATAGTTTCAGTTTCTTAGCATTTTGAGCAACTTTGCTCGTTTTAAGGCCAATTTAGCCTTCATTTGTGATCATCCTGCAATGCAACTGGTTAGCACACAACAAGCCTAGTAGCATACATTTGACTAAAAACACACACAAAAGGTCTAAGAGAAAACGGAAGTTTGACCCACACAATGTTCCAAATTATCAAAAAAGAAAACATATATCCTTAGTGGAGTCGCCACTGAAGTTACTCCGATCCGATGAACCGTTGTCGCATGGGAAGTTTCACATCATTCAATAGTGGGATGGATAAAATAATGCAAAGAGAGTCGTCATCTCGTTTTTATTGTAAGCCAAAACATTGAAAAAGACTATTTAATGAAATTTCGAGTTTGGAGGTCAATTTACACCTTGGGAAGAGATTATTAGTGCTCACTCAAAGTGCCTCTCCTTGATGAGTCTTCCTACCTTTGACAATTTGTGTGTGTTTGTGTGTTTTAAGTCAAAATAAATAAAGTTTTAAAAATGTGATACATTCTGTAAATCTGTTTAAAACAGAGGGTTCCAAATAAAGGGGAAATGAGATGAAAAATTAAGAAAAAACTGAAGAAACTGGAGTAGAGACAGAAGAGGTCAGACAGCTTGCAAAAGTGGTCGTACGGACTCTTATATTGTTTACTGCTTTTTGACAGTTTTCTGGGTTGAATTTGCAGAGATACAAACATAAACTAGATTCTGCAAAAATCAAACAAATTATGTCCCAGACAGAACTGTAAAAATGTAAAAGGGATTTACATTAACATCATGGTCTCAATCACTAAGGCACACTTTGAAATCAAATCAATGCTAATGTGCCCTCCTTGGGAGATAAACCCATTTGTATCATTGTAATCCAAGGAAGACAGATTGACAAGCAAGTACAAGAGACTTATACTAATAATCTATAGTATAAATCACAATTGTTCGTGAACAGTTGTGTGAACAGTTCCAAATGCCAAATTTCTCATTTTGCCCTCACTAAGTTGTCCCTTTCCCATTTTGCCCATTAATTTTTTTTTAAAATTAAAAAAAAAAAAAACACGTGTCCTCGGACATGGACTTTTACTAGTACTTATATAAATGCTGGAAAACTGGATTGGACATGGCGAGGTCCAAGAAACTGCCACAGATGTAAACGGGGTCGGGCGACCATCAATGGGGGCCCTACGGACCCTTATGTCATTAACTGTGTTTTTACAGTTTCTCAATTCAAATATGCAGAGATCCAAACAAGATCTGAAAATCTGTAAAAACGAACCAAATCTAGGCTACAATAGAAATTGTAAATACTAGGCAAGCGATAAACATTATCACATCAACTTTAAGGCTTCATCCCTCAAGCACACTTTTATAGTCCACTACAAGGAAAAACGGTTTTAGAGACGGCAAATTCCGTAGCTAAAATGAAGATTTCGTAGCTAAATCGTGTTTAGAGACGAATTTGTTTCGTAGCTATTCCGTGGGTGCAGGTTCGCCGCTAAATTGGGCGTCGCTGTTTTAGAGACGGACATATCCGTCTCTAATTTAGAGACGGACATAAGAGACGGATATGTCCGTCTCTAACTTAGAGACAGATACGTCTGTCTCTAAAACAGCGACGCCCAATTTAGCGACCAACCTGCATCCACGGATTAGCTACGGAACAAATCTGTCCCTAAACACGATTTAGAGACAGAATATTCATTTTGGCTACAGAACTTGCCGTCTCTAAAACACATTTTCCTTTGCAGTGTATATATATATATATATGAATTATAATACTACTAAAATACACTTATAAATAACCTTGTATTGAAAAATTATCATATACATCAATTAACAATGTCAAAATACCACTACTAATGTTATACCAGCCCAAAATATAAAACTAGAAGAATTTAAGAACCATGTGGAGGATTTTGATTGTTTTCGTCACCAAGTTTTGACTTAATGAATTCCTCCATTGCATTCAATCTTTCTCGCATTTCCTCATAACTTTTACGAGCCTCTTCTGTAGCATGATTAGCCTCTTTTGTAGCACGATGAACCTCTTCTACAGTTCCCAAAACCGTATTTATACACTCACAAGGAAATTTGATACCATCGTCCTGCTCTGGAACTACCAAGCTGAAAGAAAATTATACCAACTCAAACAGTTAACCCAATGTACTTTTATTACGATGAAAATGGAAGTCGTAATGCAAGATCATCAATAAATGGTTAGAGTAGGAATCTGCAGAAAGTCTAGATATGGGATAGCAATAACATAGATAGCAGCAAGAATATTGTAGGTGAAATGATGAGAAAAAGGTACCACAAATCAAGGGTGCACCAATAATTCCAAGAACCTACTGTTCTGCTAATTGAATCTTGGCAGATGGCAAAGGGAAGATACTAATGAACAGATACTTCAGAGTGCTTTGCAAGAGGCAGTAACAAGTGACAAGGAATTTTAGTTTGGCGTATGTCTACAAAGTACAAACAGGTGCTGGCCCTCCATGATGCACTCAAAGATGCTAACTTGTGTCTCAGAGGCATAGCCAAACTTTAACCATCACAAATAGCAATGACATTTATTCCTTTGTTTTAATATCCCTTTGAAAAGTTACAGCTGTCCAACAACAACAAAAGCCTTTAATCCCTGGAAAGTTACAGCCGTATGATGCTAAAATGCAGACAAAAGAGAGACAAATGATAAACCTGAGTGCCTCAATTCATGACGCGAAGTAAGAGAATATCAAAGTTTATCATTCCTAACATAGAGCAGCAACGGAGACTGTTTTCGCTGACACTACGACGGTTTTTACTCGGTGTAACAAGTAGGTTTGAGATTATATGATTTGCTTTAGAATTCAAGTCAGACATTAACCACTATTCTTCATCAGCAAATGGCTTGACCTGTTAATTGCAAACCTATGAAACCTCTGCCTCCTAAGCCCTAAAGAAACTGGTATCCTTTAAAACCTGTTAAGTTATCAACTGATCGAATAGCTTGAGTTATTAGAGAGGAGCCAACAATGTACACTTACCTTAATGCTAGGAGAATCAGCAATGTTGATACAACTTAGTTCAAGATTAGCACCATCCATCCATCCACTAACAAAAAGAACACAAATAAAAATAAATGAAGGACCTCTCTCTCTCTCTCTCTCTCTCTCTCTCTGCTTATCTGTACTTGTTACAGCAATTAGGGGGCTCCTGCCCTACGACTTAGATATACAAGCAGTCGTGGCACACACGATCCGTATGTAAGAATATGCAGATATATTTCTCATGATTTAAGAATTGAAAAGTTTATTAATTTTTCTTTGCAATACACATGTCTGCAGTGAAAGTTCAACTACCCAAAAAACAAAAAAATAACAAAAAAAAACACTATAGGGTAGACGGAGATGCTGATAAGATGGCCGCTACTAAAGGGTAAATAGGATACAAACAAGTGATTGTTGGAATAGCTACAACCAGGTTTAATAATAAACCTCCTATTTAAAACTAATAGCTCTCAAAAGTCAAAACTGAAAGAAAACAATTTCATTTCATTTGCAGTATCAGCAACATAATATTAATTGAATTCATAAAAACACAAGAGAAAGGAGTGAATTATATTAACTTACGTGTTCCGGTGAAAAATAACTGGTATCCTCTGATCATCATTCTCAGGTGCTCGCGGAGCTCTATTCTCACCACGACTTCTCCTATTGACTGTGGACTCTGAATCATATGTCCAGGCTCGCTACCACCTTCTGTAAAAGGATGCTGGGATGAGAGTTTTGCTTTGGACACAATTATTGCTTGCTCTTGTCATAACTGCACATGCGGAGTTGATAAAGCTCAATTTGACAGAGAGAAAAGAAAATAACTTATACAGTTTCTTATGGGCCTCCATGATAGTTTCATTCGCAGCAGGGGCCAAATTTTACGAATGAAGCCTTTGCCAAGTGTAAGTGAGGCCTACTCAATGGTTAAACAAGAGGAATCCCTTAGGCAAGGTTACATACCTAGTAATCTTCCAATGGCTGCCTCTTTCTCTCCTTCTGCAGCACTGCCTACTGTGGGTGGTTCTTTCAGAATTCTAACAAGGTTACTTACAATAGGACACCTTTTAAGAAAGTGATATTTTGCAACTATTGTAACAAGGAGGGTCATCTTAGGACTGAATGTTACAAACTCAATGGATTTCCTGCTGGTCATCCAGCTCTGAATAAAACTAGAAATCCCAAAGGTCAGTAATATACAAGAGGATCATCTACTACCCATCACAGTCAAGGACATAGAGCTATGCAAGTCAATTCCAGCAGTGAAATCAACAAGACTACAAGTGCTAGCTCTTCCCCAGACCTAGTACAGATGCATAACCAGATCAACCAGCTTATGACACTTATCAAAGGGAAGGAAAATGATAGTCCAGAAGACCATATTGCATGTCAATTTTCAGGACCAGGAACATTTATGGCTGGAGCACATATGTTTAGTATGACTAACGCCTCTCAGAATATAATTCTATCACTCATCTTAGTGTTATTTAATAATAGCATCATTAAATAACACAAACATATATATGTCCAAGGTCATTCCAAACGGCAAAGACAAAATCACAGCTTAGAAACACATTCAAATGCAATCAAAGAGATAATCAGATCAAATCAAATCACAATAAAATATTAATTATATAAGCAAGAGCAAATTAGTGTCATCGCCAAAGAAGATCCAAGAAAGTCGAAAGCTAACCTTTAACCCAGGAATAAATAATCCCCTCTTTTGTAATAAGCAGGACTCTTTGCCGCTCTCCATTCGTCCGTACCCATGCCATCTACAGGGTCAATCCAAATAAACAATCACTGGTATGCATTCTTATATATAATCAATTTCAAAATGTCAACTCGATAGACAATTCCACAATCTAGATCAATAAAAACCTCAAAATACATAAATTTAATGCTTAATTAAATTGGATAGAATCTCAGCTTACAGTGATTGTTTTCGCAGACTAATTAAAATCGCAGGTAAATCCCACAAGGCAGCCATGTTAAGCGCCTCAAAAAGCTTCCCTTGATTAGCCGCGCCATCACCGTACATGGCAAAGGTAACGTGGTCTTCCTTCTTGTACTTCTGAGGAAAACCTTTGAACAATTGTTCACAGGGAAAAACCTCGGGAGGCTTTAGAAAAAGCCTACCTTAACCAAAAAAGTGTTATTGAATTTAGGGGTCGTTTGGTAGGTCGATAAATGATCGGATAGGATTATTAGTCCAATAAAAGTATGTTTGGTAGATTAAATGCAACCGTAGTAATTATCCAAAGTACAACCCAGATAAGCATCATAATACCTCTTATCCCTTTCTTATTTATCCTAAAAAAGGGTGGTATTATTAATCCCTTGATTAATAACCTCCTCCCTATTAATATGAGCTAATCCTAACAGGCTACCAAACGAGTCCTTAGTAGTTCTCGAGTACAAAGTGCAGTATGAGCGTAGAGTAGATTGTGTAACGTGAATACATGTGCGTTCTAGAGGATTTATATCTTTGAAAAAGATAACGGAAGTAACAATATAAATGTAATCCCCCTCCTTTCGCCTAGAATTTCGCCATTTGTTGATGATGATCAGCCGTTATTCCTTTGGTTGATAAATAGAGTTGTTATGGCATTCTTGATTGAGTCTCAAATGGTCATGAGGGAGGATCATTTATCCATAAATTCATTCCTGAAAAATAGGAAGTATACAACAAATAATTCAAGGCGTTAGTCTAAGATGTAATTTAAGACGTTACCTCAAGATGGATGATCAAGACGTAGAACATGCTGAGTGAAATTTAGGGTGAAACAATCATGATGGCTAATTTTATGCCTTCTCTCGGATCCATGAATAGCCGTGAACTTCTCTTGAACATCGTAGCTTTGGGTATCCTCATAATCACTATTATTGTGAATCTTTCCATTCAACTGTCTACTGGTCTGATATCGATAAATGATTTCACATTCTTCTATCATGTTTCTCATGCTTTATCTCTTGACTCTAATAACTTCCTCAGCTTTAATGATTCCCATTTCAAAGAAGATTTTACCGTATAAATACCATGAGATGCTCAAAATAGCATTTACTGAGGAATCTGATCCTACACGGAGCTTGTCCACAGTTGAGAAGTTGAGAAACTGACAAGTGATGTGAGTAAATATTGGATTATGAAAGAAACAAGTAATCCTCAATTTGTAATGGCTTGTTCTCCAACTTGCTCTGCATCTGGAGCAATCTGTCTTTTCGTTGTTGCCTTCTTACTCATAGTATTAGTGATCACAAGTGATGTGATTAAAATTGTTGACCTAAATGAAGACGACGATTCTCCTTTTCCTGTAGGTGAATTAGATTACAAATGGTCAGTTATTCCGATTATAGTAGTGGGTACAATATCCCCATTCTTTAGATTATTTAGGGCATTTAATTTCAAATTGTCCTTTTAATCAGAGCAAGAAGTACCTAAAAGTCTTAACATATAGAGAAGTACTGGATCCAAACATTGGTAGACTGGAAATCAAGCTACGTTTCTTTACACATTGGAGGACGTAAATGCCAAAAATTCATCCACAAATTTAAGAACCTTAGTCTGAACTCAATGATAGGAATTCTGATTTTTATAGTGATCATATCCAAAAATAACGCGACTTATCACCATTTTCCTGGTTGTTATATTCTCTTATTGTTGGTACAGCTGCTCCTGGTTGGTGAAAGGTTAATGGCTAGCATTTGGTCTTCAAAAAGTCCTCAGGTATTAGAGTCGGAATATCATGATAGTGCAATGTCGGATCTTAACCGTTACGTATTGCAACTTGAAGGTGAGGTAGAACTTGCAAACAAAACCATAACCAGAATTTCCAAGGCCGTGCATCTGATGATTGAAGAAGCTAAAAAGAAACACCCCAGTAATCTGATGAAGCTACTTGATAAATCTACAGGGTTTTTAGGAGTAGCAAAGTTTAACAATAGCCAAGTTCCTCCTCTGCTTTCATCACAGCATCCAAATAGCTGGAGCTTAGTGGTGGCAACATTAACAAGTATTGACATCGCACTCCAGACGCAAAAAAATGACACAAGTGATTGCTTGTTAAGTGGAATAAAGGAAGGTCTGCAATTGGTATGCCTTATTGAGGAAAGTCTAGATCCCAATGAGGAAAATTTGGTAAAAGTCAGAAGTGCAGCTAATTATGTTTGGTTACAAGTTGAGATCTATAATAAATGGACGAGGACCTCCAAGAAAAGGCTCTTAAAGGAAAGAGTCGGTTGAGATTCTCAACTGGCTAGGTGATAAAGCACAAAGGATTCTTGTGGATTACAAGAATATTTGTTGGACCTATGTACATGATATTCTTGTACTCCAAAAGAATCTTTTGTGCTTTATCACCTAGTCAATTGAGAATCTCAACCGACGTCTTTCCTCTAAGAGCCTTTTCTTGGAGGTCCTCATCCATCCATTTATTATAGATCTCAACTTGTAACCAAACATAATTAGCTGCACTTCTGACGTTTACCAAATTTTCCTCATTGGGATCTAGACTTTCCTAAATAAGGCATACCAATTGCAGACCTTCCTTTATTCCACTTAACAAGCAATCACCTGATTCATTTTTTCGCGTCTGGAGTGCGATGGCAATGCTTGTTAATGTTGCCACCACTAAGCTCCAGCTAATTGGATGCTGTAATGAGAGCAGAGGAGGAACTTGGCTATTGTTAAACTTTGCTACTCCATCAAACCCCATAGATTTTTCAAGTAGCTTCATCAGATTACTGGGGTGTTTCTTTTTAGCTTCTTCAATCATAATCATCAGATGCACGGCCTTGGAAATTCTGGTTATGGTTTTGTTTGCAAGTTCTACCTCACCTTCAAGTTGCAAGACATAACGGTTAAGATCCGACATTGCACTATCACGATGTTCTGACTCTAATCCCAGAGGACTTTTTGAAGACCAAATGCTAGCCATTAACCTTTTCACCAACCAAGAGCAGTTGTACCAACAATAAGAGAATATAACTAGGAAAATGGTGATAAGTCGCGTTATTTTTGGATATGATCACTATAAAAATCTGAATTCCTATCATTGAGTTCAGACTAAGGTTCTTAAATTTGTGGATGAATTTTTGGCATTTACGTCCTCCAATATGTAAAGAAACATAGCTTATTTTCAGTCTACCAATGTTTGGAACCAGTACTTCTCTATATAGTAGACTTTTAGGTACTTCTTGCTCTGATTAAAGGACAATTTTAAACTGAATGCCCTACATAATCTAAAGAATGGGGATATTGTACCCACTACCACCCCAATTGACTGTACTGCTATAATCGGAATAATTGACCATCTGTAATTTGATTCACCTACGGGAAAAGGAGAACCGTCGTCTTCATTTAGGTCAACAATTTTAATAACATCACTTGTGATCACTAATACTATGAGTAAGAAGGCAACAACGAAAAGACAGATTGCTCCGGATGAAGAGCAAGTTGGAGAACAAGCCATTACAAACTGAGGGTTACTTGTTTCTATCATAATCCAATATTTACTCACATCACTTGTCAGTTTCTCAACTGTGGACAAGCTCCGTGTAGGATCAGATTCCTCAGTAAATGCTATTTTGAGCATCTCATTGTATTTATACCGTAAAATCTTCTTTGAAATGGGAATCATTAAAGCTGAGGAAGTTATTAGAGTCAAGAGATAAAGCATGAGAAACATGAAAATTACATGATAGAAGAATGTGAAATCATTTATCGATATCAAATCAGTACACAGTTGAATGGAAAGATTCAGAATAATAGTGATTACGAGGATACCCAAAGCTACAATATTAGTTTATTTAATTGCTGATCTGCAGTGTTTCTTAAAGACCCTGTGATTGCTGCATCCGGAGAAGGATTCTTAGAAGCTATCCTTCCATCAGTGGTTGAAAGTGGCTGATATCACAAAGCTAAAATTAATACGCTATATTACTTAAGCTAAACAAAAATATTTATTAAAAAAATATAGCCATTAGGAAATCAGGCTGCAAATAGAGTACTTTTAAGTGTCTTGCAACAAAAAAGGAGAGAGACACAGACAACGAGACAGGGACGGAGAGTCAGTCTCTAACGTCATCAATTTCCCTAAATCTCAAAATGTACTGGGAAAATTCATTGAGAAACTCAAGTAAGAGTGGCATTGGCCTCCACATGTTTCGGGAAAACCAACTACAGTGAAGCAAGCAAAGTTAACTGAAGATCCTTAAGGAGTAAGGACCTTCAAATAGTTCCAGAGAAAAAATAAAGAGGAACGCCAGTTTATAAATTTACAAACAGCTTTGAATAATGTGGGATTATTTTAAAGAAAATTTCAACAATAAAACAAAAAAAATACAGGACTCAAAGAAATCAAATCCAATTACACCCCATATCCATCAACACCATCAACACACAACAGACACAAGAAATCAAAAATCCCCAATTCTATAAACCCTAACGAAAATCAAAGTGAAATCTGATAGGAGCAGGATTTCATAATTAAAACAAATCTCAATCAATTAATTCACATTAGAAGCAAAAAAAAAAAAATCAAAACAACAAGAAATCAAAGGAGTAAAAGCAGACCTGCATAAAAATGAAATGCAAGTTGTGGTGAAATAGCGAGAGAGAAAGAGAGAGAGAGAGAGAGAGAGAGAGAGAGAGAGAGAAATCACCTCTGGAGATCTGGCTGGGGTGAGAATTGAAGCTAGTCTTATAGGCCATGGATGATCGTCGGAGCTCGGATATGCCAAAGAAACCCTTCTTTCTCGTTTGCTGCTTTAATTTGACTGCTTGAAGAAGGTGTGAGAGAGAGAGAGATGCACGAATGCAGAGGGAAATACTCCTTCGGTCCCACGTAAGTGTGGATTTATTTCCATTTTGGTCTGTCCCATATCAGTGTGGACTGTTAAAAATGGAAACAAGTATTCACTATTTCACCCACTCATTCTCTCCTACCTCACTTTTACATTCACAATATTCTTTCTCCTAACTATTTATCTCACTCATTCTCTCTCCTATTTAATTTTTTATACTCACAAACACCTTCTTTACATATTTCTCTCCTATTTTTTCTTAATCTCAAAAAGTAAGTCCACAATTACGTGGGACAGAGGGAGTATAGGTTTAGAAGAAGATAAAAACCTGATGACGTCAAGCTTTTCAGGGTCAGAAGCGGTTCAAGGATATCTGGTAGGATATATTTGGTGGTTTGATGTACCTAAAACACAACACAAATGAAGCACCGTTAAGGTCAAAGTTGGATTTAATCCAACTCAGGCCCTCGGGTGTGAGAGTAAGAATACTGAGTAAAGAAGGCTTGGAATACCTTGAGTGTGTGTAAGTGTTTAGGGTTTGAGAATAATATGGCTTACTCAATATATTTGGAACTTACCTTGTCCAAGGGGACAAAGGTCTTCTATTTATAGGCAATGGAGAGGTGCTTGTTGATGTAAGCAATGAGATTAGCCCTAGAGGGTACTTTGGTATTTGACAGCCTACACGTGTCCGCAGCTAATTGACCCTGTCAAGGAGGGAACATTGACTGTAAAGGGGGCATGGATGAAAGGGACATGAGCCGTGTATATGGCTTGGCGCATTAAATGAAATAGTAGGCGCCTGTCTGAGCCGCATTGAATGCGTGATGGGGGAGCCGGCAACTTGCATGTCAGAGCCAGTGAGCTAACTTGTTCAGTAAAGCTTGACATTAACCGGGAGGCAGGTGAGATAACCGGGAGGCATGTATGAGCCCGCGGTCAACATCTTGGGCGCGATCAAAGGTATTTGACGCGGGCACGGATGGAGCGGTCATTCCTCCTGCGGGCTCCAATCCAGCGATCAGGATTCCTCCGATTTTTGAGAAGGATGATGCGAGAAGGAACGCGGTCTTGACCTCAAGGGCCTATCTGTCCGCGGTCTTCACCTCAGCGGTCTAGGAAATGCCACGTCACCGGTTCCTTAGATCAGACCGAGCGTGGGCCCGGTCCAGCAGGTACGGGCTCATCAATAGCCCCTAGCTCCAAGTATGATTATTTATGGTCTGAGTGAGGAGCTACTAGTTAAGCTCGGTTGGATCAGACCGCTACTTTGGCGAGCACCAGTGTTGGCGTTTTTCGTTGGTTGTTGCTTTGCCTCCTGTGCTTATAGGCACGTTCGGGAGGCACGGATGGGAGACACGTGGCCCCTTGCATGCTATGCCTCCCGGTTAGCAAGTGGGCCCCTTGGCATATGAAAAGATGGGGCGTGGTACGTACGGGGGTACGTGTCAGCCATCTAAGAGGGATAATAAATGCTAACCGGTGGAATTTTTGAAATTTCAAACGTTTGGAGACGGTTCACGGTTCGAGGAGCGGTTTGTGGGCTAATTAATACAGGTCAAACGGGTTAACCCGTATTGGTAGGCCTTATAAATACCAAACCCTTCTTCCTCAAACTCTTTTACCACCTTCAAACCTTCAACTGCCTTTGAGAGAGAGAAATTGCTGCGTACTTGTGCTTTCCTACTCCCTCGAATCTACCTTCGATTCCCCTTTCGTAAGTAATTTTTGTGTTTCTTCTTCATCTCTTTTCTATTTCTTTTGGGTTTCAAAATGACTACCCGTAAATTTGGACCCCGCCGTCCGGTAGAACTAGGGGATGGGACCACTCCAGATACCTTCGTCGTTTGTAAACGGACAGGGGGGTATTTAGGAAGGTAGGCCATGGTTGGGTTAGGCTATCCATGGAGTGTTTCCAGTATTTTTGTGAGAAATCTCAATGGGGGCCTTTTGTCCCACCCCGATTGTGGGAGGCCAAGAATAAAATGATTAGAAAGAACAGTGATGTATTGGTGTTGGGAAATACAAGTAGGCTAAGAAACTTTGTGATGGGGGTTTTGTGCAGGTTTCCCCGCGAGAGAGATTCGGCCTTGAACGCCGTTGAGTTAGTGAGGAGAGCGATTCGCGTCCCCGAAGTAATAGTTGACTAGGAAAAGTGTGAATTGATGGACCTTAATCAAGTTACTGAGAAGCGGGCACAAGACCCCGCGGATCTGAACGATCCCTTGGACGTTCTGCCCCTGAGGACTGTCTTTCCTGATGTTGTGCCCGGGGCCCCTGGTGTGAATACAATTGAACTGAGTAGAAGTGAGGAGCTGGAGCCTCTGAATTTTGAGGTGACCTGAGGCGGGGATAATGAACCTGAGGTGGCCCACTCCAGGGGTTCCTCCACTGGTCTCTTTGGCTCGGTGAGCTCGGAGACCGAGGAGGATGACCGCGAGGAGGGAGAACGAATGGCTGTGGGCACAGCCCAGAAGGCAACATAAATTGTTGATGCCTTCGAGGATGATTCTGAGGAGGTTGTCCATGCCCGAGGTAGAGGCAAGCGGCCAGCTGTTGAGGCGAACCCTGGCGGGGGCCGTAAGAGAAAAACCAAGGAGGTGGTGGATACCATAGATTGGGAGGAGGACATCTACAGCGTTTATAACGTTGACCCCAAAGCCTTCCGTATCCGCACCCTTGGGCATGTCCAAATAAAGGGGAAGGACAAGCTGCGGCCAGAAACCATAGCAGATGTCCGCGAGGATAACAGGGCCTGTGTCTTTTATGGGGCTCAGTTCGAGAATGGCCTGAGGCTGCCCCTGGATCCTTTCTTCTACTTTTTCCTTGAATTCAATAGCTGCCTCCCCATGTACCTGACTCCCAATGCCATTAGGGCCCAAGTTTCTTTTATCACAGTTTGCAGGGTCTTGGGCTATGAACCTACCCTCTCTGGGCTTTACGCCTACTATCAGAACCAGATCAGCCATGGCAACCTGAGTTTGAAGGCTAAGAACTACTCTGCCCGAACCTTCTCTCCTCCCTCCAACAAATTTGACCAGTGGAACCAGAGGGACATCCTGGTCATAGAGTCAAGGTTTGGCTGGCCCTTCTCCAAACCTTCCAATCCCGTTCCGATGAAGGTGTCCGCAAAAAATTATCCTGACCCCTCCCCGTCCGAGAATATGCGCGTTGCCTTGGAGACCTATCTGGCCAAGTATAACAGTGATGGGGTGGAGCCTGTATACGATGTGGGCGCTATAGTTGAATCTGAGCCTCTGCTCGTCTACTCAGGGGTGGCTCCTCGAAGGGAGGGAGCCCCCTATGCCCCTAGAGTAGAGATAGAGCCCCAGCCTCGTGACCCTGATTGGAGGGTGCATGAGTTCTATGAATTCGAGGCTGAGTGCAAAACTTGCATGCTGGGTGCTGAATGCGAGCCCCCGGAACTGATTGGTCTCTACTCCTTTTGAGAACTGCACTTTTTTTTTCTTGCTTTTGATTTTTTGAACTGTCCCTAACCAATTTCTGTTTTCTTTCAGAGTAGACCCAGAAGAGTATAACTTCTAATGGCCCCTCCACTCAGCGCCAAGGAACTGAAGGCCCGGAACCTGAGGGCACAAAAAGAAGCGGCCGCGAAGAGGCAAACTGCCTTGGGAACGGCCCCGGGCAAGGATGGCACACTTCCCGTGGCGAATAGGAAGACCGGCGAAACTCTGACCGGTCCCAAAGTTATCCCTACCACCGGGGAACTGCCTCCACCCCCAAGGGGTCCTCCTCCAGCCCACGCTGTTCGTGCCTCCACCTCTCCTGGCCGCACAATTGCCTTCGGGCTTAACCAAGAGCCCAGGAAGAGGAACGAGAGAGATGGGGACTTGGGGCACAGAGAGAGAGGCTCCAAGCTTCAGAAAATTGGGGATACACCCCTCCGGGCTACCACTGCCCCTGCTGCGATCTTCTCCACTGCTCCCCGCGTAGGGGGCACAATATGCTATGTATCCTACCTGGTAGCCCCTCTGACTACTCGCGAGGAGACACTGGCCGTCATAAAAAGGCTATCTGATGTGCCCGCTGTTACCGGGGTGGACATATATGCCCGAAATGCCAACAATTCTGCCGCGGGCATCGGCCTTATCAACCGGCTCTTCTCCCCGGACTTCTACAACAACTTAGTTGCTAAGGAGAATTCGTCTGCCCTGATGGGGGACATTGGCCTTGCCCTTACTGAGGTTGGGCCCTTTTCTGTTTGTTTTATTCCCATAAAGATTTCTGCCTTTTGCTAATCTTTCATTCTCCTCCTCGCAGGCGGGCAATAAAGCTATGAGGCTGCGGGAAACCTGCGACAGCCTGTCCGCTGAGGTTGAGAGCAATACCAAGACCTTGGCGGACAAACTCCGCGAGCTGGAGCAGGCGCAGGAGAGGGTTCAGACCTTGAACTCTCTCCTTGATGAAAAGGAGAAGGCCTTCTCCCAGAAGGAGGCTGACTTGAAGGACTTCTCCGACCGACTGGAAGTGGTGGAGAAGGACTTGGAAAAAACTAAAGGCTAGCGGGATGAGCTCCGCGGGCACAAGGCCGAGTGGGAGCCTCGAAACGCTGAGCTCGCGGCCAAGTTGGAGGCCACTAAGAAACATGTCTTGGTACTAGAGGCCAAGGTGGACGAGCTGTCCGAGCAGCTGCTCCCCTATACGCGGCTGGAGGTGGAGGGGGAAACTGCGCTGCAGGTTGCTCGCAGGGTGGCGGTGGAGGAGTTCAAGAATTCCGAGGAGTTCAAGACCCTTCTGGCTGCCGAAGGAGGTGCTCAGTATGAGGCTGCCTGCAGGACGCAGCTACGCAACTTTGCTGCCACGGGCAGATATTCAGCTCAGCAGTTGGCCATTATAGGCTCCTTGGAGGCTACTGATGCTGTGTGTCTTCCTGGGCACGCACTAGTTCCCTTGAACGAGGATGAGGTCAAGGGGTTGGAGCTGGCCGCAGCGGCCTCCTTGCCCCCGGTGGCTGAAGTCACGGCCACAGACCTGATTGGTGAAGTGGATGGCCTCAGATTTGGGGACGAGGAGATGTCCTACGAGGATGTCATTGCCCGCGTCCTTCCCAATGGACCGGCAATAGGTGATCTATTTCCCTTGCGGGCAGCTCCCACTCCAATCTTCACTGAGCCCGCCTTTGATCCTATCACGGATCTTCTTGTGGACAGCCTTCCTTCTCCAACCCCAGCCTCAGAAGATCCCAAGGGGCAAGCTCCTTTAGCTTAGGGTTTTATTTTTCTTTATTGTAATAGATTGATAGGACCTTGTAAATTTTTTCTATTAATGGAAACATTTTTCTCAGTACTTGCATTTTCTTAATTGCTTTGTCTTTGTAGGCTGTCTTGAGTGTTGTCAATATTTGAGTACCTTAGTACTTGCATTCTTGCTTTTACTTTTTTCAGCGTTTTTGACTAACAATTAAATTTTATACTCTCCTTCCGCGGTTAGAGGCTTAGTAGGCTTTGTGCCCGCGTTTTTTGAGTTTTCCTAACTCTTTATTCAAAACCTCTTGGGTTTTTTGTGAGAGTCAGCCCTATTTCTCTGTGACCACGTTTGCTTGGCCTTGTGGCAAACTTTGAGGCCTTAACCCCGTTTGTCTGTTTGGCTTTGTTAAACTCTTTTGATCACTCCCATCCATTTACACTTATTTTACGACCTTGGGAGTCCTGGTGTAAGTAAAAAGCAGCCAAGGCAAGCTACTTTCATAGGGCATATAGAGTGTGGCCGTGAGGCGATAGTCTACGCAACAGTAGATAGGAGCATATTTAGCATAGTGGCCCTTTAACCTACCGGCATCTGTATCCACTATTGGTGGTTCACGCGTTTTGACCCTTTATTGAAAACTTCTTGAGTTTTTTGTGAGGGACTTATGGCGATCTTGTAAGCGGGCTCATATGTTGGCCTTTGTCACATACAGGCATGCGAGTAACGGCCCTAACGAGGGCCTTCGTGCACTTAGTGGGTTCGGGCTTTGGCCTTTGTCCCCACTTGCATCTATATCCACTTTTTCTTGGTGGTGTCACGCGGGCAGGACAGAGTATCCTCCCCACGATCGAGTACTGGCGTAATGGCCTTTGTACACATATAGGCTTGCGGATCTCAGTGGATCTTTGCGTATCAGTAGGTAGGAGCTCATATGTTGGCCCTTGAACCTACTGGCATCCGCTTGCGGGCATCCACTCTAGCTTTTGAGGCTGGTGGGAATAAAGTTAGTTTGCACAAAAATTTTGATGGTAACTTCACACTCATATATATAGGGGTCTATACTCCCTCAAAAATTTACAAAGATATCAAAAGAAGTACTTTCTAAGGTGATCGCTATTCCAGGTGTGCTTGAGCTCTTTTTCTTCCTTTGTTCGCAATATGTAGGTGCCCTCTTTGATTATTTTGGTGACCTCATATGGACCCTCCCATTTCGGGGAGATCTTGTTGAAACCAGGTTGGGTCCCTTGGACCTCCACATTTCTGAGTACCCAATCTCCAACTGAAAAACTCCTCCTGCTTACTCTTTTATCGTGGTGCTTTTTTGCCTTCTGTTTGTAGTTCACCATTTTTTTCATTTGCCCGCATTCTCCTTCCTTCGAGATCGTCCAGGTCACACCTTCTGTTTGCCTCGTTTTGAGACTCATCGAAGTATGTGACTCTGTACGAGGGTAGGGCTACCTCAACTAGAGCCATTGCCTCTGACCCATACGTGAGCGAGAAAGGAGTTTCTCCTGTAGAATTTCTTATTGTGGTGCGGACAACCCACAATGCGGTCTGGAGCTTGTCCTCCTCGTCCCTCCAAGTTTTTCTTTAGGGCGGTCAGAACTAGCTTGTTCGCGGCCTCAGCTTGGCCATTTTCCTGAGGATAAGTGACTGCGGACTGACGATGTTGCACTTTCATTCTCACACATTCAGCAGTGAATTTTGCAGAGAATTGGGTGCCATTGTCCGAAATTATTGCTCGTGGAACCCCAAATCGGCAATAGATGTGATCATGGACAAAATTGATGGTATTCTCCTCGGAGATAGTGGCTAAGCCCTTGGCTTCTGTCCACTTGGTAAAATAATCCACGGCCACAACAACATACTTAATGCTCCCTCGAGCAGTTAGGAATGGTCCAATGAGATCAATCCCACACGTATCAAACGGCCACGATGGTACAACCAAAGTTTGCTCTGTTGATGGTAGTCTACGGATGTCCGCAAATCTCTTGCACTTATCACACTTTCTTACGTACTCCTGCGCATCTCTTCTCATAGTAGGCCAAAAGAATCCCTGGAATTTGATCTTGTCTGAGAGAGTGCGACCACCTGGATGTCCGCCACAAACTCCTTCATGAACCTCATAGAGTAAGTTGGTGACCATGTGAGTTTTGACACATCTTAGCAAAGGCTTGGTGAATGATCGTCGAAAAAGCACCCCATCAAGGACGAGGTATTTCGCGGACACCGTTCTAATGGTTCTAGCCCTTGCTGGATCTTCAGGGAGGGTTTGCTTCTCGATGTAATCCTTGATCTCATCTACCCAGTCCCTTACTTGATCCTCAATATTGCTTATTTGAATTCGATCTATAGCAGGTCTCTCCGTGAATTCTATCTGGCAATCCGTCTCTAAGTCTGTGATTTCTTGATCGGTTATTCTGGAGAGGAGGTCAGCCTCCACGTTATCCTCTCTCATGACTTGGTTCAGCTCATAGTAGGTGAAATTTTTGATGAGGGTTTTTGCAAGACCGCAGTACTGAGTTAGCACTGGGTTGATTGTATCATACTCCCCCCTAATTTGATTTACTATGAGCTGAGAGTCACTGTTGATCTCAATATTCTGAACTCCCAAGTCTCTTGCCAATTCCATGCCTGCTATAATCGCCTCATACTCAGCCTGATTGTTTGATGCCTCGAACTTGAATCTCAAGGCTCTTTTGAATTTCTCCCTGCAGGGTGCGATCAGGAGTATGCCCGCTCCACTAATTAACTTGCTCACAGAGCCGTCCACGAATAAAGTCCACACTTCTTCTGGACGCTCCTTTGGCTTTATAATTTCAGTGCTTGAGCCATCTGGGGCCTCCTCTGATTCTGCCCGCTTTCTTTTTCCAAGGTCGCTGTCCGCCAATTTAAATGATGATTCCGCCACAAAATCAACTAAGGCCTGCGCTTTGATTGTCTTTCTCGGGGAGTAGGTGATCTGGAACTCAGTGAGTTCGATAGACCAAACTAGCATTCTCCCCGAGGACTCTGATTTGTGTAAAACCTTTCTAAGCGGGGCCTCAGTGAGTACAGTTATAGGGTGTGCAGAAAAGTAGGATCTTAATTTTCGAGCAGATACAAGCAAGGTGTAAGCTAACTTCTCTATATTTAAATAACGCCCTTCTACGGCGGACAAAGCCTTAGATACATAATAAACTGGTTTTTGAGCGTTATTATCCTCCCTCAATTGGGGCCAACTGCTTTGATTTTCTGCTCGTCTTGAGCTCCACCTTAGTGGTATGGAAAGAAAGCATGCCAATAGAAATGGGAGCCAAAACAAGTTCAAGGGCTTTCCCCTTTTTCGGTTTGTCCTCGCCCTCTTTCTGCGGGCAGGAGGTCTGGCCTTTATTAGCTTTTATCTTCTCCTCCAGTGCTCGGAGGAATCTCTCGGGCTGGTTCTTGATGGTAGCAACCCCGCCCGGGGTGTTAAATTTCACCCTTTGGTGGGGAACGGAAGCAACTATTCCCAACTCGGTCTGAGCAGTTATGCCAAGAATGGCATTGTATTGGGAAGGAAGATCGACCACCATGAAAGTAATTTTGGCCGTCTTCTGCATGGGTTTTTCCCCAATAGTTACTTCAAACACAATCGTCCCCTTTACCCCAACGGCGTGATTGGTGAACCCCTTCAGCATGCCCGCATAAGGAGTCAGGTTAGCCTCGGTCATTCTCAAGCTTACCAACGTGTGGTAGTAGAGTATATCCCTGGCCGCGCCTGTATCAATCAAAACCCGCTGTATGTTGGCTCGGTTAATTTTCATATGAATAGTTATGGGCTGAGTAGAGTGAAATAGGGAGGAGGCAAGTTCACTCTTTTTGAACCCTATTTCTTGCTCTTCCTCAGGAGCTATTGAGGGGATTGAGAAAACCTTCTCCAGGGTTCGGATCTGAATGGAGAGCTGTTTATTGGAGGGAGGCTCCTCGCCAATGAAATTAATGTCATAATCCCCCAAATTATCATCGTAATTGTCTCTCTCATTCCTTTCGGGGCCACGCGTGTTTCGTGCCCGCTGTTGATTATTGTTATTGGGGGCATTGTTGTTTCCCTTAACCCGTCAGCTCCCCGTCATTGATCTTTTGTTGAATAATTCGCTTCAACTGGAAGCAGTCCTCAGTGCCATGACCGTGGTCATTGTGATATTCGTAGAACTTGGCCCTACTCCTCTCATTTGGCTTTCGGATCATAGGAGGAGGGGGAGGAAATTCTGAGGCCCTCATGATGACTGCCCGCGGTTCGGTGAGGGGGGTATAAACTGTTTCATCCACAACTTTTCGGAGTTTGTTCGACCCATGACCTCTGTTTTGCCCTGACTGTTGGTGCGGGCAGGCTCTGGGGTAGTCTCCTGAACTTGGCTTATCCTCTCCTTTGCTGAAGCTCGGGGAGCGGGCACATTGGGCTCTTCAGCGGATGCAATGGCAGAGGCCCTCTCATACATCTCCTCCACGGTTTTTGGCCGGCT
This sequence comes from Adenophora triphylla var. japonica, assembly GCA_022495995.1. Lineage (NCBI taxonomy): Eukaryota > Viridiplantae > Streptophyta > Magnoliopsida > Asterales > Campanulaceae > Adenophora > Adenophora triphylla. The sequence goes on along the minus strand of JAFEMH010001518.1, from coordinate 223,294 downwards.
GGAGGCAAAATTCATTTTGAGGAAAAAGGAGCTGAGGCCGCCCTCAAAACAGAGTCTGATGTCCCCCTCCTCCAAATCCACAATCTCCTTGCTCACCTTCCTGAACCGAGAGATGTAGTCTTTTGTGGCCTCGTTTGGGGCCTGCTTGACGTGGACAAGATCTGTCTTTGGTCGAGCAGGCTCCCCCGGCCCCAGCAAAGGCATTGAGAAAGAGGTTTCTAAACTGACTGAAAGATTGGATGGACTGGGGCTTGAGAGCTAACATCCAAGATAGGGCCTTGCCCGTGAAAGTTGCAGCTAAGGCCTTACACATCACTGATTCATCCGACGAGAACAGGGCCATTTATCCCTCGAATATTCCCATGTGGCTCTTGGCGTTCTTGGATCCACCATAGGTATCCATCTGAGGGGGCTTGCCCTTCTGAATAGGTGCCGGGGCGATCTTATCAGTGAAGGCATCCATGGTGCGGCCACACCTCTGGGCGGCCTTTTGGTGGGTCTCCCACATCTCGTTCATAAACTTGATAAACTCGGGGCTCTGATTATCAACCTTCTATTTTTTAGCCCGTGGAGTCACAGCCTTCTCCTTGGCCAGAGCCAAGGGTCTGGCTTTGGACTTCGTACGTAGATTTGATTGGGCCTCTTCTCCAACCTCCTCGCTATCATCCACGTGTACCACACTACGTCTGGCTAGCTGTCCGCGATCAAGGATTGGTTCAACCCGATTTGCCCCCCTAGCTTGACTAGAAAGCGAGTGAGCGGGGGCTCGTTGGGAGAACCTTTGTGACCCTTGGGGGAACTGGAGCCCTCCGTTGGCCTCTATCTCGAACATCTCCATTTGAGCGTCATTGATGGCCATGGCCTCAGCAACCAGTTTGGATTTTGCGGCCAGAATCTCTTGCCTCTTCAGGATTTGCTCCGGGGAGAGTGGAGTGGTTAAGGCGGTGTTTTTTATAGGAGCTTGGGGAGTTTTTGGGCTGTTGTTTAATAGGGCTTGGGCTTTCTCAGCACGTATCTCGTCGGTTAGTTTGTGTATAGCCCTTTGACCAGGGGAGAGGCTGTGTTCTGGCTGAGAACGGGCCCCCATCCTATTAAAAACGGAGGTCGTAGCCTTACCCTTATTGACATTGGAAGGTGAGGCCTGGCCTTCTGGCTCGATGGTCAAGTGCCCAGCATTTTGCAAAGTTTTAGACATGTTTGGAAAAGAAGAAAATGACTGAAAAGAAGAGCCTTTTGACAGTCAGCTGTTTAGAACACAAAGTGTGTCTGAAAACAAAGATTTTTAACGAGAAAACAAATGACGTTCCCCGGCAATGGAACCACTGATGACGCCAAGCTTTTCAGGGTCAGAAGCGGTTCAAGGATATCTGACAGGATATATTTGGTGGTTTGATGTACCTAGAACACAACACAAATGAAGCACCGTTAAAGTCAAAGTTGGATGTTAATCCAACTCAGGCCCTCGGGTGTGTTAGTCAAATATATGCTTAGGTTTAGAATTGCTTAAACCCAATCACAACAAGCATTAATGTGGACCCCTAATTTTAATTAGACCCAATAGAATTTTTCTATGTATGATAGGTCCCCTTACTGCTAGTGCCAGTGTTTTTGTTTTATGTAATTTTCTCAAGACCTTGAAGACTTGAAGGTGTGAAGATTTGCTCTCATGATATTTTCTGTGAGTTACTCGGTTTGCCTCCCTAACCGGCTGAATTCCTAATCGATGTGTCAACCGAACCGGTTGCCCTACCTAGCCGATGTAACCTTCACAGGTTATATCCTATCCTTTGCCGGTTAAGGCTTCCTCAGCAAGCTTTCCTCAGCCTAGCCTAATCGAAGCATTTATTGCTCCCAACTACCCAGCAATCCCTTTAGCTAAAGTTGGTAAGGCAAGCATGCTGAATAGACGCTGAAGTGACATTCCTGTGGCTGTCAGAAGCTCAAAATAGATTGTCAAAATGACCAGTACTCACATCCTTTCAACCACTCAAGGAAAAATCTTCTCTCTCCTATCTCAGGCATTTAATGCAAAGATCCTTCAATTCAAAGGCATGCCTGATCAAGTCATCATTGCAACCTCTTCAAAGACAACGGCTCCTTTTCAAAGTTCTCTATAAATAGCTTCCCTGGAGCATTGAAGAAGGTTGGTGCATTTATGATTCTTGAGAGTGAGTTGCTCTGAACTACCATTCTGCAAACTCCATAGTTCAAAGCATTCAATTCAAGTCCTCTTATTCATTAGACATCTCTGTAGGACTTATACACTGTGCACCTCAATCAATAGTGTAGTGTTCCTTCATTAGATTACATTTGGAACACATTGATTGATTCACACACAACACCCTAGAGAAATCAGCTCAACTTGTGAGCACATCTCTAGAAAACACCAGGTCTTTATTGTAGCACGATCCGTTAGTGGTCATCTTTAGTTTGGCAGCCTTCAATCATTGGCTTGCAACTTGTAATAGGTAGATACCATTAATATAGTGTTGCACTTTCACAAATCCAAGTTCTGACCAAACTTGGTAGAGGACGTAGCAGTTATTTAACACTGTGAACCTCTTCAAACAATGTGTCATTCTTCTGTGTGTTTGTTTATTTCTGTGTTGTTGTAACTGGTTGACATTCTCTCAACTGGTCACAACCTATTGACTCAACCTACTGCTCAACTTGTTTGTCTTACTTGGAAATATAATTTGTCATGTTTGCATAAGGATTTTTAATGTACTGCTTTTGAAAACTCCACCTAACCTGTTGAAAACCTAGCCTAACCTTTATTCCGCTGTGCAAAACTAATCTAACGGTTAGCAAGTGTGTTTTCTTCAACCTTTTACTAAGACTAAGAGTTTTTAAGTAAAAAGTTTTAATCAGGCTATTCACCCCTGTAAGTACCCAAATCTGGCTCATGCCTTCCGGTTAATTTTCCCGACATTTCGGTAAATTTTCCGGTAATTCCCCGGACCTTCCTAGTGTTCCGGAAATGTCCTGGAACAGTCCAAATCTAAATTAGGGCTGTAAGGAGCCTTCCTAATTAAGAAAACACGTTTTTCTTAATTAGGGGGAAGCTTCTAGAATGATGCCACCTTGCATGGTTCTAGAATGCTGAGTCACAATGGATAAGACCGCACGGCCTCATTTGCAAAGAGCCTGCAGCCGCACGGCTTCATTAGCCTTATCCAGACTGCCTATAAATAGAGCCCTCCTCTACCCATTTCAAGACACACAAGATATGAGAAAAATACTCAATCCACTCTGAAAGACGTGAAGAAACTGCTGGGAATTCAAGAAGAAGAAGAAGGAAGGCCAAGAAGCTACATCCCTCCTCCTTGAAGACCAAAGATCGACCTCTCCTCCTAGCTCCGTCCCGAGAAGCAAAGGAAGTCATTGGTAACCTCGCACGCCCTATCCTTGCATCCTAATTGCTTTATAAATTGCTCATTGCATTGCCTTTATATTGCTTGGGACTTGGTAGCTTAAAGATCACATCTTTATCATCCCCTTCCCCCCTTTGCATGCATTAAGACCTCATTTGTCATAAAAATGTAGTCTTTTCCCATAAAGGTGCATCCTTTGCACCTAAACCCCCTATTTTCCAATAAAAATGTTATCTTTATGCATCATTTGCATATAAAGACCAAATCTTTTTCAATAAAAATGCATCCTTTGCATCAAAACCCCCTTTTTCAATGCATCATTTGCATAAAAATCAAATCTTTATGCATCATTTGCATAAAGATCATTTCTTTCAATCAAAAAGCATCATTTGCAACCTAAAAATGTCATCTTTTCATTAAAGATTCATTTTTCATCATGCATTTCCCCTTTCCCCCAACCTTGGAACGGACCGGTGTAAAAGTTCTCATCTTTGCATCGTTCCTTCCATTAAAGGTTCATGATTTCTTTAGGAAAAGGATAACCTTGAACCCTATATCTCCGATTATCGCTTAAGAATGAGTATGAAGCCTCTATACGAGCTCGACCGTCTTAAAGCGTAGGATTGATGGGCTAAGGACATTCCTTCCTAAAGAACCTCATCTTTGACCCAAAAGAGAGTCATTCTCTCGATCACGCAAGTCCCGAGGGTCCCGAGGTTTAAAATGCGATGATCATAAGTCATAAGATGAGGACGGGATCATAATCCCAAATACATAAATTCCAAGGAATCCCGAGCGACAACCAACAAATGGTTTGTACGTCCGGAAGATAACTTGGGACATTCCCCCCTTTATTTTCAAACACATGCACACAAAGAAAGCACGCAAGCAAACACGATTAATGAAATCTAGGGAGACTTGCTCCGGCAAGGCACTTTGGGTGAACGCCAAACGTTCTTCCCAAGGGGTAACTTAACCTCCGAACCCATAAAACCTTTTTTTCAAAGTTTTGAGGTAATCAAAATGGCGTGGCGACTCCGTTTTTCAAATAAACTCGGATGTCTTCAAACTCGCGTGAATTCCAATAAACAAAAATTTTGGGCACACATTCACAACCCCCCCTCTAGCCTGTTTCCTACCATTCAGGACCTAACAGGGTGTGAAAGTAAGAATACTGAGTAAAGAAGGCTTGGAATACCTTGAGTGTGTGTAAGTGTTTAGGGTTTGAGAATAATATGGCTTACTCAATATATTTGGAACTTAGCTTGTCCAAGGGGACAAAGGTCTTCTATTTATAGGCAATGGAGAGGTGCTTGTTGATGTAAGCAATGAGATCAGCCCTAGAAGGTACTTTGGTATTTGACCGCCTACACGTGTCCGCAGCTAATTGGCCCTGTCAGGGAGGGAACATTGACTGTAAAGGGGGCATGGCTGAAAGGGACATGAGCCGTGTATATGGCTTGGCGCATTAAATGAAATAGTAGGCGCCTGTCTGAGCCGCATTGAATGCGTGATGGGGGAGCCGGCAACTTGCATGTTAGAGCCAGTGAGCTAACTTGTTTAGTAAGGCTTGACATTAAACGGGAGGCAGGTGAGATAACCGGGAGGCAGGTATGAGCCCGCGATCAATATCTTAGGCGCGGTCAAAGGTATTTTACGCGGGCACGAATGGAGCGGTCATACCTTCTGCGGGCACCAATCCAGCGGTCAGGATCCCTCCGGTTTTTGAGAAGGATGATGCGGGGAGGAACGCGGTCTTGACCTCAAGGGCCTATCTGTCCGCGGTCTTCACATCAGCGGTCTAGGTAATGCCACGTCACCGGTTCCTTAGATCAGACCGAGCGTGGGCCTGGTCCAGCAGGTACGGGCTCATCAAAACCCATGTTTTTTTTTAATGTGCATAAATTGCCAGTAATTATAACATGTGTTGTGAGTTTTTAGTAAGACATTTAATAAAAAGTCTTAGATGAGAGAGAGAGTTTTTAGTCTTAAAAAAGTCTTACTCCCTCCGTCCCATAATAGCTTACTCATTTACTATTGAGAACGAAAAATAAGAAATAATGTTATTAAAGTAGGAGTTACGAGTGGGTAGGAGAGAAAATGAGTGGAGAAAATAGTAAATTTAAAAAGTGTTGTGAGTATGACAAGTAAATTCCATGAATAAAGAAGTATTAAAAAGTTTTCTTTTCAGGAAAGTGTGACTTTAAAGTGGGATGCCTAAAATAGCAAAATGGGTAAGATAATATGGGACGGAGGGAGTATATATTATTATATGTTATAAGACTTATTAAAAAGTCTTATAAATAACTTATAAGACTTTTTAAAAAGTCTTATATGTTGCTTATATAAAGACTTTTTAAAATGTCTTATATGTTACATATAAGATTTATTAATAAGCCTTATAATTAATTTATAAGACTTTTTTAATAAGTCTTATAAGTCAAAAGACTTATTAAAAAAAGTCTTATAAGTTACTACTTATAAGACTTTTTTAAAACACAGTTCTCAATGTTCAAATAGGTCTTATAAGTAACTTATAAGACTTTAAGTCTTATAAGTAACTTATAAGACTTTTTTAATAAGTCTTATAAGTAAAAAGACTTATTAAAAAAAGTTTTATAAGTTACTACTTAGAAGATTTTTTTACAGCACAGTTCCCAATGTTCAAATAGGTCTTATAAGTAACTTATAAGACTTTGTCTTATAAGTTACTTATAAGACTTATTAAAAAGTCTTATATGTTACTTATAAGACTTTTTAAAGTAGTCTTATAAGTTAATTGTGTTGTAAGTCAATTATAAGAGTAATTCGTTACTATTATGAGAGTAATTCGTTGTTATGATTGAAATTTTTGATTTTTTTTTTTTTTGAAAAACTTGTCTTATAAGTTAATTATAAGAGACAAAGTGATTTTATAATTAACTTATAAGAGTTGTAAATGTGTAAATTATGAGAGAAATTCGTTGTTATTATTGAAATTTTTGATTTTTTTTTTTTGTTGAAAAAATTATCTTATAAGTTAATTATAAGAGACAAAGTGGTCTTATAATTAACTTATAAGAGTTGTAAATGTGTAAATTATGAGAGCAATTCGTTGTTATTATTGAAATTTTTTATTTTTTTGTTGAAAAATTTGTCTTATAAGTTAATTATAAGAGACATAGTTGTATTATAATTAACTTATAAGAGTTGTAAATGTGTAAATTATGAGAGCAATTCATTGTTATTATTGAAATTTTTGATTTTTTTTGTTGAAAATTTTGTCTTATAAGTTAATTATAAGAGACAAAGTTGTATTATAATTAACTTATAAGAGTTGTAAATGTGTAAATTATGAGAGCAAACTGAAATTATTTCAAATTTAATGACTGATCTGAAATGTCAAAAATTGAATTATGAACTACTAGTATTTTAGAGTTTGAGTTATAGCTAAAGTTACTTGTTTTACTATGATACATGTAGTTAAATTTAATGATCCATGATCCTCCTATATGTGAATATATGTGAATAAGAACATGAAAAAATAGTGTTAGTTAGGAATCAATAAAGAATGGCATTAAAAATGAGTTCCATATTCACACGTGTTGAATAAATAAAATTTCTTTTTAAAATATATGTTTACCAACCAGTTTAATTAAAATGAAGACAAACCAAGAAAAGTTAAGGACTTTGAACCTAGGGGCTTGCGTCCAGTGACAAACTCCTTGGTGCTTATTGAGCGTGCATGGAAAAAAAAGGGGCATTTATGTCTTTGTGTTATTAAAGGGTGTCTTTGGAATTTGCAAAATGTTATTTCTTAAATTAGGTTTAAATCTCGCATGAGGGGCCCTAGAGAAAGTGGGCCTTAGAGCATCTACAATGGTAAAACTCTCTAGATAGTTTTTTTTTTTTTTATATTTTCTATGAGTCACATCATTATAATTCAAAACTTAAAAACCTCAAGCACTTTTTCACAATGGTAAAACTCCTCTTTCAACTTTTTTATGGATCCCATATGTAAAAAAGAGTGAATGACTTGCATAGAAAATGTGTAGCATTAATGATAAAAAGCTAAAAGCTAGCTCTTTGTAGAAAGAGCTACTCCTTACTAAGGAGCTCTTTCATCATTTTCACAATGGTAAAAAGATCTCTAGAGCTTTTTGTTGGATTTTTGATATATGTGGTATGGAAGTTCATAGATCCATGACCTTGGAGTGTCTTGGGCTTGAACTGATTTTTGGCTAAGGGAAAAACAACTTCGAGACTCTGCCAAGGAGAGCGGCCGCGCCAAGGCCAAGGGCGGCCGCGCTGGTCTCCAGGAAACTCGACGGAATTGCGTGTTACTCAGAGCGGTCGCGCCATTGACGAGGGCGGCCGCGCTAGTAACGGATTGGGGTTTTTCCTGGGCCGAATTAGAGCAGTTTTTAAGCCTTATTAAGACTTAAAAACCCTAGTTTACCATATGTATAAATATCCTACTTCCTCCAGCCGAGTTTGGCATGAGATTTACAAGAGAAAACCCTAGTCTCTAGTTTCTCTCATTGTTTGATTACTCCCCGTTCATAGAGATTCATTTGTGAGATTCAAGGCGACTGAGATAGGACCGCCGGTGATTACCTACCTGTGTGCTGATTTGTGGTACCTAATTCGTGATCGTTTTATCCTCGGAGAAATTTGCCTGTACCTGAGTTACACCAATTGGGGGCAATATTTTCTCTTAGGACAGTCTTTCTAAGGCGACTCGATCAAATCACGATAAGTTTTCTAATCATTTGTTTACTTGTTTCTGTTGTGTTTTACTGATCCTGTTTCCTTGCTGTTGGTTTTGCTATTGGCTTATTGGTACGTTCTTGACTTGATCAATAAATCCCCTACTGTTGATTAAATTATTTATTTAATCTGTGGTGCTATAAATTTATTTCCAACAGTCTAAGAGAAAATATTTTTATTGAATCATGTCTGGTAGTACCTCTAGTTCTCCCTTTAAATCCCTAGTTGACACCTCAGATCTTTCGGAGAAGTTCGGTGGTAAAAACTTCAAGCGTTGGTCTGAACGCATGAAGATCTGGCTGTCAATTAAGGGTATGTCTGGTATGCTGACATCTAAATGTCCCGCTCTGAAAGCCGATGATATCGCTAGTGTGGCTGCTGTTAAACAGTGGAAGGAGCAGGACGATGTTGTTCGAGGATGCATTCTGTCAGCCCTGTCGAATGCACTCTTTGATGTTTATTGCTCTGCTCCTCTCACTGCTGCGTCACTGTGGGAATCGCTTTCCACGAAGTACAGCACCGATGACTCCGGTGTGGAAAAGTACCAAGTGGGTAAGTTCCTGAATTATCGCACGAGTGAGGGAAAGTCGGTTACCGACCAAGTGCACGAACTCCAAATCATTTTGCAATCGCTCAAGGATGCTGACATGGGACTTCCTGATAAGTTCGCTGTCATGGCTATTATTGAGAAGTTTCCTCGATCTTGGGGGGAATTCGGTATGACCCTCAAGCATCGTACTGGAAGCTTGACACTCAATGAGTTGATGAATGCAATTGCGATTCAGGAGGTGCATAATGGTAACCAACCGAGCGTACTTGTGGAGGCTGCTGCTAATATGGTAACTGGTAAAAGCAAGTTTAAAGGAAAAGGTGTGAAAACTCACTCTAAGGATAAAGAAAACCATGATAAGATTAAAGTTAAGAAAAATAACTTTAAGAAGCCAAAAGCAACCGACTATTTGGAATTGTGGAGAAGGTGGACACTTTTCTAGGGACTGCCCGTGCAAGAAAGGAAAAGGACCACAAGGCTCTGTGATGACCATCCCGCTGTCAACATGGTGTTGGGTCCGAAGGATTATGATGATCCCGACTCGACGCACTGGAGTTGACGCTCGACCTAAAATGTTACAAAGTATGTAACCTCTTATCCCGAAATCTTTCTTGTCTATGAACTCCAACGAGTGGCTAGTTGACACTTTGGGGCAAATGTGCACGTTTGTCGATAAATTGCTATTTGTGTCTTACCGGCTGAGCGTGGTAGATCGATGACGATGGGAACTCTAGTCTTTGCAAAGGTGCTTGGGGCTGGACGCGTGGACACGAAGTTTCCTAATGGGCGCATTCTTACCTTGCATCGAGTGTATCACGTTCCTGATATTCGTCGCAACATTATTAGTGGTTCTAGTTTAGTTAGGGAAGGATTTGAGATTTCATTTAAATGTAATAAGGTCATAATTTTGGATTCTGGTAGTTTTGTGGGGAAAGGTTATTCCTCGGATGGTTTATTTAAAATTAGAGTTGAAACTGATGTTTGTTCACACAATAATTTTAGTTATATTGATTATCCTGTTTCTTATTCCATTGAATCTTCAAATGTTTGGCATGGTCGTTTAGGACATATTAACTATGATTCTGTGAAAAGAATGATGAATTTAGATATTATTCCTAAACATGCTATTGATAAGAATTCTAAATGTCATGTATGTGTTGAAGCTAAATCTACAAAAGGTCCGTTTAAGTCGGTTGTGAGAAATTCTGAAATTCTAGATTTAGTTCATACTGATATTTGTGAATTTAATGGCGTGTTGACCAAAGACAAAAAGAAATACTTTCTCACCTTTATTGATGATGCTAGTAAATACTGTTATGTCTATTTGCTTAATTCTAAGGATGAAGCATTAGATAAATTCATTATATTTAAGAATGAAGCCGAAACACAAACTGGCAAGAAACTTAAACGGTTAAGGTCCGATAGAGGAGGTGAATATGAGTCTAACCCCTTCATGTATTATTGCCAAGAAAACGGAATATTACATGAAGAGACTCCTTCCTACACCCCTCAATCTAATGGTGTTGCTTGAACGTAAGAATAGAACCCTTGCGATATGATTAACGGTTTACTCATAAGTTACGGACTGCCCAAATATATGTGGGGAGAGGCTTTGAATACGGCTTGCCATATTACGAATAGAGTCCCTCCTAAACATAGAAAGGAAAGTCCGTTTGAACTTTGGAGAGGTCGAAAGGCAAGCTGAAACACTTAAAAGTGTGGGGGTGCCTTGCAAAGGTACTTGTACCCGCACATAAAAGGAAAAAGCTTGGACCTAAAGCGTTGATGCTATCTTTATAGGTTATTACGAAACAAGCTATGCATTGAGATTTCGATTATCAAATCTGAAATTTACGGCATAGATGTGAACTCTATAGTTGAGTTACGTGATGCAACATTTTTTGAGGATGTGTTTCCTATGAAAGACGGACTTTCTAAGGAATCTAACCCAACCACTAATTCCATTCCTGCTCAAGTAGAGGAGCTGACAAATGTGGGGGTTGATTCCAGTGCAACTCATTCTGACGATGAGATTGAACCAAGAAGGAGCAAACGGGCAAGGACCACCAAGGACTTTGGAAGTGATTTTATCACTACAATGTCGAGGGTGATCCTCTAACCTTCAAAGCTGCTATGGCCACTTCTGATGCCAAGCAGTGGAAGGATGCTGTTAAGAGCGAGATGGATTCAATTGTCTCTAATGGGACATGGGAATTGGTCATCTCCCTCCTGGTTGTAGCACGATAGGATGTAAGTGGGTCTTCAAAAGGAAACTGAAACCGGATGGAACCGTTGACAAGTTTAAGGCTAGGTTAGTGGCTAAGGGATTCAAGCAAATGGAAGGAATAGACTATTTCGATACCTATTCGCTAGTTGCTAGAATGACTACAATCCGAATGCTTATAGCATTGGCCTCTGTATATGATCTTCCTATCCATCAGATGGATGTTAAGACCGCTTTCTTGCATGGCGATCTAGAGGAAGAAATTTATATGGATCAACCTGAAGGTTTTGAGGCCTCTGGCAATGAGAGAAAGGTTTGTAAACTTGTTAAGTCCTTATATGGACTCAAACAAGCCCCTAAGCAGTGGCATGAGAAATTTGATAAAATTGTCTCATCGTTTGGCTTCGTTACTAATGAGTTTGATAAGTGTGTTTATAGCAAAAGTATTGGTGATAGTAGTATTGTCTTATGTCTGTATGTCGATGATATTCTGTTGTTTGGAACGGATATGAGGATAATTAATACTACTAAGGAATTTTTGAAAAGTAAGTTTGAGATGAAGGATATGGGAGTAGCTAGTGTGATTCTTGGCCTTAAGTTGACTCGTTCAACTAGTGGTATAACCATATCGCAATCTCATTATATCGAAAGTGTAATTGAGAAATTTGGTTATAAGAATTGCAAAGTAGCTAAGACTCCATATGATCCTTCAGCTGCACTTACTAAGAATGAAAGTGGAGTACCGATGGCTCAGTTGAGATATTCTCAAATTATTGGAAGTTTGATGTATCTTGCCAATTGTACTAGATCGGACATATCCTACTCGGTTACTAGGTTGGCTAGATATACTCAATGTCCAAATAAAGCACATTGGGAAGCTCTTGATAGAGTTCTCAAGTACTTGAAGGTAACGATTTCCCTTGGGCTGCATTACGGAAAATATCCTTCTGTTCTTGAAGGATATAGTGATGCAAGCTGGATTGCCTATAACTCCGGGAGTTATGGCTGTACGGGGTATGTTTTCACCTTAGGCGGAGTTGCAGTCGCTTGGAGGTCGACCAAACAAACTATGTTGTCTAGGTGTACGTTTGAGGCCGAACTAGTTGCCCTTGACACTACTGGATTGGAAGCTGAATGGCTTCGAGGACTTATGTCTAGTTGCCCATGGTCAGTAAGCCCATGCCTGTTATCTCTGTACATTGTGACAACACTGCCACAATTGAGAAACTGAAAAGTGTCAAGTACAACTGTAAAACTAGGAGGCACATCCAAATTAGATTAAAATCTATAAGGGATCTTGTGTCTCGGAAGGTGATAGCTTTTGATTATGTTGGTACCAAGGATAACACAGCTGATCCTTTAACCAAAGGGCTAGAATTTGCTCTAGTTCAAAAATCTAGGTTGGGGATGGAGTGCGAACCCCGTCGATTCATACGCAGTAGCAACCCAATCTACACAGTGGAGATCCCACAAAGGAGATTCAATGTGGTAATAACAAGCTGTGGGGTGAGTCGGAGCACCTAATAATAGATTGACATGTTACATGTCTGAGTCTATCCCCTGAATAGCCTAGAGGTGCTCGTTGCTGCTAATAAAGTAAAAGTTTGGAACTTTGAATGGGATCAAGTCTTTTAGATAAGATGTTAGTAGTACATCTTCTGAGATGCCCAGCTAAGTGAGTGTTGTTGTTGGCCGCAACTAGAGGAATTCGGGTTATTCCTTGAAAGCACTCATGATAGAGGATCGGGACGTATGGCTTATAAGCGTCAAGTGTTCGATAGAGGGCCTATCATAGCTTTTGTCGTGTTTGTTACCAGCAAAGGCCTCTACATCCAAAGGCATCAGATTCAAGACACCCGTTCATCTGATCCTGTGGAGGTTTGCGTTGGATAACATAGGTAGTGGTTCAAGCCGGAAGGTACCATTACTGAAAGCATTACAATGGACAATCTGTACACGTCATTTTTCTATGAACTTGTGGGGGATTGTTGGATTTTTGATATATGTGGTATGGAAGTTCATAGATCCATGACCTTGGAGTGTCTTGGGCTTGAACTGATTTTTGGCTAAGGGAAAAACAACTTCGAGACTACGCGAGGAGAGCGGCCGCGCCAAGGCCAAGGGCGGCCGCGCTGGTCTCCAGGAAACTCGACGGAATTGCGTGTTACTCAGAGCGGTCGCGCCATTGACGAGGGCGGCCGCGCTAGTGACGGATTGGGGTTTTTCCTGGGCCGAATTAGAGCAGTTTTTAAGCCTTATTAAGACTTAAAAACCCTAGTTTACCATATGTATAAATATCCTACTTCCTCCAGCCGAGTTTTGCATGAGATTTACAAGAGAAAACCCTAGTCTCTAGTTTCTCTCATTGTTTGATTACTCCCCGTTCATAGAGATTCGTTCGTGAGATTCAAGGCGACTGAGATAGGACCGCCGGTGATTACCTACCTGTGTGCTGATTTGTGGTACGTAATCCGTGATCGTTTTATCCTCGGAGAAATTTGCCTGTACCTGAGTTGCACCAATTGGGGGCAATATTTTCTCATAGGACATTCTTCCTAAGGTGACTCGATTAAATCACGATAAGTTTTCTAATCATTTGTTTACTTGTTTCTGTTGTGTTTTCCTGATCCTGTTTCCTTGCTATTGGTTTTGCTATTGGCTTATTGGTACGTTCTTGACTTGATCAATAAATTCCCTACTGTTGATTAAACAGTTTGTTTAATCTGTGGTGCTATAAATTTATTTCCAACACTTTTTCATAAGAATAATGAGCTCTCAAAAAGCTCTCATTGTGGATGCTCTAGTAATAACACACATTTATAATAATAATGAAATTTAATAATAAATGATAATAATGATGCTTAGTTTATATAAAAATTTATAAAAGTATTTTATAAAAATAATTGTACAATTTGTGTAAATACTTACTACTATAATAATAATTAGTAACAATACTTGCTAATAACAATAATAATAATAATTGATAATAATAATAGTAATAATAATAATAAATAAATAATATATACCTCTTTAAAAATTCTTAACTTTTTTATATAACTTTTTGTAAAAAAAAAAATAACTACTAAATAACATCTCAAATAGTTTTATTTATCAAAAAAAAAATTAAAAAATTAAAAAAATCATATACCTAATCCATAAACCCTAAACCCTAAATCATACCCTATACCCTAAACCATAAATTATACTCCCTCCGTCCCAATAGTAGCTTCCCATTTTGCCATTTTGGGTGTCCCGTTAATAGTTTCCACTTTCCTTTTTTGGCAAAGTAATCTTTACTATTCCCTCCACTCATTCTCTCTCCTACATTATTTTAATACTCACAACACCATTATAATTTACTATTCCCTCCACTCATTCTCTCTCCTATTTTCAAATTACACTCACAACATTTTTACTTCCCCCTCATTTTATTAATTTGCGTGCAACCCAAATTTTGGGCAGCTACTATTGGGACGGAGGGAGTATGTCTAAACACCTTATAACTCATACAGATAAAAAAAGTTAAGAATTTTTACATAAAATAATCTTTAATATACCAAATACCTTAAACATATATCATATACCCATACACCAGACACCCATACCTATATCCTAAATCATAACTCATATCCTATATCGTATACCCCATACACCAGACACTCATACTTTATACACTAATTAAATCATATACTCCATATCATATACACATACCATATACTCTAAATCATAACCCATATACATATACCCTAAACCTTAACATATACCCTAAAATATAACCCATACCCTATTGTCCTCTATTTTCTATTATATACTTTCATTTCTTTAAAAATTCTTAACTTTTTTTATATAACTTTTTGTTAAAATTTTACTACTAACTAACTAACATCTCAAATAGTTTTATTTATCCAAAAATAAATTTTAAAAATTAAAAAAGTAAATGATATTGTCCGTCCCTCTTTTTTCTATTATATACATTCAATTTTTAAAAAATTCTTAACTTTTTTTTATATAACTTTTTGTAAAAAATTTTACAACTAACTAACATCTCAAATAGTTTTATTTATCCAAAAAAATTTTTAAAAAAATAAAAAAGTAAATGCTATTGTCCGTCACTCTTTTTCTATTATATACATTCATTTCTTTAAAAATTCTTAACTTTTTTTATATAACTTTTTGTAAATAATTTCACTACTAACTAACATCTCAAATAGTTTTATTTATCCAAACAATAATTAAAAAAATTTAAAAAAGCAAATGATATTGTCCGTCCCTCTTTTTTCTATTATATACATTCATTTCTTTCAAAATTCTTAACTTTTTTATACTCCCTCCGTCCCGCTAATATTAGCACACTTTCCTTTTTGGGCGTCCCGCTAATATCCGCACACTCCCAAAAAGGAAACTTTATATTAATAAAATATTCACCCAACCCCACTCATTCTCTCTCCTAGTTTTATTTAATCCAAACAATACCATTTAAAAAATTTATTACACCCTCCACTCATTCTCTCTCCACTCATTCTTTTACACTCACAACATTTTATTTATTCAGGAAAATTATTAACTTTTTTCTATTATAAGCATAACTTTTTGTAAAAAATTTCACTACTAACTAACATCTCAAATAGTTTTATTTATTCAGGAAAAAAATTTAAAAATATTAAAAAAGTAAATGCTATTGTTCGTCCCTCTTTTTTCTATTATAAGCATTCATTTCTTTAAAAATTCTTAACTTTTTTTATATAACTTTTTGTAAAAAATTTCACTACTAAGTAACATCTCAAATAGTTTTATTTATCCAAAAAAAAAATTAAAGTTAAAAAAGTAAATGCTATTGTCCTTCCCTCTTTTTTTCTATTATATACTTTCATTTCTTTAAAAATTATTAACTTTTTTTAGACTAAGAAATAATATTTTTTATTGACTAGGAAATAATATGTTAGACTTTGTTAATTAGTGATTTTTTTTAACAAAAAGGTATATAAAAAATATAGAAAAAAACTAAACAAATGAAAGTATATAGAAGAAAAGAGGGACATACTACCCTATATTTAATTTTTTTTTTATTTTTTATTGACTAGGAAATAATATTTTAGACTTTTTTTAATTAGTGGTTTTTTTTTTTACAAAAATGTATATAAAAAAAGATAGAAAAAAACTAAACAAATGAAAGTATATAGAAGAAAAGAGGGACATACTACCCTATATTTATTTTATTTTATTTATTTTTTATTGATTAGGAAATTATATTTTAGACTTTGTTAATTGGTGAATTTTTTTTACAAAATATATATAAAAAATATAGAAAAAAACTAAACAAATGAAAGTATATAGAAGAAAAAAGGGACAAACTATCCTATATTTTTTTAATTATTTTTTTATTTTATTGACTAGAATATAATATTTTAGACTTTTTTAATAAGTGGTTTTTTTTTTTTTACAAAAAGGTATATAAAAAAAGATAGAAAAAACTAAACAAATAAAAGTATATAGAAGAAAAGAGGGATGGACTACCCTATTTTTTTTTTTTTTATTGAGTAGGAAATAATATTTTAGACTTTATTAATTAGTGGTTTTTTTTTACAAAAAGGTATATAAAAAAAGATAGAATAAAACTAAACAAATGAAAATATATAGAAGAAAAGAGGGACGGACTACCCTATATTTATTTTTTTTTTATTTTTTATTGTCTATAAAATAATATTTTAGACTTTGTTAATTAGTGATTTTTTTTTTACAAAAATGTATATAAAAAAGATAGAAAAACTAAACAAATGAAAGTACATAAAAGAAAAGAGAGACGGACTACCCTATAATTATTTATTTTAATTTTTTATTGACCATGAAATAATATTTTAGACTTTGTTAATTAGTTGTTGTATTTTTTACAAAAATGTATATAAAAAAAGATAGAAAAAACTAAACAATTGAAAGTATATAGAAGAAAAGAGGGACGAACTAACCTATATATATATATTTTTAAAATTTTATATTAACTAGAAAATAATATTTTAGAAAAAAACTAATCAAATGAAAGTATATAGAAGAAAAGAGAGACGAACTACCCTATATTTATTTTTTAAATTTTTTATTGACTAGAAAATAGTATTTTAGACTTTGTTAATTAGTATTTTTTTACAAAAAAGTATATAAAAAAGTGGAAGGAAATGTTGTGAGTATGAAAAGTTAAATATGAGAGAAAATGAGTGGGAGGAATAGTGATTTGATTGGTGTTGTTAGTATAAAAGTAAAATAGGAGAGAAGGAGTGAAAAAAATAGTAAAGATTTCCTTCAATTTTAGGCAGTCTACATTCGGCTGGACAGACCAAAAAGGAAAGAAGTTTATACTGAGCTGGGACGGAGGGAGTACTTATTAATAATTTTCAACCCCTAAACCCTAAATCTCATTCATACCCTAAACTTTTCACCATGTAAAAGAGTTTTTAGTAATATACCCCAACCCCTAAACACCACTCTTAATCCATGTACCCTAAACTCTATAGTATATATCTTATTAAAAATAATAATAATTTAATCTTAAATAGAAATATTAGTAATGCTTATTATTACATCCCAAATCTTATATACTTATATCCAAAACCCTAAATCATACTCCCTCCGTCCCACGTCATTGTGGACTATTTTTCCGGGCACGATAATTAAGAAATATTATTAAGATAATGAAAATGTGTGGTAGAAAATGAAGAGAGAGAATGAGTGGAGTTGGTTGAATAAATTGTGTGGTAGGAAATGAAGAGAGAGAATGAGTGGGTGGGGTAGGGTGAATATAAAATAATAAATTTATTTCCATTTTGGGCAGTTTGCATTCACGTGGGACGGACCAAAATGGAAATAAATTCACAATGACGTGGGACGGAGGGAGTATATCATTTACTTAATCCCTTAAATATATATCATATACCCATACACCAGACACCCATACCCTATACTATACCTTAAATCATAACCCATACCCTATATTCTAAATCATAACTTCTTTCATATATTTTCATTACTTTAAAAATTCTTAACTTTTTTTATATAATTTTTTGTAAAAAAAATTCACTACTAACTAGCATCTCAAATAGTTTTATTTATCCAATATATATATATATATATATATATATATATATATATATATATATATATATAAAAAGTATATATGCTATTGTCTTATCCTCTTCTATTATATACTTTTATTTATTTAAAAATTCTTAACTTTTTTATATAAATTTTTGTAAAAAAATTCACTACTAATCAACATCTCAAATAGTTTTATTTATCAAAAAAAATATAAAAAAAATTAAAAAAGTGTATATATTATTGTCCGTCCCTCTTCTATTATATACTTTTATTTCTTTAAAAATTCTTAACTTTTTATGTAACTTTTTGTAAAAAATTCACTACTAACAAATGTCTCAAATAGTTTTATTTATCCAAAAAAATATAAAAATATAAAAAAGTATATATGATATTGTTCGTCCCTCTTCTATTATGTACTTTTATTTCTTTAAAAATTCTTAACTTTTTTTATATAATTTTTGTAAAAAAAATCACTACTAACTAACATCTCAAATAGTTTTATTTATCCAAAAAATAAAAAAAATTTAAAAAGTAAATGCTATTGTCCGTCCCTCTTTTTTCTATTATATACATTCATTTCTTTGAAAAATCTTAACTTTTTTTATATAACTTTTTGTAAAAAATTTCACTAATAACTAACATCTCAAATAGTTTTATTTATCCAAAAAAATAAAAAAAAAAGTAAATGCTATTGTCCGCCCCTCTTTTTTCTATTATATACATTAATTTCTTTAAAAATTCTTAACTCTTTTTATATAACTTTTTGTAAAAAAAAAATCACTTCTAACTTACATCTAAAATAGTTTTATTTATCCAATAAATTATAAAAAAATTAAAAAAAGTAAATGCTATTGTCCGTCCCTCTTTTTTCTATTGTATACATTAATTTCTTTAAAAATTCTTAACTTTTTTATATAACTTTTTGTAAAAAAAATTCACTATTAACTAACATCTCAAATAGTTTTATTTATCCAAGAAAAAATTAAAAAAGTAAATGCTTTTCTCCGTCTCACTTTTTTCTATTATATACATTCATTTCTTTAAAAATTCTTAACTTTTTTATATAACTTTTTGCAAAAAAATTCACTACTAACTAACATCTCAAATTGTTTTATTTATTAAAAAAAAAAATTAAAAAATTAAAAAAGTAAATGCTATTTTTCGTCCCTCTTTTTTCTATTATATACATTCATTTCTTTAAAAATTCTTAACTTTTTTTTTTATAAGTTTTTGTAAAAAATTTCACTACTAACTAATATCTCAAATAATTTTATTTATCCAAAACTAAGCGGCATTCTTTCCTCCAACTTTTCTCCCGAAACATGAAGCGACAAAATGATTTTCCATTGCAATATGAGTTGCAAAATTAATTATGCACGTCAATTTTCAATGAACACTTTTTACTCTGAAACAGATTTCAATTCGGTTGCAAAATACAACTGAAATTGAAACATAAAATTGAAACATATGTTCATCTGTTTCAAAAACCATTGCAAAACTAAGCGGCATTCTTCCCTTCAACTTTTCTCCCGAAACATAAAGCGACAAAATGGTTTTACTTTGCAATATGAGTTGCAAAATTAATTGTGCACGTCAATTTTCAATGAGCACTAGTTGCTCTGAACTGATTTCAATTCAGTTGCAAAATGCAACTGAAATTGAAACAGAAAATTGAAACTGAAGTTCATCTGTTTCAAAAACCGTTGCAATCCTGAAACAAGAAGCGACAAAATGATTTTTCATTGCAATATGAGTTGCAAAATTAATTGTTCACGTCAATTTTCAATGAGCATTTTTTACTCTAAAACTGATTTCAATTCAGTTGCAAAATGCAACTGAAATTGAAACAGAAAATTGAAATAGAAGTTCATTTGTTTTAAAAATTGTTGCAATCCCGAAGCATGAAGCGATAAAATGATTTTCCATTGTAATATGAGTTGCAATATTAATTGTGCACGTCAATTTTCAATGAGCACTTTTTACTCTGAAACTGATTTCAATTCGGTTGCAAAATTCCGTTTCAGTTGTCCTGTTCTGAAACTGATATCAATTCGGTTGCAAAATTCCGTTTCAGTTGCCCTGTTTTCTTATAGTGAAAGGCCATTTGGGCTGTTGACCAACATATGTTGGCTACACGACTAGGGGCTGGGATGGGCTAGATGTCAACAGGCCGGGCCGGGATGGGGCTTTAAAATAGAGCATGTACACGAGCCTGAGCCCGTCAGCGCCCACGGCCTAGAGACTCTTGTCTGGTCAGTCCACTCGTCTCGTCTATCAGTTTGGCTGGAATTGGATTTGTATGGTTTTAGGAGTTTCAACCCAACTGATGTTTGGAGAATGATAATTTGTAAATATTGATTGTTGGGGTTTTCTCTAAGCGGTACTTTAGTAGTCCATGTTTGGTTAATCTAGCTAGATATTGTTGGGGCCTTCAATAATTCAAGTTACAATCCGACAAACTCTGCTAAAGACTCCCAACAACCTAAGATGGAAAAAAGAAAAGCAACAAAATGGAACTGTTAGTTTTCTGTATTATGGAAATACTTACTAAAGAGAGCAGGTTATAATTGTTTTGGTCAAATTTCAACAAGCGTGTTTCGATGAAAAGAAAAGTGACTAAAGTGATATGAATCTAGGTACAATGATTATTAGGTTTAATAGAAATGGACACAAGCTGTTTGTTGACTAGGAAAAGCCCTTGAACAACTTGTTCGCCGGCATAAAACCCCGGGAGGTTTTGGTACCTGCCTTGACCGGAAGTTTACTAAGTGTTTTTAGTGATTACAATGCTAAGAGCGTATTCAAAGGGAGCTTAGGCTAGTGTGAATGTGTGTGCAAAATACAGTGTTTGATACCTTTTATACCTCAAATAACGGCTAATTCACAAAGAGAAAAGATAGGCCTCAAATCTCGGAAGTAATGCTGATCTTGTTGAGATATACTCCCTCCGTCCCACTTCACTTGGCACCAAGTGAAGTGGCACGGTAACTAAGGAAAAATAAAAGTGAAAAAAAGTGTAAGAAAATGTTGTGAGTATAAAGAATTAAATAGGAGAGAGAATGAGTGGGAGGAATAGTTAGGAGAGAGAATGTTGTGAGTGTAAAAGTGAAGTAGGAGAGAGAATGAGTGGAGGGAATAGTGAATATTCTTTTCCATTTTGGGTAGTGCCAAGTGAAGTGGGACGTCCCAAAATGGAAATTAGTGCCAAGTGAAGTGGGACGGAGGGAGTATTCGCCATTTGTTGTTGAGGGAGGAGATAACGATCTGTTGCCGAGGAAACATCTTTGAATTGGTCTTCACTTCTTTTGACATGTTCCCTGAAAAATAGGGTTAACGTAACTATGTTCCAACCTGCAGAAGATCAAGTTGTAATAGAATCAACTCAAGTTCGTTAGTACCAAGTTGTTTGATGCAAGTTGTAAACATGTTGACTTAAAAACGTAGGGCCCAACAATTGCCCCCAAACTTTTTGAATTTTAAAATGAGGAATATAAAGAGATAAAAAATTTAAAAAGTTTGCCAAAAATGGACTGTGATATACGGCGGTTTTTAAAACGAAAGGATTTTGATGGGACGGTTCTGGATAGTTCCAAGGCAAAAGTCATGATTCTTTTTGGAGTCCCAACCGCTTTCAATCTCTTTAAATAAATACAGTTCCTCTTCAACTCTCCCTTTCACAAAATCGAAAACGTAGCTTTCACAGAGGTTTCTAGAGGAAGAACCAAGGAAGACGGTCGGAGAGAAAAACCAAGTAGAAATTTCCGGTGAGTTTCTCGCTTCAACTTAATTTTCTCTGTAATTTGTTGTTTCGCTTTTGAAAAAATGGGTCGAAAGAAATTCGTCGTTATCGAGAGTGACGAGGGTTTGCCTAAGGGTTTCATAACCCAAAACTTGCTGAAAGAACCCGATAATGAAAAATGCTTGTTTCCTAAGGCTAACCTAGAAATCATTAAGAAAAATCATGCCATGCCCTCCGAAACCATCTTCTTCACCCACCCTAATTTGACGTCTGAATGCTATTCCCCTATTTGGGTATGTTTCCCGAAATATCCCTTTGTTATAGGCTTAAAATTTCCTTTCCCCGACTTGATCACCAAATTCTTTTCCTGCACCAAACTCAACTATGCCCAACTGATGCCTCAAGGTTGGAGATACTTGCTAACCCTAGTTAAATTAGGAGAGAGGGCCGATTTGACTGTTGGGTTAGAAGAATTGGCGTACACCATGGATTTAAGGGGTTTTGGTCCAGGAAGGTTCTGTTTTAGGGTTAAGAGTGGTGAGCCTATTTTGATCTCCAACAATGATCCTGCTGATAGAGGGTGGAAGAATAAGTTTTTCTTTGCAAGGAGAGATACCTTGGGTCACGAGGAGGGTGTAATTTCCAAATGGAGGTTTCAAGGTAGTGCAAATAATTTTTCCTATTCTATTAATGTTTCTTAACACTTTGATAGCTAACCACTAAAATTCCCTTTGTAGAAGTTGCTAAGTTGTCAGACTTATTTCCGGGGCAAGAAGGAACGAAAGAAAACGTGAACCAGCTTTTCAAATTGGGTGCATCAGACAGGACCTTTAAGGCATTCCCTGTTGAGTTCTCTGTCGAAGGGGTTGAAGGTGAGGCAGAAGTTGAACCTGAAGAAAATCTACCCCCAAGCTTACCCGAAATGTCTACAGGTTTGACACCTCAAAATCTCTGTATCTTTCGCAAGTCGTTCTAATCTTTCGGTTATCTTAATTTCTTATCTCCTTATTGCAGCTACACGATCCAAATCCAACATGAGTGCTGCTGACTTAATGGCTGCAGCTAAGGCAAAGAGGATTGCCAAGAAGGAAAGTAAGCCTCCAACTCCAATGTCTATGGCCTCTAGTTCTGATTTGGATGCTTCCAAGAAGAAGGAGGAGGCGAAGAAAAGGAAGCTATCAGAAGCTGAAGCTACGGATGCGAATGATGATTGTGAGATGGTGAAAGCAAGGAAGAAGTTAAAAGATGCGATAGCATGTTTCGTTGATAAGGTAAAACGAGGAAACCTGAACCTTGCCCAAGATTTGATGAGTGCTAACACTTCTTTTACTCAGGTTGCAGATATTATGTGTCCTATCATGGACCAGCTCGATGTTTTGAAGATCAAAGTAGCCAAGTACAACTGTGAAGCTGAGGGATACAAGGAACAAGCCAACAAGAATGCTGGGGAGGTAGAGAAGTTGAAGAAAAACATTGAGACTGCGAAGAAGGAGTTGGAAGTTGTCAGGGCCGAGAAAGTGAAGGAGAATGAAGCCCACGAAAAGGAACTTGGTGCTGCAAAAGAGGATTTCAAGTTCAACGCTACCAAAGCGGTGTTTGAAACCAGAATCCAACTTATGGAAGAGTATAAGAATGGGTTGGCTCCGGATTGGGATGTGGAGGAAGAAAAAAGATCTTTGGAAGACTTTATTGGTGAGCCAGCAGATGGGGGAGAGGTGAACTCCGCGGCTCTTGAAGCTCTGGTTGATGATACTAGCAAAGCCTTAAGTACCATATTGGTAGCTCAAGTTGAAGAAAATGATCATGGGAAGGGGAACAATACAACACCGGCGGCAGCAGGCCAAGAAGTTTAAAAACAATTTGAAACTTTTTTGAGCATTTTGGATGGGTGAACAAAAACAATTTCTTTTTTGGTTTTTATTCGTGATACCTTTGTTGGTATGCACAAAAAATGGGGGGTATGTCCCCAAAACAAGTTTTATTTTGGTATGTAATGGCTCATAAGAGCCCAAAACAATTTATTTGGGAGTACTAGGTTGGGCTAGTACTCCAAGCTTTCTTAGGTTTTTAGGGATTGGTTGGCTTACCCAACTCGTCCTCTAGTTGTAGAAATTTTTTGAAAACACTTTTAAGGTTTTTAAAGAAGTATTTTGGGGTTTTTCAACAATACTTGCTTGTTCATTAGATAACATGTTGATGTTATAAGCCGTAGGTAACATGATAATGTTATAACCAATAGTTCACAACTTGTATAAGTGTGAAATCGTGCGCCCAGACGAAGGTGTCAAAACCTTAATTCGTAAGAAAAGATGAATATCTTTTAACCATATGTAAATTGTACCTTTGATAGAGGTATCCGTTTGAAGAGATAGAACAAGTATCAGTCGTCCTGGCGTGTCAACAAGTTCTATCCCTCTCCAGCTAGAATTTCAACAAGTATCAGCCGTACTGGCGTGTCGACATGTTGAAATTCTTCTTCCTAGATCCAAACATGTTGAAGCTGTACTGGCATGTTAACATGCTTAGACCTACTCCAACTTTAGGTCCCAACAGGTATCAGCCGTACTGGCGTGTCAACATGTTGAGCCTACTTCGTTTGCTCAAGTTGCACCTTGCAAAACAAATTCATGTTAGGGTTAGGCGTTAGCGTAGCTAACGCCCCTCCGATGCTTAAGTTAGTAAGGATTCTCAATAAAACTTGATAACTTGAAATATATGAATGAACTTGACAACTAAAAATAAATCATGCCTGAGAAGTCTAGTTGTAAATAACTGGACTTACATAAAATAAAGTTTTAAGTGGATGGCATTCCAACTTCTAGGGATTCTGTCTCCACTTGGGGTTGATAACCAATATGCACCTTTGCCAACTTCAGCATCGATGAGATATGGTCCTTCCCACTTGGGAGCTAACTTACCTGCATTCAATTCTCTTGTATTTTGAAATACTTTTCTCAAAACTAAGTCACCAACCTGGAACCTCCTGACTCTGATATTTTTGTTGTAAGACCTCGCAATTCTTTGTTGATAAGCTGCCATCCTTATCTTGGCTAAATCCCTGATCTCATCAATAGTATCTAAATCTTGGGTTAGCAAGAGATTATTTTCATCTTGAGTTAATAAGCCATACCTTGCTGTTGGGATTGTCACCTCAACTGGAATTACAGCTTCCGCTCCATACACCAAAGAATATGGAGTTCTACCTGTGGCTCCTTTTGTAGTGGTCCTATCTGCCCAAAGTACAAGTGGTAACTCTTCAGCCCACTTTCCCTTCTTTTGATCTAGACGCTTCTTCAAGTTGTTGATGATCAACTTGTTGCTTGACTCAGCTTGACCATTGGCTTGGGGGTGGACAGGTGTAGACATAATCAACTTGATGCCCCAGCGAGTACAAAAATCCCTGGTCTTCTTACTTATGAATTGTGACCCGTTGTCACATATAATCTCTGATGGCACGCCAAACCTGCTAATTATATTTTTCTTTAGAAATGGGATTAGCTCCTTATCTCTTACCTGTACATAAGCTTCTGCCTCGATCCATTTTGAGAAATAAACGGTTAATGCCAACATGAACACTTTGCCTCCGGGAGCCTTAGGCAACTTGCCCACAATGTCCATGCCCCACTGCATGAAAGGCCAAGATGAAACAATAGGGTGTAGAGGCTCAGCAGGTTGATGCAAGATGTTGCTGTGTCTTTGGCAGGCATCACATTTCTGTACATAGCTCATGGCATCCTGACGCATGGTTGGCCAATAATATTCTGTCTTGAGGGCCTTTGACGCTAATGCCTTTCCGCCAGAATGATTCCCACATATTCCTTCATGGATTTCTTTAAGCATCAGTTCGACTTGCTCATTATCGACACATCTCAAATAGTGTCCTGCAAAAGACTTCTTGAATAGCACATTATCTATCAAAACGAAAGTTGAAGTACGAATCTTAAAAGATCTAACATTCTTAATATCTGGTGGAATAGTTCCAAGTTGAAGGAACTCAATTACAGGTTGGGTCCAAGAAGGTTTAGCATCTTGTGCCCCAGTAGGTTGAGTAACCACTTGAGTTTCCTCAACTTGGTCTATTACCGGGTACTTAACATAAATAATGGGGATACTAGTATGCAACATTGATTTGCAAGTTGAACCCAAGTTAGCCAAAGCGTCCGCTTCTGTGTTCTCCTCTCTAGGGACCTGTTCCAAAGAGAATGATAGGAATTTCGAAGCTAAAGCCTTAAAATGTTGGAGATACAGAGTCATCTTGGAATGCTTCGCCATATAACTGCCATTAAAATGGTTAGCTAGCAATTGAGAGTCAACAAATACATTTATATGCGTAATATTTAAACTTAAAGCTGTAGTTAAACCCATGATTAAAGCTTCATACTCAGCTTCATTATTTGTTGCACTGAATTCACAAGATACAGCTTGAGGTATGATATCACCTTGAGGGGATTTTAGGACTATTCCCAAGCCAATTCCTTTGGAATTTGAAGCTCCATCTGTAAACAGTGTCCAAAATCTAGGAATAGTTTTACCTTCAAGTTGTTGCACTTCCAGCTCCACCTCGGGTTGCAAACTTGGACTGAAGTCAGCTACGAAATCGGCTAGGGCCTGAGATTTGATGGCTGTTCTTGGCTCATACGAAATATCATAGGTGCTCAACTTGACCGACCACTTGGCCAATCTGCCCGACATCTCTGGAGTTCTCAACACATTCCTTATAGGATAATTAGTTCTAACAGTTATAGAATGCGTTTCGAAATAATGACGCAGTTTTGTAGCAGCAGTAGTTAAGGCTAATATTAATTTTTCAAGATGAGAGTACCTTGTTTCAGCGTCTAATAGAGACTTACTCACATAGTAAACAGGATGCTGTTCACCTTGGATTTCCTTCACCAATACTGCACTAACAGCATTTTCAGATACAACCAAATATAAATAAAGGTGCTCACCATGCTCTGGTTTGGCAAGTAGGGGTGATGTCACCAAATATTCTTTAAGTTGCTTAAAAGCTGCCTCATGTTGGTCAGTCCATTGAAAGAGTTTATTCTTTCTTAATACTTCGTAGAATAACCTGCACTTATCAGATGATTTAGATATAAATCTATTCAAAGCAGCTACTCTACCTGTTAACCTTTGGACGTCTTTGATATTCTTGGGAGATTCCAAGTTGAGAATGGCTTTGATCTGCTCGGGACTGGCTTCAATTCCCCTTTTGGTCACCATATATCCCAAGAATTTACCTGCTCTAACACCAAAGTTGCACTTTGCTGGATTGAGCTTCATGTTGAAAGCTTTCAAGATGTTGAACGCCTCAGCAAGATGCTCTACATGATCTTCGATATGCTTGGACTTTACTACCATATCATCTATGTAGACTTCCATCGTCTTGCCAAGTTGATCTTTGAACATCTTGTTCACCAGCCTCTGATAAGTTGCCCCTGCATTTTTAAGACCAAATGGCATAGAAATATAACAATATATACCTTCCGGAGTCATGAATGCCGTATCTTCTTGGTCCGAGGGCTCCATTTGAATTTGTTGATACCCTGAAGACGCATCCATGAACGTCAAGATATCATGGCCAGCTGTCTCATCAACTAGAGAATCAATATGAGGAAGAGGGAATGGGTCTTTCGGACAGGCTTTGTTCAAGTCTGTGAAGTCCACGCACACTCGCCACTTGCCATTCTTCTTCTCTACCACCACAACATTAGCTAACCACCTTGGATATTGAACTTCCCTGATCATCTTGGACTTCAAAAGCCTCTCAACTTCATCCTTTATGATCTGGTTCCGCTCCTGGGCAAACTTTCTTCTTTTACGGTGGACGGAGTCGGATGGTTGGGTCAATGTTCAACTTGTGAGTGATGATATCCTTGCTTATCCACTGTCATGTCTTCATGCTTCCATGCAAAACAACATTTCGACTTTTCAAGAACTCAATCGGCTCCTCCTCAACTTCGATGGGAGGTCTACCCCAACTTGCACTTGGGCCTCGGGATTCGATGCATCAACAGAACGCTTTTGTATCATGCTCTCTTGCTTCAAGAACATCCTGGGCCTTTTTCTTTAATTGCTATGCTTGACGAGGACTCGAACTTGCTTTCATATTGATCTTGTAGCATTCTTTAGAGACTTGCTGATTTCCCTTCAACTTGGCCACACCCCAAGGTGTTGGAAACTTGAGCATTGGTGATAAGTTGACTGATACGGCCTTCATGTTGTGGATCCGGTCTTCCCAAAATGACATTGTACGAGGAAGAACACTCAATCACACAGAACCTTTCCATAGAATTCATACCCTCCAAATAAATAGGCAACTTGATTTCTCCGACTGTTTGCTTCACTTCACCACTGAACCCTACCAGTACGGACGAGTTCTTCACAACTTCGGACAAAGGAATACCCATATCTTCAAGGGCATGAGTGAAGATTATGTTGGTGAGTGCCGCCATCAATCAGAATCCTCTTGACCATACAATTAGCAATCTGCACTTGAACAACTAGACCATCATGATGAGGGTCCAACGTATTGTCCTTATCTTCATCTTCAAAGAAAATAATATGACCATCTGTGAAGTCACGACGCCTTGAAGGCAATTCTGATTGATCCTCCTTAGAACTTTTGGCATGACGCTTAGCTGCAGAGTAAGTTGTGCCACAAATATGGGACCCGCCTGAAATAACATTTACTACCTTGGTGGCTGGAGGAGGTACAACTTTCTCGGGTCTGGACTGCTCCCCTGAATCAGGCTCTTTAGACTCACTTCTGACCCTCTTCTTGCCCAACAAATCCTTAAGAAGACCCTTGGACAATAAATGAGCAATTTCCTTCCTCAAGGCAAAACAATTCTCGGTGGTATGCCCAAAATCCTCATGAAATGCGCACCACTTGGACTTGTCCTTCCAAGTTGTTGACTGGTCGTTCTTCTTGGGCCACCTTGCTTTATCTCCAAGATTTCCCATGGCGCACAGGATTCCTGCAATGTCAACAGAAAAGCAGTATTCAGAAATTTTTGGATAATCATTATCATCTCCCTCTTGATCATCATCTACAACATGAATTCTAGAAGATTCAGATTTAATAGGGGGTTTGCCCCTGTTGGACTTATAGTGATGGGAATCCAATTTTCTGTCAGAAGGCTCAAATAGAGGAGTAGGAGTCCTCCCAGTTGACTTCCCCATCGCCAAGCTGTCTTCCTCCAATCTGATGAAAGGCAAGGCCCTGGTTTTGATTTCTTCAAGTTGTTTTGCTGGGGTCATCACCAACTCATTATAGAACAATGAGCTCTTCTTCAAGCCTATACGGAATGCTTCCGTAGCGGTGGACACATCCAAGTTGGGTATAGTCACTGCCTCCTTGTTAAACCTGTGCAAATATTCTTTAAGATTTTCGTTAGGCTGTTGCACAATTCTATAAAGATCACTAGTCAACTTGTCAAATGCCCTATTGCATTAAAATTGATTAATGAACATATTGACAAGTTGAGCATAAGAAGAAATAGAGTTTAGAGGAAGCCCTGTTAGCCATTTTAAGGCCGGTCCCGACAAGGTTGAACCAAAGCCCCTAAAAAAACATGCTTCTTTAAAAATAGGGGGGATACTTATGATATCCATTGATTCCTGATACAGCAATACATGCTCTGCCGGGTCAGTACTCCCATCATACTTTTTCATATGAGGGACTGAAAATTTCTTTGGGATCTCCACACTAGCTATTCTTTGGAACAAAACGAGATTCATTATAGCAAGTTGGAGAAACTTGGTGATATGGCAAGTTGACTCAGTACGCTTGAAGCAACTCCTTAATGGTTTGCATTTCTTTAACAAGTTGGTTCTCTGCGAAAGAGGAACATTATTAAGCCGAGGTGCGAAAGTATCGAAAGTATTAAAGAAACTCCTGTTTGCCCCATTGAGGGTGTAAGCATAGGTGTAGCAAGATGACGGCGCGGGTTAGCTAGGTAGGTGAATCTTGGTTGCTCGATTGGAATGGACGCCACGATCGTGCTTTCTGCCGGCAAGGTGTTGGACATAGGGATATCCCCAGCATGGCTTGGTCCTGTACCTGCACCAAACAGAGATCTAGGAAGTAAAGGTGAAAACGGAGTAGATACTTGGTTTTCGACTTGCTTCCCTTTACGCAAGGCATCGATGGCATTGATCATCATGGTGTTTGTATGCTCCTGAGCGTCCAATCGGTCATTCACTTTCTTCAACATATCGGCCATGTTGGACAGTATCTCCAAATTGACAGCTTCTGCATTCGGAGGTGGATTACCTTGGATGCCGGAAGCAGGAAGTGACCGACTCCTCTCAGCTTGACTGCCGGACGATGGATTAACCATTTCTACGCAAATAATCAAAGTTTCCCACAGACGGCGCCAAATTGTTTTGGTCAAATTTCAACAAGCGTGTTCCGATGAAAAGAAAAGTGACTAAAGTGATATGAATCTAGGTACAATGATTATCAGGTTTAATAGAAATGGACACAAGCTGTTTGTTGACTAGGGAAAACCCTTGAACAACTTGTTCGCCGGCATAAAATCCCGGGAGGTTTTGGTACCTGCCTTGACCGAAAGTTTACTAAGTGTTTTTAGTGATTATAATGCTAAGAGCGTATTCAAAGGGAGCTTAGGCTAGTGTGAATGTGTGTGCAAAATACAGTGTTTGATCCCTTTTATACCTCAAATAACGGCTAATTCACAAAGAGAAAAGATAGGCCTCAAATCTCGGAAGTAATGCTGATCTTGTTGAGATATATTCGCCATTTGTTGTTGAGGGAGGAGATAACGATCTGTTGCCGAGGAAACGTCTTTGAATTGATCTTCACTTCTTTTGACACATTCCACGAAAAATAGGGTTAACGTAACTATGTTCAACCTGCAGAAGATCAAGTTGTAATAGAATCAACTCAAGTTCGTTAGTACCAAGTTGTTTGAACTCAAGTTCGTTAGTACCAAGTTGTTTGATGCAAGTTGTAAACATGTTGACTTAAAAACGTAGGGCCCAACAATAATGAGAAAGATTCTTTAAGAATTATCTCCCCATCAATTACTTGGTGTTTTTTTTTCCTGCCTAATAATGTTACAAATGGTCATAGTTTATAGCTCCTAAAGCAAAATAAACGTAGCGACAATGACTTGCAATCCATAAATAAAGAAAGGTAAAACTTTGTTTCATTTGATTATATTCGAGCGTGTTTCACTTTTATCAATACATTTTTTTTCTTTAAAAAATATCAATATAGTTTGAAAAATGTATTATTTTAATCCTGAAATTGCGGACTGAGACATGAATTAGTCATGGATTTAGGAACAAATTTGGGATAAAATGATATATTTTTCAAAATACAATGATTTTTGTGAAAAAAAAAGAAAGTATAATCGTAAAATGAAACATGCTTTAAAAGTACAATCGATAAAAACCCCACGAAAAAATAACAACGAGCATTTGAATGGAGACTTTGATTGGATGTTATACTAGGGAGGGTCTTAAAAGAATCTTTCAAAACAAAAAAAAAAAAAAATCTCATTATGACCTGCTCACTTTAGTTAATAAAGTGAACTGGTTTTTTTTTCATATTATTGTAGACTTTTCAACATATAGCTCCATCATCAAAAGCCAATTATGAGTGCCCAAATAATTATTACTAATATGAGAGCTATTACTCTTGTAATCATGAAATGTTATTCCATATTTATTATTTTGAAAACCACAAAAGTTTTTTGAAAGCAGTAAACAAAAATAGTTTTAGTGTCAAGTTGATACCACCATAATGCCTAAAAACCTGCTGGAATGCCGTGAATCATCAAACTGGGCATCTTGATAGGGCTTGCAAAGCTGGTTGTACGACCATGCAGGAGGAGCCGTACGGTCTCTTTCAGCTAAGTTCCAGACAGTTTCCATTTCTTAGCATTTTGAGCAACTTTGCTCCTTTTAAGGCCAATTTAGCCTTCATTTGTGATCACCCTAAAATGCAACCGGTTAGCACACAACAAGCCTAGTAGCATACATTTTGACTAAAAACACACACAAAAGGTCTAAGAGAAAATGGAAGTATGACCCACATAATGTTCCAAAGTATCTAAAAAGAAAACATATACTCCCTCCGTCCCGGCGAAAGAGCCACAAAATTTGTCCGGCACGCAAAATAAGAAATGTGATGTAGGAAAGAGAAAAAGTTTAAATGTTGTGAGTATGAAAAATTAAATAGGAGAGAGAATGAGTGGGAGGTGATGTAAGAAAGAGAATGTTGTGAGTGTTAAAGTAAAGTAGGAGAGAGAATGAGTGGAGAGAATAGTGATTTAAGGTTTCCTTTTTGGGAAAGTGGCTTTTTAAATGGGACGCCCAAAAAGGAAATAAATGGCTCTTTCGCTGGGACGGAGGGAGTATCCTTAGTGGAGTCGCCACTGAAATTACTCTGATCCGATGCGCCGCTGTTGCATGGAAAGTTTCACATCATTCAATAGTGGGATGGATAAAATAATGAAAAGAGAGAGTCGTCATCTCGTTTTTATTGTAAGCCAAAACATTGAAAAAGACTATTTAATGAAGTTTCGAGTTTGGAGGTCAATTTACACCGTGGGAAGAGATTATTAGTGCTCACTCAAAGTGCCTCTCCTTGATGAGTCTTCCTACCTTTGACAATTTGTGTGTGTTTGTGTGTTTTAAGTCAAAATAAATAAAGTTTTAAAAATGTGATACATTCTATAAATTTGTTTAAAACAGAGGGTTGCAAATAAAGGGGAAATGAGATGAAAAATTAAGAAAAAACCGAAGAAACTGGAGTAGAGACAGAAGAGGTCAGACAGCTTGCAAAAGTGGTCGTACGGACTTATATTGTTTACTGCTTTTTGACAGTTTTCTGGGTTGAATTTGCAGAGATCCAAACATAATCTGGATTCTGCAAAAATCAAACAAATTATGTCCCAGATAGAACTGTAAAAATGCAAAAGGGATTTACATTAACATCATGGTCTCAATCACTAAGGCGCACTTTGAAATCAAAGCAATGCTAATATCCCTCCTTGGGAGATAAACCCATTTGTATCATTGTAATCCAAGGAAGACAGATTGACAAGCAAGTACAAGAGATTTATACTAATAATACTTAAATAAAAGCTGGAAAACTGGATTGGGCATGACAAGGTCCAAGAAACTGCCACATATGTAAAGGGGGTCGGGCGACCATCAATGGGGGCCCTACGAACCTTTATGTCATTAACTGTTTTTACATTTTCTCAATTCAAATATGCAGAGATCCAAACAAGATCTGGAAATCTGCAAAAAGAACCAAATCTAGGCTACAACAGAAACTGTAAATACTAGGCAAGCGATAAACATTATCACATCAACTTTAAGGCTTCATCCCTAAAGCACACTTTAATAGTCGTGTGCCTTCATGGGGAGATAGCTCAAGTGGTATCATATGTGATTTTACAACAGGAAGAGAGCGGGAGAGAGAGAGAGAGAGAGAGAGAGAGAGAGAGAGAATAACATATTAATAGGTTGCTGAAAGGATCAAAAAAGATTTTTGAAATGATGGGGGAAAGGTTTTATTTATAGGCGCTGCCTTTTACAAAAGGCACGTTGGATTGTCCTAAATAGGTCGTACGCACTGGTTTGCTGTAACCACCTCGAAAGCATCTATATCCTTCCTCCAGAGACCTAGATAATTTTTTACATATTTTTAGTATTCCAACGAGGTCCTTATTACCCTCCCTCACTTAAAAAGGTCAAATTAATGCATGAAAGGTTCCGTAACATCCCATATTTTTTGGATAGTCCCTTATCGTCCTTCTCGTGCACTTTGGATGGCGATCCAGATTGGAATACTTGTTGTGAATATGGCCCTCCACACCCAAGCAAACCTACAAGAATAATAATCGCACACAAACCAAGCACAAGAAATCAATGAAAAACAGAAAAGAACACAAGAAATTGTTAACCCAGTTCACCAATTTGATTTGGCTACGTCTGGGGGCACTACCAAGCCAGGATCTTGCACTATGTAATTAGAATTTGTGTTACAACTGAATTGGGGGCGGAACATTGTTTATATATGACCTAGGGTAGAGTCCAAATCCTAAACATACAAGGAAACTGAGACTGCTGAAAATCGGGCCGAGCGCGGCCGCCCTCACCCCGAGCGCGGTCGCGCAACCCTCCAGAAACTCCAACGCCTTTGTAAAAATCCCCCAGCGCGGTCGCCCTCACTGTCCAGCGCGTTCGCGCTACTGTCCAGTAAGTCCAACGCTTTTGACAAAACCTCCAGCGCGGACGCTCTTCCCTTCAGCGCGGTCGCCCTTGAAGAAAATCCCCCGAGCCATATGTTACTGTCCAAGAGCGCGGTCGCGCACGCCATAAGCGCGACCGCTCGACCCCTAAACCTGCTACGAAATTCTTCCCCTTGCTTCGATGTCTAGTCCAATTGATCCTCTATCCCAACAATCTCCCACCTAGAGATCAACCACACATATAAACCCCGTATCCGTCTTCAACTCACCCTTGGTGTCCTCCTAGTGCTCACCTCGATCATGGTAGTGCCATCCTCCTCTCTCATTCTTCAAGCCCAATTGAAGCTTTGCACAGCTTCAATTTCTCAAGGTTCACAACCTTTGTCAACATGTCAGCCGGATTTTCCGATCCCAATATCTTCTCAAGCCACAAAGTCTTCTTCTCCAAGAGATGCCTGATGTAGTGAAACCTCAGTTCAATGTGCTTCGTCCTCGAATGAAATGCCGGATTCTTTGCCAAGTGAATTGCACTCTGACTGTCACTGTAGAGAATATTACCACTTCGCGTCTTCCCAAGTTCACCCAAGAAGTTCTGCAGCCAAACCATCTCTTTACTTGCTTCCGTCACTGCCACATATTACGCTTCGTAGCCGATCGAGCCACGATCTTTTGTAACTTAGAAGCCCAGGAGATTGCTGTACCACCCAATGTAAACACATAACCCGTAGTACTTCTCCTCTTATCAAGATCACTTGATGCCAAGTCCGCATCAACATATCCCGCTAACACCACTTCCTTGCTCGAAAAACATAGAGCCTTACTAGTAGTACCCTTCAAATAACGTAGAATCCACTTAACCGCTTCCCAATGTTGCTTTCCTGGATTGCCCATGAACCGGCTGACTACTCCCACCGCATGTGCAATGTCCGGCCTTGTACACACCATTGCATACATGAGACTCCCCACAGCTGAAGCATATGGAGTTCTCTCCATCTTGTCACGCTCTTCTTTGTTCCTAGGCGAGTCCCTTTTGGATAGCTTGAAATGCAAACCCAATGGCGTCCCTGTTGGCTTCGCCTCTTCCATACAAAACCTTGCTAAGACCTTCTCAACATATTCTGCTTGTGAAAGAACCAACTTGCCCGACTCCCTATTCCGATCAATCCGCATGCCCAAGATTTTCCTTGCCTCTCCCAAATCCTTCATCTCGAACCGTTCTGACAACTGAGTTTTCAACCTGTTTACCTCTCTACTGCTAGAGCCCGCTATCAACATGTCGTCCACATATAACAGCAAGATAATATACCCATTGTCCGTGTTCTTGAAGTAGCAACAATGATCTGCCTCACATCTGATAAAATCAATGTCGTGCATGAATCCGTCAAATTTCCTGTACCACTGCCTAGGAGCTTGTTTAAGGCCATACAAGCTCTTAGTCAACCTGCAAACTAGCTCCTCGCTACCCTTAGACAAAAAACCCTCTGGCTGTACCATGTAAATCTCCTCCTCCAAATCCCCATGAAGAAAGGCAGTCTTCACATCCATCTGTTCAAGCAGCAAGTCATCCGCCACTACTATCCCCATAACCATTCTGATAGTGGTCATCTTCACAACCGGAGTGAATACTTCGGTGTAGTCAATACCATACTTCTGCTGAAACCCTTTAACAACCAGTCTTGCCTTGTAACGCTTGCTACCGTCTGCTTCCTCCTTGATTCTGTAAACCCATTTATTATGCAGTGCCTTCTTCCCCTTAGGTAGTTCAGTCAACTCCCAAGTTTTGTTGGCCTTCAATGAGATCATCTCATCATCCATCGCAGCTTTCCACTTATTACAAAGCACACTACGAACTGCCTCCGCATAACATTCCGGTTCCCCATTATCTGTCAACAACAAATAATAATTCGAAGGAGTATACTGTCGGGTGATCCACGCACCTGCTTGGATCTACGCAGCGGAATATCCGGTTCCGGAGTACGTGGTTCATCTTCAGTGACCTCCTGACCATGGTCATCATGAACCGTTCTGCTCCCACCCGAGTTAGGAATATCCACCTCTACAATCTCCGGTTCCGAACTAGTGTCATCAGATGCTCCCTTTCTGTCCTTGTACAATACCTGTTCATTGAATACCACATCTCGACTACGAATAACCCTATGATTTTGGTCATCCCAAAACTTATACCCGAAGTCATCCCCGCCATACCCAATAAATGTACACTTAACAGATTTAGCATCTAATTTAGTTCTCTCAGAATCAACATGAACATAAGAAACGCAGCCAAATATGCGAAGAAAGGACAGATTTACCGCTTGCCACTCCAAGCTTCCTCTCGGAATTCCATTCCCAATGGAACCGATGGTCCCCGATTGATCAAGAAAGCCGCCGTGTCAACCGCATATGCCTGTAACGTCTTCGGAAGTCCACACTTCAATCTCATACTTCTAGCCCGCTCATTCAATGTTCTGTTCATCCTTTCTGCTACCCCGTTGAGTTGTGGTGTCCGCTTTGGAGTCTTCTCCATACGAATCCCATTCGCAGCACAGTATTCCCTAAACTCACCAAGCTCATACTCCCCACCATTGTCTGATCTCAAGCACTTAAGCTTAAGTCCCGTTTGATTCTCCACCAAGGCCCTCCACTTCTTGAACACCTCGAAAGCCTCATCTTTCCCCTTCAAGAAATAGACCCAAACCTTCCTTGTAGAATCATCAATAAAAGTCATGTAATATGACGCACCACCCAGAGATGTAACCGGAGATGGCCCCCACAAGTCCGTGTGAACCAATTCCAACTTTGCTTCCCTCAATCCCCTACCTGTCCTTGAGAAATTATTCCTCCCTTGTTTGCCAAACATACAATCTTCGCAGATCCCCACGTTGACTGTCTTCAAACCCGGTAGTAGATCCTTAGAACAAAGTACCTTCATCCCTGTCTCACTCATGTGACCCAATCGACAGTGCCACAAATCGCATCACCCTTGGCCGCCGCCACCGCAATACTATCCTTGGTGTTGTTCGCCAAATACAAAGTACCCTCCTTATTACCCCGAGCGATCTCACAATCCTCCTTGGTAATAACCCAGCCTCGCAGCCTCGAAAGTTACCTTGTAACCCTCTTCGTCCAACCGCCCAACCGAAAGTAGGTTCTTTTTCAAACCCGGAATGTGTCCGACCCCGTTCGGATGTAGAACCTTCCCGTCCGATGCTCCTATCCCGACATCCCCCTTCCCTTGATTTCCAAAGGCTCGCCATCGCCTAGATAGACCTTCCCGAAATCACCTAAGTGTAATTACCCATCTCTTCCTTATGCCCGCAAGAGTGGAATGATGCCCCGAATCCAAAGACCCATGATTCTAGTGCACTACTAACACTCGTAACCGCACATCATCACCTTCGATCGCCACATTCGCCCGATTGCCCTTACGATTTGGACAATCCCTCTTGAAGTGTCCCAACTCCTTACAATAGTAGCACCGAACGATCCCTTCGCAACCTTTGGTTTATCCTTGGTCTCATCGCCTTTGCCCTTACCACTCACTCCGTTCTCCCTAGATTCGGTTCTCCCTTGTTTGCTAGTACCCGGCTTCCCCTACTAGTAGTAGCTAAAGCCGCTCCCGAAGTACTTGATGTCCCCAACTTCTTCATGCGATTTTCCTCACCTAAAAGAAAGTCTTTAACATCATCATATTTCAATTTTTTCTTACCTGCTGAAGCGTTGATTGCAGTCACCGTTCCGCTCCAACTTGCCGGTAAAGAAGCTAGCAACAAGCATGCATGAACCTCGTCATCGAACTTGATCTCCACCGCTGTCAATGAATCTATGACATCCATAAACTCATCGATGTGCTTAGCCAAGGATCCTCCCTCTTGCATCTTGAGACTACCCATCTTGCGTATCAAATCAACCTTATTTGCGGCAGACGGAGTTTCAAATCTCTCGCAAGATAATCCAATAGCTCCTTGGTGGTTGTCGCCTTCCTGGTAGTCTTCGCGATCCACTTTGACAAAGTAGATCTAACCACCCCTAAAGCCTTCCGATCCATGAGTTCCCATTCTTCCTGATCTTCATCTTCCGGTTTGACACCCTTCAGAGGCTTGTAGAGATCCTTGTTGTATAAGAGATCCTCAATCTGCATCCTCCAATATCCGTAGTCAGACCCATCGAATTTCTCAACCGCCTGTTTGTCATTGCCCATTCTTGATTGCTTGGAACAACTCCCTTGATCTTGAAACCAAAAGCTCTGATACCAGTTGTTGTGAATATGACCCTCCACACCCAAGCAAACCTACAAGAATAATAATCGCACACAAACCAAGCACAAGAAATCAATGAAAAACAGAAAAGAACACAAGAAATTGTTAACCCAGTTCACCAATTTGATTTGGCTACGTCTGGGGGCACTACCAAGCCAGGATCTTGCACTATGTAATTAGAATTTGTGTTACAACTGAATTGGGGGCGGAACATTGTTTATATATGACCTAGGGTAGAGTCCAAATCCTAAACATACAAGGAAACTGAGACTGCTGAAAATCGGGCCGAGCGCGGCCGCCCTCACCCCGAGCGCGGTCGCGCAACCCTCCAGAAACTCCAACGCCTTTGTAAAAATCCCCCAGCGCGGTCGCCCTCACTGTCCAGCGCGTTCGCGCTACTGTCCAGTAAGTCCAACGCTTTTGACAAAACCTCCAGCGCGGACGCTCTTCCCTTCAGCGCGGTCGCCCTTGAAGAAAATCCCCCGAGCCATATGTTACTGTCCAAGAGCGCGGTCGCGCACGCCATAAGCGCGGCCGCTCTTGACCCCAGAAACCTGCTACGAAATTCTTCCCCTTGCTTCGATGTCTAGTCCAATTGATCCTCTATCCCAACAATACTTACACTGCGACTCTATATATTTTGGTCAGATCTGCATCATCCTTGGCCTCCACCATTTCTTCTCCTCATTCACAACACACACACACACACTCCCTCAC
This sequence comes from Adenophora triphylla var. japonica, assembly GCA_022495995.1. NCBI lineage: Eukaryota > Viridiplantae > Streptophyta > Magnoliopsida > Asterales > Campanulaceae > Adenophora > Adenophora triphylla. The sequence goes on along the minus strand of JAFEMH010001518.1, from coordinate 184,366 downwards.
TTTCTTTTTACACACTCTCCATCTCTATATTCTCTCTATCCTCATTCAAATAGATCTAAATGGAAACCCCCTCGGTTTACTCTCAGTCTCTTTCTGAGGTGTGGTGTGTATTAGTGTGTGAGAGATGAATCTTGCTGGGGGACATGGAGATCGACCGACGATGAGGTGTGTGCTACAGCTTCAAACCCACAAGCTTCTTATTAGTCGGAGTTGAAGATATTGACTCATAAGTGTCCTTGTTTTTGCCTCCCACGTATTTTCGTTGCCTTTTGGCTTTTTGGGTAGGCCCCATTGTGTAGCATTAGTCAGTAAATAAAAATCTTTCAGATGTTTGAGCACAAGCCATTTTTCTTCGTAATTTGTTGGCAACATTGGAATATATTATTTCCGTCCCACTAAAAGTTTTACTTTTTGTTTTTTAGTCAAAATATGTAATTTTTAATGGGAAGGGGGGTAAATTTTAAAATTTGTATTAAAAATGTTTCTACAATTTTTCATTTTGAAAAAATGTAATTTTTAACGGGACAATCTTAATCTTTTAGACAAAATTTGTAATTTTTAGTGGGATGAAGAGAATAGTAAACTTGGATTAGGGTGATTACAGTTTAGATTTTGGTGGGTGGCAATGATTGGGAAACGATTTCAGGGCATATAGTTAGGATAATTTTGGAGCTTTTGTTAGCTTTTAAGATGGCTTCTAAAATTTTAATATATTCAATTTGCTTGTCTTATCTTTTTTTCTTTCATACCAGTGAGTTTGGTTTGTTGGATGGTCGGAGCCGGTGGTTGCTGAATTTTATCGTGTTCTTAATAGTTTAGTTAATAACAGAAAACTTACTGATAAGTTTTCAGTTGTTTAGTGAACGAGGTTGATCGTGTTCTTAGTAGTTTAGTTGACAACTGAGAACTTACTGATAAGATTTCAATTGTTTGGTTGCCGGAGTTGGTTGCAAAAGTTGATCGTGTTTTTAGTAATTCAGTTGACAAATGAGAACTTACTGATAAGTTCTCAACTGTTTGGTCGCCATAGTTGGTCGCTGGAGTTGATCTTGTTCTTAGTAGTTTAGTTGACAGTTGAGAACTTACTGATAAGTTCTCAGTTGTTTGGTCGCCGAAGTTGATCGTGTTCATAGTAGTTTAGTTGAAAACTGAGAACTTACTGATAATTTCTCAGTTGTTGGTCGCTGGAGTTGGTGGTCGCCGGAGTTGATATTATTTTTAGTAGTTTAGTTGACAATGAGAACTTACTGATAAGTTCTCAGTTGTTTGGTCACCGGAGTTGATCGTGTTCTTAGTAGTTTAGTTGACAACCGACAAATTATCGATAAGTTTCCAGTTGTTTGGTCGCCGAAGCGGTCACCGGAGTTGATGGTTGCCAGAGTTAGTGGTCGTCGGAGTTGGTAACGGGAGAAGGTAGGGAGGGGTGGTCTAAGGCGATGGTGGTCGAAGAGAATGTGAAATGATGAGGAGGGTGGACTTAGTAAAATGATGAGGAGGGTGTACTCATTAAGCAATAGACTATATGATAGATTAAATCTTATATGTCTTAGGATGTAGATTCCATTAAATTGAGGGGCTATATGGTAAATGCCCCTTATTATTATAGGAGTCATACTCTTGTAATCATTGGATGTTATTCCACAATTTGCAACCTCAATTTCAAGATAATAATTCTAATTAATATCTCTATTAATCTAAGATTCATGACACATTAATAGTGAGGTTAGATTCTAAAAGTTACACTTTCAATCCACCAACTTTGAATCATATCTTTCTCATCCAATCTCAAATTGGACATCTAGATATATCATTTCAATGTTCACATGGAGTAAAACATGAACCCACAATAATATTTGTCAAAAAACGATCCATGTAAGGAAAATACACTATTTTATTTACACACAATATATTTTTTCAACAATCATTTCATTTTTGACATAATTATAGAATAATATTTTATTTATAGTTGCAAACCTCAAATTAATAAAATTCCCAATTTTGAAATATCTCATAAGTTTGGGTAAAGCTGTCAATTTGGAATAACGGGATGGGACTATGAAATCTCGCAACTTTGCGGGACGGGACATCCATAATTCTTTGCGGGCCTGAAACTCCTCGTCTCTTCCCATCCCTTCTCGGGACCCGGGACATTACGGATCAATGTGGGACAAAAAGACACGTCATACTTAAGAGAGTTTTAATACATTAGATTTGATTTTAACTTGTACAAAAAACAAACATAGTTTTATTGAAACATCAATATTATAAAACCAAAATTCAACTGAGATGATACCAAAACATCACATTGAAAACATAAAAGATGTTATTTTAAGGTTAAAAAAAATAAAAAAAATTGCAGGACGTCCCATCCCGCTTTGTCTCGCGTCCCAAACGAGATATCTCAAAATGGTCCGCTTTTATACGACACTAGTTTTACCCCCGTGCGATACACGGATAGTGATTAAAGAATAACTGATCGAAATTCAAACAAATACAAAAGAAAATAGAGATGTTTGTATACATTGTAAATAAATTGTTTGAAAAATATATTGTCAATAAAAATATCATATTGAAGGTCACTAAAATAAATATAGTGTTACATTCGTGCGATGCACGGGGAGTTAATAATGCTTAAGAAGATGAAAATTAAAGAAAATGATTAAATGAGACAAACATTTTTATACATTGTGGAACACATCTTTAAAAGACAACATTATCGGTATAACTGTCGAGAGAGGAAGGAAGATCATCATTACATATCAATATCTTTGGATCATCGGGATTGTGAACTCTCGATAATGAAAAATATAATTGAGAATGCCAAAATACATAGTATCTATTTGAAATAAAAGACCAACAAAGGATAAATATCTACCTTGACTTTTATTAATAGGCATAGCATAAGAGGAAAACAATAATACAAATATCGTGAAATGAAAAATAAATTATCGTACAATTTAAAATATTTATTACAGACAATTATGAGACATTAAATAATGAATAAGTGATTCACCCAATTATTAAATAGAAGCCCAAATCCAAATTCATCATCCCCTATATGAACAATCCATAAATTCTCTCTTCTATCAATGATATTAATTTTTTTTAAAAAAATTATTAGACATACATACACATAAACAAATCAAAGTAATACATAATAAAAGCGGGAATTTTATAGATAACGAAAATTAACAAATAACTTTAAAAATTGATTATTATTATTGTGTATTAGTTTTGTAAAATAAATGTAAATTTTTAAATAAACATTTTAAAAATATAAATTATATATATATATATATATATATATATATATATATATATATATATATATATATATATATATATATATATATATATATATATATATATATATATATATATATATATATATATATATATATATATATATGTATATATATACTCCCTCCGATCCGATTACATACTTCACACTTTCTATTTTGGGCGTCCAATTACATACTTCACACTTTGTTTCTTACCCAAAATGGAAAGTTTTTTTCACTATTCTCTCCACTCATTCTCTCTCTACATTATTTTAATACTCACAACACCATTATAATTTACTATTCCCTCCACTCATTCTCTCTCCTATTTTACTTTTACACTCACAACACTTTCAATATAATAATCCCTCCTTAATATATGTGTGAACAGTAAGTGTGAAACACTTACTTGGACGGAGGGTATATATATATATATATATATATATATATATATATATATATATATATATATATATATATATATATATGTATATATATATATGTATATATATATATATATATATAAAGTGGTATCAGAGCCTCTTACTCCGTTTTGGGGCCGGTGAAAGGTACTATTCCTTTCCTTCTCTTTAATTAATGTTATTTATTATTCTGCAAATATTTATTCTTTAAAAATTTAATGATAGCCCGTAGCTAAATTGCTGTGGGTGGCCGGAGATGTAGACTAAGCTAAGTATGTAAAAAAAAAAAAAATAGTAAAAATGGAAAAATGGGAAATGTTTTAGTGTTTTCTTAAAGGTTCATCTTTTATGCCGTATATGCCGAGGATGGCGAAAGGCTATTTGTTGGATGAACAAGAAAAAGAAAATTTTTGCTAAAACCATTCCACATCTTTGATTTCGTGGACTTTGTCCGTCTATCCCTACGGGTTGATAGTTAAACGATTAAGTCGTTTGCAAAGATGACAAAAAAATTGTATTTTTATGTCATTAAAAAATCAAAAACCCATCTTTGATTTTGGAATTTATTCCGTCTATCCCTTCGGGTTGATAGTTAAATGAGCAATTCGTTCGTTGGATTTCTTCCGTCTATCCCTTCGGGTTGATAGTTGAACGAAGAACTTGTTTGCAAAGATGACCAAAAAGATTGTACTTTTTTGTCATTTACTTTTCAAAGTTAATAAGACATACTTAGCAAGACATCTATTATTCGGCCAACCACATCAAGTTTATGATAAATATGGATGATAATGATCATCATGATGAATTAATTAAGAATGCAGAATTAGTTGAATATCCTAAGAATTTGGATAAATTAAATAAATGGGTAATTCCATCCGTTCCTTCAAATCAAATTTACAATATTGGATTGTTTGATATGAGATCTAGGTTTGCTATTAAAACTCTAGAACAAACAATTAGAACTTCTGGAAATACTCAAACAATTAATTTATTGAGTAAAAAAGATTTGATTCCTTTTAAAAATTATAAATTTATCCATATAGGATTAGTGCAAATTGCATTTAAACCCTTGACATTATTAGGGGTTAATTCCAGTATAATGGCATATGTTAGAGATGGTAGATGTAGAGACTTCAAGCCTTCTTTAGCAGCTTTAATTGAAATTAGTCTATGCCATGGACCAGTTTATTTTGACGTTTCTCCTAATTTGACTCTATCTTTATCTGATAGTAATTTATTTGATGCTATGCAATTAACCATTCATACTAGTGGTTATAATTTCAAATTAGGAAGTGAAATAATAGCAATATGTTATAGGATTTATTATAAGGTTTTACATACTTTAAATCCTAAGGTGAAACAAATTTCGTTTCCAGGAACTACTACGGTAGTCCAAACTAATTTATTGACTTCCAATATAGCAACCAATAGGTTGATTAAGTGGAATGAAATAAATTTCCCTACTACTTGGTCCCTTCCTCAGGAGATAGAACCTGAATCAAAATTAAATAATCAGATAGATCAAATAATTCAAACATCCGACGGAGATGTAGAAATTAAATTTAGTTCTCAAAGGACTATAAAATTACCTAGATCAATGTCTGCTAGGTATTCCTCCTCTAGTGAATATTATAATATGCCTAATGAGTCTTTTAGAGCTTCAACTTCTCAAATGAGAGAAGAGGTTGAATCTGTAGAAGAAATAAGAATAAGTCAAAATAATATTCCAGAAGGAATTTATAATAAAGTAGAAAACAAGAGTAGGCAATCTCCCACTCAATCTGAGATGAGTTTTCATATTTAATGGATTATTCTCCAGGAAGTGATTTAAGAGGAATTCTTAATAAAGAATTTCAAGGAGATGACAATAAATGGTTTCGGGATTGGTACTTTAATAAATACTCTCACGAAGAATTAATGAAATTCAAAGATAAATATTATGAGGATTTAGAAAAAGATCAAAAGCTTACTTATTTTGTAAAATGGTTTCTAAATCATCATATAGATGAAATGAGTAATGAAATATTAGTTATACAAAAGACTTGGAATACTAAGGTAGGAAAAATAATTAAGTCACCTTTTCCACCTGAACAAGCTTTTAGTCTTCATAAAGATATTGAAGCTACTGCCTATGGTAGTTTAAATAGTCTTGAAAATATTTCATTATCAGTTAAAGAATTTAATGCTCTAGTTAAACTTCAGAACTATGCTAATACGTATTTGGTCTGTTTAGGTGATCAATTTATATCACTAGAAAAAGAATTGATATCTCTTAGAGATACAATTAATCTTCAATTGAATCAACAAAGGGATATAATTGATCAAGTTTATCAATTAATTAAAGTTGATAAAGAAGAATCATGTTCATCCGTTCAACCAGATGTTCCAATGATTCAACCTCCTATCCAGGTGGAAGGATTTAAAATGGAGGATAATACAAATGAATTTGTAAAAATTTTAGAACAAAAGTTGAGAGATTTAAATCTCGGTGTCCTTTCTAAAGAAGGAACATCAAATCAGAATGAGTCTTCTGAAAATGATGAGACTGAGATTGAGATTAAATCTGATTCCTCAGAAGGAAATGAGGAGATTAATCAATTAACCAATATGTTTGCTAATTTAAACACTAGTAATAATATTAGTGAATTAAATCCAATTTATGCTCCTAAACCTCTTGATAAATATTATTATCAAAGGCCTTCGCCTCAAGATCTTCTTTTTGAAGAACCTGAGCCATTCCAGAACTCTTATTCTGGAAAAGCCATTTATGAATGGAATATTGATGGCTTAAATGATAAACAAATATTAGATGTAATACATAGAATAATAATGTATTCTACTGTTTGTAAGCAGCATGGCAATAGTGATCTTTGCCATAGCTAATTTTGTTATAACTGGTTTTGTTGGCCAATTAAGAGGATGGTGGGATCACTATCTTACTGAGCCACAAAAAATAGAAATAAGAAACCATAAAAAAGTGGCTAAAAATGAATCAGGTAGTACAATGGTTACTAATGAAGAAGATGCAGTGTATACTTTGTGTCTAGCTATCCTACAACATTTTGTAGGAAGTACAATTCCCATAGCTGAGAAGTTGCATACTCTTCTCCAAAATCTTAGATGTCCATCTTTAACCCATTTTAGATGGTATAAAGATACGTTTTTATCTAGGGTTTATCAATTAACAAATCCTAATTCAATCCATTGGAAATCTAAATTTATAGATGGCCTTCCTCATCTTTTTGCTGAAAAGGTTCGGCAATCTTTAAGGATGAAAAATGATGGTATAAATATTAATTATGCTGAATTAACTTATGGACAACTAATTAGTAGTTGTATAAATGAAGGATTAACTTTATGTAATGATATTAAGCTAAAAAATCAATTGAAGAAACAAAAATTATCAGAAAAACACCAATTAGGTGAATTCTGTGAACAATTTGCTTTTGACTTAGGAAAATCCTTAATTCCTGAGAAAAAGGTTAAAATAAATAAAAAACATAAAATTGTTTATAAGAAAAATAAATCTTTTAAAAATAAAGAAAATTATTACGAAAATCCCCATAAAAAGAATTATAAAAGGCGTTATTATAAGATTAGACCTAAGCAAAAAGGTAAAGCTTTTATGCCTAAAAATGAAAAAAGGAAAGCAAAAAAGCTTGAAATAAGTTGCCATAAATGTGGTAAAATTGGTCATTATGCTAACCAATGTTGGACTAAAAAAGCCTTAAATGAAATAGAAGATGAACAATTACGTTCACAATTAAAAAAGATAATGCTTGTTAATTCTGAAGATGAAGTAGAATCTTCTAATAATAATGAAAATTTTGAATTAGTAGAACTAACTTCTTCGGGGGAGGAAGAGTTAGAGAAAATTAATAAAAATTGTCAATGTAATGAATTAAGTAGCGAATTAAGTTATTGGAAATCTATAATTGATATGCATGGATTAAATGTGTTAAATACTGATCAAGAAAATGCATTAAAAATGTTAGATACAATCAAGGATCCTATTTTAAAAGAAAAAATCCTTAAAACCTTAATTAAAGAGGAATTTCCTTTAATAGTTGAAGCGCCTTACCAATTAAGTGAGGTTTTACATAGATTTCAACAGTCTAATGTTAAAGAAACACCTGTTTCTATTAATGATTTAAAAAGAGAAATAAATTTATTAAAATCTGAAATTTCTCAGATTAAAAATAATAATGAATCTTTATCAACAAGAATGACTTTGTTAGAAACAAAATCTCTTAAATTAAAAGAAATACAAGAGGATGCTTCTACAAGTAATAATGATCTTGCTTCTATTAGTAATACTGATTTAAAAGGATATTTAAATCTTTTAGATCAAGTCACATCACAAAAATGGTTTGTGAAAATTACTCTAGTAATTAATAGAGATTTTATATTAGAAAATGAAATAGCACTAATTGATAGTGGTGCTGATTTAAATTGTTTACAAGAAGGAATTATTCCCACTAAATATTTTTCAAAAACTACTCAATCTCTTACCCAAGCTGGAGGAGATAAATTAAGAGTAAAATACAAATTATCTGATGCTTATATTTGTAATCAAAATATTTGTTTACCTACTTCTTTTATTATGGTAAAAGGTCTTACCCATAGAATAATATTGGGAACTCCTTTTTTGCATAAAATTATGCCAATAATTAATATTGACCCAACAGGAATATCTACCATAATAGATGGCAAAAAAGTTATATTTGAATTTATTACAGATCCTCATACCCGTATGCTTAATGAAGTAAGGAATATTCTTTTAAATAAAGAAAAACAATTATGCTTTCTTAAAGAAGAATTAGGAATTTTGAATATTAATGAACAACTTAAACAGAGTAATATTCAAACTCAAATTAAATTAATTGAGCAACAATTTAATAATGAAATCTGCAATAATTTACCTAATGCTTTCTGGGATAGAAAGAAGCACTTTGTGTCTTTACCTTATATAGAAGGTTTTGATGAAAAACAAATACCTACTAAGGCTAGACCGGCTCAAATGAACCGAGAATATTTAGAATTATGTAAAAATGAAATTAATTCTCTTCTAGAGAAAAAATTAATTAGAAAATCTAAATCACCTTGGAGCTGTACTGCTTTTTATGTAAACAATGCAGCTGAAAAGGAACGTGGTGTTCCTAGATTGGTTATAAATTATAAACCACTTAATAAAGTGTTAAAATGGATTAGATATCCTATTCCTAATAAAAAAGATTTATTAGATAGATTAAATGAAGCTTTAATTTTTTCAAAATTTGATATGAAATTTGGATATTGGCAGATTCAAATTAGTGAATCGGACAGATATAAAACTGCCTTTACTGTTCCCTTTGGACATTATGAATGGAATGTAATGCCGTTTGGATTAAAAAATGCTCCTTCTGAATTTCAGAATAGTATGAATGATATTTTCAATCCTTACACTGAATTTATAATTGTGTATATTGATGATGTTTTAGTATTTTCTAAAACAATTGAACAACATTTTAAACATTTGAAAATATTTAAAAATTTGATAATTTATAATGGTTTGGTTGTTTCGGCACCAAAAATGAAATTATTTCAAACTCAAGTTAGATTTTTAGGTCATAATATTGATCAAGGAAAAATTATTCCTATAGAAAGAAGTATTGAATTTGCATCTAAATTTCCTGATGTTATAAATGATACAAAACAATTACAAAGATTTTTGGGTAGTCTAAATTATATTTCAGACTATTATGCTAATTTAGCTAAAGATACAGCTATATTGTATTCTAGATTAAAAAAGAATGCTAAACCCTGGACTGAGGATCATACTCAAGCAGTTAGGGTAATTAAATCTAAGGTTAAATATTTACCTTGCTTGTCATTGGCAAATCCAAATTATTTTAAAATAGTAGAAACAGATGCTTCCGACATAGGTTATGGAGGTATTCTAAAGCAAGTAAATCCTGATAATTCAAAAGAAAATTTAGTGAGATTTACTTCGGGAAAATGGAATCCTACTCAGTTGAAATATTCAACTATAAAGAAAGAAATGCTTTCTGTAATCAAATGTATTTCAAAATTTCAAGATAATTTATTAAATCAAAAATTTTTACTAAGAATTGATTGTAGTTCAGTAAAATCCATTATTGAAAAGGATGTAAAAAATCTCGTGGCTAAGCAAATTTTTGCAGGATGGCAAGCTCAATTATCTGCCTTTGAATTTGAGATTCAATATATAAAAGGAGAAATACTACTCTATCAAGAATCAACTGTTCATCTAATTAGAGATTGGACAGTCTACCAATCAAGGTCAAGAAATATGCAGCAATTACCTGCACCTCCTAGAAGGGAAGAATTAGCTTCCTCCAGTAAGATAATATCTTACAAAGAAATTACAATTACTGAGAATACTCAGAAGCAAGAATATTATGAGAATCCTATCACAGAGGTTGTGATGTATATTGAGAAGGATGCTTGGTCAATTAAGACCAGATACCTCGAATCTAGAGGTTACCTAGGCCTCAATAGGCAAGTAAGACCTAATGGGGAAATCTTGCTAAAGGTTACTAAATTAGTAACAATTACTCATCATTATAATAATAATAGTGATGAAAGTTTTATAAATTACTGCAAAGGCTATATCAATAAAAGATTAAACCCCAATGGGGAAAAAGCTACAAAGATAGCTGAAGGGAAATATCTCTTCTATAAGTATTGGGATTATATTCCAGCCTTTTGGTTTTTCTCAATAAATTCGGAAATCTTGGAAAAGCCAGTGCCAAATTGGTTTTATAACTGGTGGTCAAAATTTAGCCCTTCTTTGGAAATTTTACCAAAGGAAATTGAGGATTTATATAATCCTTGGTGGGACAATAGTCCTCTTGTTGCACAATTGCCAATAGAGAAATTAATTTATGGACAATGTCCTTTTCTATTCTTTGAAAAATTTCAAATTCTATGGATTTGGAGATGGACAATATCCATCGCTAATAATAATATGGATATTCCAATTTTACAAAGAAATTTCTTTTTTAAATGGTGGGGAAGAATGAGTGAGGAAGATTTAAAAAAGGAAGATTTAAAAAATATGACAGTTAGAATTCAAACTGTTATAAATGATGATCGAAATAAAGGTCCCAAGGAACAATGTTTCCAGCATGACTCAATAAGCAGTCTGAAAAATTATTTTCAGAAACACTATCCTAAAGGATTAAAAGAGAAAATTATGATGAAAATTCTAGACCGGATGAAGATTTCTGCATTTCCCTCTCCATCAGTAAAGGATGATGACTCAATAAAAATAATGTCATCACATGGGTCACTTAATTCCATTAATATCTTCAATTATCTGATAGGAGAAATTCAGCTTAATCCTACCCAAGAAGATGTTTGGGACTCTTTAATAAAGGAAATTGTTCAACAAGCCAAGGTTGCAGTAAAAAGGGAAATCCCCAGCCAAAGATCAAAGGCTAGATGGCTAGTAATCCAGTCAAGCAATCTTTTGATGAATTTAATCACATAAAGAGAAAGCTCCTAAAAGAGATTAAGGAGCTTGAAGAAGAAATAAAGGAAGAAAAGAATAGTAGAGCGGTTCCGGAAATACCGACCCATTTAGAAATTCTCCTACACGAATTATTAAGGTCAAAAAGGAGAAGGATACACTTATATCACAGGCTGGAACAGATCAAGCTTCTCCGTAATATCACTGGATGATTGACAGTAAAGACCGCACTCACTTATGTCGGCAAATGAAGACAATGGACTTTAAGCAATAATGGTTGCTTTTGACAGCAAGAATCTTGCTTTATTAAAGTAAAGTAAAGTATTTTGTTTTCTTGTTTGAAGGTCATTATTGATAGTGACGATGGGGCCCAGAGTGTACCCGACTTCAATATGGACCGTTACTTTTAGCTTTTGTTTTGTTAGTCAAAAAAGTTGTTTGTTTTATTGCTTTTGTAAAGGAGTGGTGTCCAAAATGGACAAGTGTCTGTAATAGTGTCCTCTCTCCATCTATATAAGGAGAGTTTGTATTCAGTTGTAAGTACGCTTCCATTTACGCAATAGAAAGAATTTTCTTTCATACTCTCTCTAAATTATACACACACACACTTCTCTCTCCATCTCCCTCTAAAAGTATCAAATGAAAATAGTCTCTATTTATAGAGAAAAAATTATGAATTTGGGTGTAAGAAAATAATAATTAATTTATTATAAAATAATTGAGGTCAAAGAAATAGCATTAAAAAAATTGAAATAAAACCAGCCAATCAACGAACGCCACGCGGATATTCATTTATTTTCAAATATGCGACGAACGAAAATGTCGAAAATGCCCTTTGGTCAATGCACAACACGTGTCCCAAAATTTTTTTAAAAAATGGAAAAACCCCTGCGTACACACTCCGCTGTCGGCGAGTGTACGGCACGCGCCAGATTCCGCCCACTTAACGCCTGCCATGTATTTTATCCGCCTGGTTATTTGCAACTTCGCCACGATGTGAAATGACTAAACTGCCCTTCAATTACCATCTATTTTCCACAATCTTCCTTTTATATATATATATATATATATATATACTCCCTCTGTCCAATTACTTACTTCACACTTTCTATTTTGGGCGTCCAAATACATACTTCACACTTTGTTTTTTTACCTAAAATGGAAAAGAATCTTTACTATTTCCTCCACTCATTCTCTCTCCTACATTATTTTAATACTCACAACACCATTATAATTTACTATTCCCTCCACTCACTCTCTCTCCTATTTTATTTTCACACTCACAACACTTTCAATATAATATTTCCTCCTTAATTTACGTGGAACAGTAACTGTGAAGCAAGTAATTGGACGGAGGGAGTATATATATATACTCCCTCCGTCCACATACTTACTTCACACTTTCTATTTTGGGCGTCCAAATACATACTTCACACTTTGTTTTTTACTTAAAATGGAAAGTTTATATCATTAAAATATTAATCATACCCCACTCATTCTCTCTCCTACATTATTTTAATACTCACAACACCATTATAATTTACTATTCCCTCAACTCATTCTCTCTCATATTTTACTTTCACACTCACAACACTTTCAATATAATACTCCCTCCTTAATTTACGTGAGTACAGTAATTGTGAAGTAACTATGTGGACGGAGGGAGTATATATATATATATATATATATATATATATATATATATATATATATATATATATATATATATATATATAGATTATTTTTTTATTAGTAAAATTATTATTATTATTTTAATTTATAATAAAAAATACTTCACACTTAATTAATTTTCACTAAAATAAATTGAAAAATTAGCAAATGATAATTACGAAATTTATATTTAAAGAAGAGGGATTTTTTTTTTTGTGTCCAAATCAAATGAAAGAAGTCTCTATTTATAGAGATTTTATTTTGAATTATGGTGTAAAAATTTGTTTAAAAATAATTAATTTATTACAAAATAATTGAGGTCAAAGAAATGGGATAAAAAAAATCTGAAATCTAACCAGCCAATGGATGGGCGCCACGTGGATTTTCAAATATTTTCAGTTATTTTCAAATATGCCACGGAGGGAAATATCGGAATTTCCCTTAAATGAACGGGTGACATATGTCCGAAAAGAAAAAAAAATTCTCATGCGTACACGCGCCTTCGTCGGCGCGAGTACGAAACGCGCCAGTTTTAGAACAATCATAACATGGCACGTTTATTTTCAGGCGGGTTATTTACAATTTCGCCACGATGTGAAATGACTAAAATGCCATTCAAGTCCCTTAATTACAACTATCTCGTTATTATATATATATAGATATTAAATTACCCTATATACTTTATAAATGCACAATGATTTTGTTTATATATATTCAACACCATTCCAACTCATCATCCTATACCCCATCACTTTTATTTTATTTTATATTCTTTATTTTTTTATTAGTAAAATTATTATTATTATTATTATTATTATCATTTATAATAAAAAAAATATTTCACACTTAATTAATTTTCACTAAAACGAAATTGAAAAATTAGCAAAGGATAATTAAGAAATTTATATTTAAAAAGAGGATTTTTTTCTGTGTCCAAATCAATTGAAAGAAGTCTCTATTTATAGAGAAAAGAAAATTATGAATTTTGGTGCAAATTTTTTTTTAAAATTAATTCATTATAAAATAATTGAGATCAAAGAAATGGGATAAAAAATAAATCTGAAATAAAATCATCCAATGAGCAGGTGACATGTGGACTTTCAGTTAATTTCAATTATGCCATTAGAGGAAATGACCAAGTTGCCCTTCACCCAGTTGACAACACGTGAGCAGCAAGGAAAAAAGGAAAAAAAATCTCACCTTACCCATGCGCCAGTGTCTGGGCGTATAAGTCACGCACATAATTTCACCCAGTTACAAAGCGCCACGTGTATTTTCAGCCTTGTTATTTGTAAATTTGCCACGATGTGAATTTACTAAAGTGCCCTTGGCTTTTGGGGGGAAAACTTTCACTTTCCTCTTGTTATATATATATATATATATATATATATATATATATATATATATATATATATATATATATATATATATATATATATATATATATATATATATATATATATATATATATATATATATTATTTTTTTATTAGTAAAATTATTATTATTATTTTAATTTATAATAAAAAAATACTTCACACTTAATTAATTTTCACTAAAATAAATTGAAAAATTAGCAAATGATAATTACGAAATTTATATTTAAAGAAGAGGAATTTTTTTTTTTGTGTCCAAATAAAATGAAAGAAGTCTCTATTTATAGAGATTTTTTTTGAATTATGGTGTAAAAATTTGTTTAAAAATAATTAATTTATTACAAAATAATTGTGGTCAAAGAAATGGGATAAAAAAAAAATCTGAAATCTAACCAGCCAATGGATGGGCGCCACGTGGATTTTCAAATATTTTCAGTTATTTTCAAATATGCCACGGAGGGAAATGTCGAAATTTCCCTTAAATGAACGGGTGACATATGTCCGAAAAGAAAAAAAAATCCTCATGCGTACACGCGCCTTCGTCGGCGCGAGTACGAAACGCGCCAGTTTTAGAACAATCATAGCATGGCACGTTTATTTTCAGGCGGGTTATTTACAATTTCGCCACGATGTGAAATGACTAAAATGCCATTCAAGTCCCTTAATTACAACTATCTCGATATTATATATATATAGATATTAAATTACCCTATATACTTTATAAATGCACAATGATTTTGTTTATACATATTCAACACCATTCCAACTCATCATCCTATACCCCATCACTTTTATTTTATTTTATATTCTTTATTTTTTTATTAGTAAAATTCTTATTATTATTATTATTATTATTATTATTATTATTATTATTATTATTATTATTATTATTATTATTATTATTATTATTATTATTATTATTATTATTATTATCATTTATAATAAAAAAAATATTTCACACTTAATTAATTTTCACTAAAACGAAATTGAAAAATTAGCAAAGGATAATTAAGAAATTTATATTTAAAAAGAGGATTTTTTTTCTGTGTCCAAATCAATTGAAAGAAGTCTCAATTTATAGAGAAAAGAAAATTATGAATTTTGGTGCAAATTTTTTTTTTAAAAAAATTAATTCATTATAAAATAATTGAGATCAAAGAAATGGGATAAAAAATAAATCTGAAATAAAATCATCCAATGAGCAGGTGACATGTGGACTTTCAGTTAATTTCAATTATGCCATTAGAGGAAATGACCAAGTTGCCCTTCAACCAGTTGACAACACGTGAGCAGCAAGGAAAAAAGGAAAAAAAATCTCACCTTACCCACGCGCCAGTGTCTGGGCGTGTAAGTCACGCACATAATTTCACCCAGTTACAAAGCGCCACGTGTATTTTCAGCCTTGTTATTTGCAAATTTTCCACGATGTGAATTTACTAAAGTGCCCTTGGCTTTTGGGGGGAAAACTTTCACTTTCCTCTATTTATATATATATATATATATATATATATATATATATATATATATATATTATTTTTTTATTAGTAAAATTATTATTATTATTTTAATTTATAATAAAAAAATACTTCACACTTAATTAATTTTCACTAAAATAAATTGAAAAATTAGCAAATGATAATTACGAAATTTATATTTAAAGAAGAGGGATTTTTTTTTTTTTGTGTCCAAATCAAATGAAAAAGTCTCTATTTATAGAGATTTTTTTTTTGAATTATGGTGTAAAAATTTGTTTGAAAATAATTAATTTATTACAAAATAATTGAGGTCAAAGAAATGGGATAAAAAAAAATCTGAAATCTAACCAGCCAATGGATGGGCACCACGTGGATTTTCAAATATTTTCAGTTATTTTCAAATATGCCACGGAGGGAAATGTCGGAATTTCCCTTAAATGAACGGGTGACATATGTCCGAAAAGAAAAAAAAATCCTCATGCATACACGCGCCTTCGTCGGCGCGAGTACGAAACGCGCCAGTTTTAGAACAATCATAGCATGGCACGTTTATTTTCAGGCGGGTTATTTACAATTTCGCCACGATGTGATATGACTAAAATGCCATTCAAGTCCCTTAATTACAACTATCTCGTTATTATATATATATAGATATTAAATTACCCTATATACTTTATAAATACACAATGATTTTGTTTATACATATTCAACACCATTCCAACTCATCATCCTATACCCCATCACTTTTATTTTATTTTATATTCTTTATTTTTTTATTAGTAAAATTATTATTATTATTATTATTATTATTATTATTATTATTATTATTATTATTATTATTATTATTATTATTATTATTATTATTATTATTATTATTATTATTATTATCATTTATAATAAAAAAATATTTCACACTTAATTAATTTTCACTAAAACGAAATTGAAAAATTAGCAAAGGATAATTAAGAAATTTATATTTAAAAAGAGGATTTTTTTTCTGTGTCCAAATCAATTGAAAGAAGTCTCTATTTATAGAGAAAAGAAAATTATGAATTTTGGTGCAAAATTTTTTTTTTAAAAATTAATTCATTATAAAATAATTGAGATCAAAGAAATGAGATAAAAAATAAATCTGAAATAAAATCATCCAATGAGCAGGTGACATGTGGACTTTTAGTTAATTTCAATTATGCCATTAGAGAAAATGACCAAGTTGCCCTTCACCCAGTTGACAACACGTGAGCAGCAAGGAAAAAAGGAAAAAAAATCTCACCTTACCCACGCGCCAGTGTCTGGGCATGTAAGTCACCCACATAATTTCACCCAGTTACAAAGCGCCACGTGTATTTTCAGCCTTGTTATTTGCAAATTTGTCACGATGTGAATTTACTAAAGTGCCCTTGGCTTTTGGGGGGAAAACTTTCACTTTCCTCTTGTTATATATATAGAGATTAGAATATAGTATCACATCCCTTCCGATTTGTATGGCACAACGGTCCCAAATTGACGGCTTTGAATTTCAACCCCAATTGAGATTTTCACTAAATTTAGGTTGTAATTTGAGAACATTCTCAAGGTTGACATATTTTTCATTTGCCAAATATATTTAATTTCAACCAGTTTGATATTTTCTTTTTGTTTCTTTATTGTTAGTTTACCTGTACGAACCCGAATGGGGAAAATGGTGTGAAGGGGTGTTGAACCCTTAACCTTGGTCCTTACACTTAACCTTAAGGGCCGTTTGGTATTCTTGTTATTTTGAATAGAATTAATAGTCTAATAAGATTGATGTTTTTTAGATTAAAAGCAATCTTAGTAATAATACTAACAATTCGGATAAAATCTCTTATTCTCTTCATATTTATCCCAAGGAAATGAGTGATTTTATTAATCAGGGTATTAAAGGATAAGAGATGAATATTATTTGGACAAAACAACCCATAGAAATATCAACTTCTCTGTATGAAATAACTTGTATCCACCCATATTTATATTGCTCAAGGAAGAAATCTGTTTCATACCTTTAAAAAAATTGTTCTATAACTCTATAAGAAAGAGCAGAACTTGTATCCATCCTTATTTATATTGCTCAAGGAAGAAATTTGTTTGATACCTTAAAAAAATTGTTCTATAACTCTATAAGTGATGTAGCACGTGAATCGATAGGGCATGTCTCGACAAAAATGGGGATGATTCAGCAGCATGGGGGCAGCACAGAAGCGCGGCCGAGTGTGGCCTGATAGAAGCTTCAATCCAGCAACCAGTGAGGCACGGCCGAGTAGTGAAGGGAGCACGCACTAGTACAAATTGAATCTTAGAAAACGCACCTTAGATAGAGCTTTTGGAAAGCGCTATCTAAGGTGTACACTTACATAGCGCATCTTCATCTTCAAATTTAATAACCAAGGTAAAATAATAATAATAATAAAAAAAAATTAACTAACATAGCGCTTATTAGAAAAATGCTATCTTAGTAAAAGCTTACATAGCGTTTAAAAGCGCTATGGAAGTTGATTTTTTTTAAAAATAAAAGAAGTGCTTAAATAGCGCTTTTTAGAAACGCTATCTAAGTTCGAGAGCTTATCTAGCGCATAAAAAATGCTATGTAAGTTGATTTTTTTCAAAATAAAAAAGTTCTTAGATAGCGCTTTTTAAAAGCGCTATCTTAGTTTGGGAGCTTAGATAGCGCTTATACAAGCGCTATGCTAACTTGCATAGCGCTAGCTTAGACAGCGCTTATAAGCGCTATCTAAGCTAAAAAAAAGCGCTATCTAAGCTCAAATCTGTACTAGTGACGACCGAGCAAGAAGGCTGGCACGGCCGAGCAAGGAAAAGACGCGGCCGAGCGTGACAGACTCGTGAAGCGCAGGAAGATTTAGGTTGTTTTATTTAATTAGGACTCGTCTCGTATTTTTATTATCGTTATTTCTTTTCCTTATTTATTATGGTTTTATTATTTTCTTTTCCTTTATTTATTTGGAGTTAGGAGTATAAATACTTTGGTAGGGTTTTGGAAAACACAGTTTTTGAGTTATTGAATTTTAGAATTGCTTAGCATTCTTGTGGGTGAAAACCTAGAAAGCCATTGCTGGCTTGATTGAAAGAGGATTCCTTCTGCAGATCTAAGAGTTTTCCATTAATTTGGTTAATTCTTCGTTGATATTCCGCTGCGTTTACATCAGTTGGTATCAGAGCAGGCTCGATCCAGGAAGATGGCAGGCAAAAATGAAAACAACAACGACTCTCTTCTTGCATTCCTTGAACGTATGAACCAAGAAGCACAAGAATGAGACCGTCAGGCTCTAATTCGTGATAAACATGCTGCAGCTCATCACACTGATATGGTTAGGATTTTGGAGGATTTGCGGGTTGGTGATCGCCAAAGGCAACGGGCAAGGGTTCGAGCACCTGCAGGAAATGAAGGGAACAATCGTTTCGTCCGGCCGGAGGGGAGGATTCAGATTCAAAGGGTGAAGATGATTTTATCGCTGCACCTGCGGATCATATTCCTAAAATCAAAGCTAATCTACCCTTTTTCACATGGGAGTTAGACATAGAAGAATTTACAGATTGACTTTCCGAGGTAGAAAAATATTTTGCCTTGATGAATGTTCCGGAAGAGAGGAAGGTGCCATATGTGGCCTACAAACTTCGTGGTGGTGCTTCGGTTTGGTGGGAACAGTTGAATAATCATCGTCGAAGGAATGGTAAGCTAACAATTCACACATGGAAAAGGATGAAGACGGCCTTAAAACAACAATTTTTGCCCGCAGATTATGAGCAGTTGATCTATCAGAAATTCCTTGACTGCAAGCAAGATAATCAGACAATTGATCAATAAACGCACAATTTTCATACATTGTCTGCGCGTACTGATTTGGGTGAATCGGAAGGACAACAAACAACGAGGTATGTTTCTGGTCTTCATCCTAGCATTAAAAGTATGATTAAATTATATCCTGTGCATACACTTGATGGGGCAATTTCTCGTGCCAAAACTGCGGAGGGTCAAGAAACTGAAATTGTATCTCCTTCTGTTTCTTCATTTAATATGGGTAATAAGGGACAGTATTCGAGGTCTAAATCACCTATAGTTGTAGAAAAAGAAAAAGTCACTGTTGCCAAAAGTGGTGATGATAAGCATAAACCAGTAGTAGCTAAGCCAGTAGGGAAACACTCCACCAATCCTAATCCTTATGCTAAGACTTATGGAAATAATTGTTATCATTGTAATTTGCCTGGGTATATTTCTAATAATTTTCCTACTCGAGGGCAAGTTTATATGGCCGATAAGGATGGGGATGAAGAGGTTAAAGAGTATTGGGAGGATCTGGACACTGATAATGAGGGGGATGGACATGGGACTTTTGTGTTTGAGAAGTTAACTTTGACAGCTCCCTCGAATGTAGCTCCTAATAGACATGGAATTTTTCGTACTATTGGGTTGGTGAATGATGTAAAGTTGAACATAATTGTGGATAGCGGAAGTTGTGATAATTTGATTGCTAGGGGGATGGTAGATAAGCTGAAATTGGAGGTCAGGAAGCATCCAAATCCATATCATGTGGGAATGGATTAATGCAACGGGTAAACTCAAGGTTACTGAGCGCTGTTTAGTTCCTTTCTCTATTGGTAGATATAAGGATGGAGTTCTCTGTGATGTTGTTGACATGAGTGCTTTCCAATTGTTGCTCGGGAGGCCTTAGCATTATGATGTTGATTCTACTCATAATGGGCGGACTAATGTGATCGGTTTTTTGAAGGATGGCATCAAGTTTAATCTTTGCCCGTTGCGAGCAAAAGAGGTACATGCTAGTAAAGGAAGTGGGAAGGGAATTATTTCCTTGTGTGTTCTCAAATTTTGTATTTCAGGTACCAATAAAGCTGTGGATATAGTTGTTGTTGCATGAGGGGCTACGATAAGCAATACAACTCGGGCAAAACCATCGGTCAAAAAGAAGGCTTCGATACAAGTTGCAAGAAGGCCAAAGAAGGAGGTTTCAAAGGCTAAGTCCATGCCAATTCCTGCCACAAGACGTTGTTCTTATTTGGTTCATGATTCGGGGACGAATCATTTTCAAGTGGAGGAGAATGATGTAGCACGTGGATCGATAGGGCATGTCTCGACGACAATGGGGATAATGGGGAGAGAAGGGTCCGAAATCCAAGCTTCAGCAGCATTGGGGCAACACAGCAAGTGCTCGGCCGAGCGTGGAAAAGACGCGGCCAAGCGTGGCCTGGCAGAAGCTTCAATCCAGCAACTAGTGAGGCACGGCCAAGTAGTGAAGGGAGCACGGCCGAGCAAGAAGGCTGGCACGGCCAAGCAGGGAAAAGACGCGGCCGAGCGTGATAGACTCGTGAAGCGCAGGAGGATTTAGGTTGTTTTATTTAATTAGGGATCGTCTCGTATTTTTATTATCGTTATTTATTTTCCTTATTTATTAGGGTATTATTATTTTCTTTTCCTTTACTTATTTGGAGTTAGGAGTATAAATACTTTGGTAGGGTTTTGGAAAGCACAGTTCTTGATTTATTGAATTTTAGAATTGCTTAGCATTCTTATGGGTGAAAACCTAGAAAGCCATTGTTGGCTGGATTGAAAGAGGATTCCTTCTGCAGATCTAAGAGTTTTCCACTAATTTGGTTAATTCTTCGTTGATATTCCGTTGCGTTTACATCAATAAGAAAGAACAGACAAGAGTTTGAAAATGGGTTAAATATGAATTTGAGTTGGTTTGTTTATTTGTCTTGGTAAATGGTTAATGAAGAAGTATATAATGGGGATAATTTAGTATTTAAAATTGTCAAAGTTTGTAAATGCTCTAATTTGGATTGCGTTTCATCGAAAATGCACTAAAAGGACTTATGAGGACGTCTCAATGATAACATCAAATTTTAGGGCCTTTTATGCATTTATTTTATCATTTTAGGTGATGAAGGACTATTTTGGCGTAATTAACTACAAAAGGACCTCGTTGGAATACCTGAATATCTTATCCTCCTGACAGTTGTGGCAACTTCTAGAATGAATTGAGGTGATTTACATAAGTCGTCCATGCGACCTCTTTTGCCTCTGCAAGATATGGCTGTGCGGCCCCGTTTTCCACCTAGGAGTATTAATAGAACATTTCTCTACCCATTCAAAAGGGGATCTTTTAGCAACCTTGGGGAAACGCTGTCTAAATCAAATTAGACTCTCTCTACTACTTTATCCTAATCTAGTCTATTTAGATCTATAATTTTAATCTTTTTATATTGAAATGATGTATTGAAATGCTATCTTGAAACTTGCTTATTTGTTTTATACTTGTTGTTGATTCTCTATTATGAGAGGTCACAAGTGATACCAATTGGGTCTTCTCCCTAGGAGAGAATACAATTATTAATTTGGTGATTAAAGTATGCTTGAGGAATGATCATGGAGTTGATGTGATTCTCATATATTTAATTTAATAAATGTCAATTGCTTAGTGTAAATCTTTATATTTGCTATTGATTTCATGGTTGGGCTATCTAGTTAATATATGATTTCTTTTAGCTATCTTTTCCCATGAAAAACACACAACCAAGATACACTTTGGAGTGTAGTTGTGTTGAGGGAAAATCTATTAGATTGATGTAATTTGTTCCTGTTTTTGTTTTTGTCCAAATTTAATTTATGTTATATTTAAATACCAGTTTCTGTTATATTCTTTCTGTAAATCTGACTGAGAGGTATAAGAGATCCTGCGGCCCCTTTGGGAGGTTCAGACATACTTCGTGCGGCTCCTTTGGAACCTTGGACAACTTATGACCAGTTAATGCAAATTTCTTCATTTCTTTAATTAAATCTATGTTTTCTGTTATTTCTTATCCTAAAGTTGATTTCCAAAAGTATTGACTTAAAACATACACACACACATTTTGATTAGGAAGACTCATACATATGAGACATCTCAGGTGAGCTATTGATTTTCGTCCCGAGGTGTAAAGTGACATTCTGTTAGAGAGATTATCCCACATTGGGAATTGACAAACCTTGCCTATAATATATAAAGATCCTGAGTCACCCCCCTTAGCACCAATTGATTTTAAGGTGAAACATCAGACTTTAAGACATTCGGACTCATCTCTCACATTAAATTACCTTTTTTAATGTTTTGACTTACAAAATCGGCACGTCGACTCTCTTTAATACTGAGACATTCGTCCCACTTTTATGAAAATATTTCAAAACCACCCATGCGACCGACACAGTGGATCGGGGCACTTTCAGTGGCGACTCAGCTGGGGGCTAATGTTCTTAAATTTCTTTTTAGATGTTTTGGAGCATTTCGTGGGTCAAACTTCTATTTCCTCGTTTTCTTTGTGTGATTTTGTGTAAATTTGTCAATAACGTTTTTCTTGGTGCCATCTTGGCTTGTTTGGAGTATGATCAATTGCAGGTACACTTTTTGATGTTTGATTTTGTCCAAAATGGGATTAATTGCCCAAAATAAGTTGTTGTTTGGTATCTGGAAAACACCCAGGTGAAATTATGCTGCCCCTTTAGGAAATGCATACTTTGGCTGTGCGACACCTTTGGGATGTTCCAATAGAATGTTGTTCAGTGTGGTGTTTTGACAGTACAAAAGTATTTTGTGCAGTTTGGTGATTCTGATTCAGAATCTGTGATAGTTTCGCAATCGAAAAATTTGTGTGTACTTGGAGCATTGTAAATTCCTTTTCGCATCCTTTTAAAACACATTTTGAAAATATCTATTTTAACTAAAAAGGGAACATAACTACCTCACATTACTCGCACCCTTGTCCTGTACACTTGCAGACTACAACCCCAACTTGGGATGGGCTCAAATGCAGGTCGAAGGTCTTCCTACGCCTCTTTTGCGCGTACGCGGCCATCCAACCATCCTATCCTCGCCCGTGTGAGCCATGTATAGTCTGTTTCACACGTTTTTACCTTGACTTGGTTGGTTTTTGGTCTAGCCCGTGTCATAAAGCCTTTTGTGCATTTTCTATGCCGATTATTCCCATAGTCAATGCCGAGGTCGAGATCCCTTGTGAAAGCAAATTAAAGAGAGGTCATGCCGAAATTTTGTGAGGCATTTTGACCAGAAGATCTTGACTTCTCGCGTTGACTTTGACTATAATTCACATCGCGTTTGCATCAAACGTTCAATGTGACTGCGTGTAATCAAGACTTTCATGCATAATTCATGCCAATTATTCTCAAGTTCAATGCCGAGGTCAAGATACCTTGCGAAAGCAAGCCAAGGAAAGGTGATGCCAAAATTTTGTTAGGCATTTTGACTAGATCCTGACTTCTTGCGTTGACTTTGACTATAATTCGCATCAGGTATGCATTGATCGGTGGAATTTGCTTACCATATAGGACCTTTGCTCGGGATTACCCGTCCTTGGGAGTGTGCATTACAGTTGGAATAGAAGGGGTCTATATATAGACGTAGTGTTAGACTTCACTAATCCAGGATCTATACTAGTTTTGAAAAAGAAGAGAAATATTTTCCAATCATTTTGTGATATTAACAGATTATTTTAAGTAAACTTGTCAAAATATTAATTTATAACCGGTTATTGCATGAGCCTGAGCCTTTAGCCAAACACTCTCCCGAGTCGGTCTCGAGTTTAAACAGTGTTTCTCCCTTTTTTCCTCAACAAGCAAGGTATGGGTGAGTATTTTAGGTTGCCGTCTCTTCAGTGTTGTGGTTTCAGATTCAGATAGTTCTTTGGTATCATCCGTTTCTTCTGCTCAGTATTTTGGGATGGCCAGTTCAGCAGAGAACAGTGGTGGAAATGCTACTCCAACCAGTGAGAACCTTCAGACTAGGGAAGAGTTGATTCAGACTTTGGAAGTGGTCAGACTTCGGGAAGAAATCGTTAGGAAACATGGTTAGTAGAGTCAATAAACTGCCAAGGAGTTGCCGTGATTCCCCTGCCTGACAGAACTTTCATCGAAATATCTAAACAGAATGAGACCCATATTTGAAATGAGACTAATGATCAAAATTACCAAAAAATCACTCCTCCACAGTCTTATGGGGGGCCCAACAAGGTCCGTCTCTCCTCCCCCTACTTCATTCAGCAGTGACTCCAGTCGCTCCAATGCCTCAAGCTCAGTTTACTCGGTGCTCTTTTGGTCTTACAACCAGTATGCTCATAATCTTTTTGGTTCCGTTCCGATTGCCTTGCGATCTCAGTATTTCCAGCAATTTCACGGGTCCACTCCATCCGCTTCTGCTCTTCAGGTTCAGTCTTTACAGTACCTGTCGATTTCTACTCCGTTTCCTTAGGATTAGTTTAAGTATCCATACAGTTGTTCTCCGAGGCCCCATCATCCGTTTGAGTCTAACAAAGAGTTACTAAGAGAGAATTCGGTTACTTCAGGTTTCTTGTCCCCGTTTTTGAATATCGGATCTAGTGAATTCCATTATCAGTTTCACCAGCCTTTTTACTTGGGTTTGAGCTTACACTTCAGGGTCAACTTATGATAACAGGGGTTACGATCACGTCTAAGCTCACTTGCTCTAGCAGGATGCTCTAACAACCATTCTTTCTACCAGCGTATCCCCTACTGCAGTTCCCCTCATCAATGCATGTCTTGTTGCGGGCTCTAACAGTTTGAGTGCTTCTGTCAATCCATATTTGGAAACATTGACGGATCAAATGAAACAGATGGGAGAGAAGCTTAGTAATGCGAGTACCAACACTCCTTTGATTCGAGCGACTTACCCAAGCAAAGTGGTGGCCTACCGTACAAGCTTAATGTGTCTGAGGTAGAGCTAAATGGTTCGAACAGTTCCCACCGCTATAAACCCTATCCTTCCAACACAACTGCAACATTTGGTAAAGGAAATGGGATAGTGGGTACAGTAGACAACATTCAAAGAGCACCAAGAAGCAGTGGTCCTCCAAGGCAGCAACAGCATTTTGATGATTTTGGGATGCTTATAAGCATGGTTTTCAAAATCGGATCTAGTGAATTCCATTGTCAGTTTCACCAGCCTGTTTTCAAAGAGCACCAAGAAGCAGTGGTCCTCCAAGATATTGCTCCACCAGCTAATGTGAAGATATAACCGGACGTCGACTTTCAACTATCTTAACATCCAGCAAAATTGGAATCGGAATACCCAACGATCTCAAGATGATCCGACTTTGTATATGTAAGCATGTAGTCCTTAGTATTTTGTAGGTATCTCTGTCAGAATAGTAGATAATATTTGTTAATATTCTGTTAGTGTTTTATATTTGTATTGTTCTCATGTCCATAGTTAGTATAGGATATTTGAATTATATTGTTCCTAGAATAGTGCTAAGTGATTAGATGATTAGCCTAAAATAATGCCAAGTGATTGGTATGACTTTGGATTGTATATATACGTATGTAAATCAATGAGAAGGTAAGGAAGATATTATTTCATGGTATTTTGAGTCCCTAGGTTTCTTTCCTCTACCTATTTCCGTTGCGCCCTACACTCTGTACCCATCGTCTTCCTTGAATAATGACTTCTTCTTCCCGTTTCTCCTCTCACCCGGCTCTTGCTATTTCCAACATCAAGAACCACATCTCCATGACCCTTGAATTGGAGAACGTTCAATACGCCACTTGGGCGGAGTTGTTCAAAGTTCACTCCAAATCACACTTGGTCATTCACCACATTATCCCTCCTGCGAAAGGTAAGGAGAAGGTCCCTAAGACGGACGAAGAGATTGAAATGTGGGAGCTCCTTGATTCCACCGTCCTAGGGTGGATTTACTCCACTATTTCAACCGATCTCCTTAACACTATTCTAGTTCCTGATTGTGTGGCCATGGATGCGTGGAATAGTCTTCGCGACATTTTTCAAGACAACAAGAACTCGCGAGCCGTCGCTCTCGAGCAAGACTTCTCAAGCACAGTTATGGAGGATTTCCCTAATGCCTCCACTTACTGTCAACACCTCAAGCAACTTGCAGACCAGATGAAGAATGTGGGGGCACCCGTGTCGAATGATCGTCTGGTTTTGCAAATGGTGGCGGGCCTTACAGAAGCCTATAATGGTGTTGCTACTTTACTCCGTCAGAAGGATCCATTACCCACTTTCACTCAGGTTCGTTCTATGCTTTCATTAGAAGAGGCTGGCCTGAATAAAAAGGCAGCCATGGCATCTGCTATGATGGCAAGGGAAAGTGGTAGGACTGTTCCTGCAATGGATCGATCCATTGCAGCAAATCAGCCTAATGGAAATCCGCGGAACAACAACAACAATCGTAATTCTGGGAATAAACGAGGTGGTTCTGGTTCGGGTGGATCTGGTTCAGGTAGTTCTGGTTCGGATCGTTGCAAAAACAATGGTAAAGGGGGCAGTAAGGGCAATCAAGCTGCTGGTAATATTGGTTCTCGTGGTGGTGGTTCCACCCAATCTGGCTTCTCTCCGCAATGGCAACAATCGTGGGGACCAGGCGGTCAGTCACAGTGGGGATCGGGTTGGCAGTGGCCTTGGGTTCCTCCTCCACCGTGCCCATATCCCACGGCACCAGCTCCTTGGGCTAGGCCAAATTACTCTCCTGCCCAACATCAGTCCGGTGTTCTTGGTTCTAGGCCGACTCAGGCCCATGTTGCATCGACTGCATCTTCTCCAACGGACATAGAAGCAGCAATGTATACTCTTGGCCTCACCCCACCGGCTACACCTTGGCATATGGACACCGGTGCTACCTCCCACATGACGTCCGAATCAGGTATTCTCTCGTCCTATTCTAATATGAGCATTAATCGTAATATTCTCGTTGGTAGTGGTGATTCTATTCCAATTCACGGTTTTGGTAATACTTCGGTTACGTCCCCTCACCCTCCCTTTGTCTTAAACAATATTTTACATGCTCCTCGTCTTGTTAAAAATCTTATCTACGTTCGTAAATTCACAAAAGATAATTCCGTTTCTATTGAGTTTGACCCTTTCGGTTTTAATGTGAAGGATTTCCAAACGGGGAGGCGACTCATGAGATGTGAGAGCCGGGGAGAGCTTTATCCCCTTATGATGTAGGACGGATCCACAGATAGAGAAAATGCAGCGGAATTACTAACACAAAACCTTGAATCAAGAACTAATCCTCACACGAAGATTAGATGATTCAAGCGATTATTATTAAACCCTCGCAAAAGAATTTAATACAATCGAACAACGAATAAAAGGGATATGAATTACTCCTCGCAAAAGGACGTAACCCTCGTAATCAAACGAATAAGATTACGTTTCAAGCCAAGGAATGACTTCGTCTTCTTAGAAAAAGAAGAAAGAACCCTTGAAGAAAATAAGTTGTTTATTCTTCAAAAATTCACTAATTTTCGGAATACAACCTTAGGCCTATTTTATAGTGCCCATAAAACTTGAAAAACAATCCTAAACCTTCTAGAATTACTCCTAACCTATATGGTAACTAAATAGGACTCAAAAACTAGTAAATCTTCTCAAAATCTACTCTAAAATCACCTCTAATCATCCTATTAAAATAAATGACGAAAATAAGAAATAAAATATAAGCTAAAACAAATTAAATCCTAAAATACTAATTAAAATACAAAAATAATTAATATATTTGACTTTGTCAAATATTTCTTGAACACTGATTACATCATTCACCCCCACTTGAAAAAGGATTCGCCCCGAATCCTCGTCCGATCTTTGAAACGAGCCCTTCCATCGAAACAAATATTTGGAATAAATCTTCATCTTTAACGTAGAAGGAATTGAAAGAACTTGAATTGATCCGTTCCAATGAAATAAATATTTGGAATAAATATTATCTTGAAGCATAAATATGGGCACACAAATATCTTTCGGAAATAAAATTATACCATCAATCCCATCCGTTCCATCCTTCTGATGATCGTCCTCCTCAACCACCCCATGATCAACCATAAGAAAATCATCAACAAAAATATTATCCCACACAAAATTTGATTTTGCAATAAACCAATTAATACTAACAACCTCCTCCACCTTGGGCTCAACTAGGTTATGAACAGGGTTTATAATATTGGTATGAATATTATTATCACAAACCTGAATGACCTCGTCCTTTGCACACAGATCTTCAACAATAATCTCCTCTTCAACAGGATCTTCTTGGGCAGAAAAGTTGTCAATAACAAGGCGATTTTCTGCCCAAACAACATCCCTCTCCTCGCGAGCAGCACGTTCGCCTCCGTTGTTGTTATTATGAAGATTCAAAATCTCCAACAATTGAGCATGGCGAGCTTCATCACGTTCATCCATCCGCTTTATAGTAGCATTCAAAGCAGCCAGGTTGGTGGCGATGGCAGCCAAAGTGGCTTGGAGATCAACAATGCCGTCGTTAGCCATCGTCCAAGAATCGTCTAGCTCTGATACCAACTGATGTAGGACGGATCCACAGATAGAGAAAACGCAGCGGAATTACTAACACAAAACCTTGAATCAAGAACTAATCCTCACACGAAGATTAGATGATTCAAGCGATTATTATTAAACCCTCGCAAAAGAATTTAATACAATCGAACAACGAATAAAAGGGATATGAATTACTCCTCGCAAAAGGACGTAACCCTCGTAATCAAACGAATAAGATTACGTTTCAAGCCAAGGAATGACTTCGTCTTCTTAGAAAAAGAAGAAAGAACTCTTGAAGAAAATAAGTTGTTTATTCTTCAAAAATTCACTAATTTTCGGAATACAACCTTAGGCCTATTTTATAGTGCCCATAAAACTTGAAAAACAATCCTAAACCTTCTAGAATTACTCCTAACCTATATGGTAACTAAATAGGACTCAAAAACTAGTAAATCTTCTCAAAATCTACTCTAAAATCACCTCTAATCATCCTATTAAAATAAATGACGAAAATAAGAAATAAAATATAAGCTAAAACAAATTAAATCCTAAAATACTAATTAAAATACAAAAATAATTAATATATTTGACTTTGTCAAATATTTCTTGAACACTGATTACATCACCTTACCACCCATGTCACCACAAATAAAACACAAGCTTCTGCTTTTGCTGCTATCTCTCCTTCTTTATGGAATCAACGATTGGGACATCCCGGGACACCAGTGGTAGTGACACTTAGGAAGAATAAAATGATACACTATAGTCCTTCTAGTGTATCTAATCTTTGTCATTCTTGTTCTTTAGGAAAGCATGTTAGATTACCATTTGCTGATTCAAATTCTAGTACTTTGTTGCCTTTTGATATTTTACATTGTGATCTTTGGACGTCACCTATAATAAGTTCTTCAGGACATCGTTATTATATGCTTTTATTAGATGATTATTCCAATTTTCTTTGGACTTTTCCATTGGCTAAGAAATCGGATGTTTATTCTATTATTCTATCATTTCAAGCATATATTCGTACCCAATTCGAAAGAAACATTAAAAATATCCAATGTGACAATGGCACTGAATTTCATAATGGAAAATTTTGGGAGTTTTGCAAAAATAATGGTCTCTTGTTCCGCCTTTCATGTCCCCATACTTCTTCTCAAAATGGGAAAGCGGAACGGAAAATTCGTTCCATTAACAATATTGTACGGACTCTTTTAGCTCATGCTTCTTTACCTACGTCTTTTTGGCATCATGCCCTACAAATGGCAACTTATCTTCTAAATATTCTCCCAAGCAAACTCCTTGAATATCAATCGCCTCTAAAAATTCTCTATCACAAAGACCCCACTTATTCCCATCTCAAAGTGTTTGGGTGCCTTTGTTACCCTCGCTTCCCATCAACAACAATAAACAAGCTTCAACCTCGCTCAACAGCTTGTGTGTTTTTGGGGTACCCTACAAATCATAGGGGTTTTAAGTGTTACGATTTGTCATCCCGGAAAATCATTGTAAACCGCCATGTCCTTTTTGACGAACTACAATTTCCGTTTGCTTCTCTATATACACCTTCCCCTCAGTCTTACTCCTTTTTAGATGATGGAATCAGCCCATATACAATGGCCCATTTTCTGTCCTCGTCAACTCCACAACCTGGACATGATCCAGCAAGCCCACTTCATTTGGCCCATAGTCCAACCCCCTCTCTTTCTCCACAGGCTGCACCTCCCACTAATAATCAGCAAGTTCCACTTTCTGTTACTATTCCCATTTCTTCTCATTCTGTTCCAAATCACGGTCCCGTAAATTGTAGTCAACGTGGAATCTTTAAGCCTAAGCAATTATTTAATCTCCATACTTGTACTACTGAGTCTCCAATACCTCGTAATCCCGTGTCGGCATTGAATGATCCAAATTGGAAATTAGCTATGAACGATGAATTTGATGCTCTTATTAGTAATAGGACGTGGGAGTTGGTTCCCCGTCCACCTGGAACTAATATCATTCGTTCTATGTGGATTTTTACTCATAAACACAGGTCGGATGGCTCATTTGAATGGTATAAAGCGCGGCTTGTTTGCGACGGTAAAACTCAACAAGTTGGGATTGATTGTGGGGAAACATTCTCTCAAGTGGTCAAACCGGCCACTATACGTACTGTGCTTAGTTTGGCGCTTTCTAAAAAATGGTCCATGCACCAACTTGATGTTAAAAACGCGTTTCTACATGGGGAGCTTTTAGAAACCGTATATATATGCATCAACCGGTCGGTTTTCGGAGTCGCACTCATCCTGACCATGTGTGTTTGTTGAAGAAATCGCTCTATGGACTCAAGCAAGCACCGCGTGCTTGGTATAAGCGGTTTGCTGACTTTGTCTCATCTCATGGCTTCACTCATAGTAAATCGGATAACTCCTTATTTATCTACAAAAAGGGAATGGAGGTTGCTTATTTATTATTGTACGTTGATGATATTATATTGACAACATCCACGGATTCCCTTCGCAAATCTATTATCACTTTACTTGGTTCGGTGTTCGCCATGAAGGACCTTGGTCTATTGCATTACTTTTTGGGTATAGCCATCCAACATCATAAGGAGGGATTGTTTTTATCACAACAAAAGTATGCAAAAGAGATACTACAGAGAGCAGGCATGGAAAATTGCAAACCTTCTCCAACCCCAGTTGATACAAAGCCCAAGTTGAGTGCCCATGTTAGAAAGCCCTACGAAGATGTGACCTTGTACCGTAGCCTAGCGGGAGCTCTCCAATATCTAACCTTCACTAGGCCGGATATTACGTACGTGGTACAACAAGTATGCCTCTTCATGCATTCTCCACGACACGAGCACATGGCAGCCCTCAAGTGAATCCTTCGCTACCTTAGTGGCACCCTCTCCCACGGCTTGCATCTTTGCCCGTCCTCGTTTGACACTCTTCGTTCATTCACCGATGCGGATTGGGGTGGTTGTCCTGATACCCGACGGTCAACATCAGGATATTGTGTTTTTCTTGGCGGTAATTTGTTATCTTGGTCCGCCAAACGTCAAGCAACACTGTCCCGTTAGAGTGCAGAAGCAGAATATAGGGGTGTCGCGAACGTAGTTTCCGAATCTTGCTGGCTTCGGAATTTATTACTTGAGCTACATTGTCCGGTACACAAAGCCACTTTGGTTTACTGCGACAATATTAGTGCGATCTATTTGTCGGGCAACCCGGTTCAACATCAACGCACCAAACATGTCGAGATGGATATCCATTTTGTGCGTAAATGAGTTTCTAAGGGTGATGTGCGTGTGTTGCATATTCCTTCCCGACACCAAATTGCGGACATTTTTACAAAAGGCCTTCCATTGATACTATTTGAGGATTTTCGGTCCAGCCTCAACGTCCGTCTCCCTCCCGTTTTGACTGAGGGGGAGTGTCAGAATAGTAGATAATATTTGTTAATATTCTGTTAGTGTTTTATATTTGTATTGTTATCATGTCCATAGTATAGGATATTTGAATTATATTGTTCCTAGAATAGTGCTAAGTGATTAGATGATTAGCCTAAAATAATGCCAAGTGATTGGTATGACTTTGGATTGTATATATACGTATGTAAATCAATGAGAAGGTAAGGAAGATATTCTTTCAATCTCGTCACTCTTTTAGCTGCAACCCAATGTTCTCTCCCCGGATTGCTTTGGTATCGACCAAGCATCCCAACAATAAATGCAAGGTCTTGACGAGTACAAACTTGTGCATACATTAAGCTTCCTATTGCTGATGCATGATATTTTCCATAAACTTGGATTCTATATTATTTTTAGGACATTGATTTAGACTAAATTTGTCTCCTTTAGAAATAGGGGTGTCGTGTGGCTTACAATTTTGCATGCTAAACCTTTGTAATACCTTCTCTATTTAGCCCCTTTGCGACAATCCTAAAATACCTCGTGATCGATCATGATAAATTTGGACTCCTAATACAAAAGATGTCTCACCAAGATCTTTCATTTCAAATTTGTTTGAAAGAAATTTCATATAGTTTCCTTAAGAAGGTCCTTATCATTACTAGCAAGTAAAATATCATCCACATATAGGACCAAAAATATAAATCTAATCCCATTGAACTTATGGTACACACAATCTTCAGCAAGATTCCTTTCAAAATCAAATGAAAGAATTACTTGATTGAATTTTAAGTACCATTGACGAGAAGCTTGCTTGAACCCATAAATGGATTTCTTAAGTTTACAAACTAATTGATTAGTTTGATCTAAATCAGTCACCATTTCTAATTTCTTCATATAGATAGTTTCCTCAATGTCTCAATTGAGAAAAATTGTCTTTACATCCATTTGATAAAGCTCAAGATTAAAATGTGCTACAAGTGCCATAATGATCCTAAAAGAGTTTTTAGACGATACCAGAGAAAATGTTTCTTTATAATCAATGTCTTCTTTTTTAGTGAATCCCTTAACAACAAGACGAGCTTTATATCTTTCTACATTACATTGTGAATCTCTTTTGGTCTTAAAGATCCATTTACATCCGATGGGTTTCACATTTTTAGGTAATGAAACAATATCCCGAACGTCGTTGTCTTTCATGGATTTTAACTCTTCATTTATGACATCGATCCATTTATGAGAATTTAGACTGTTAATGGCTTCATGGAAGGTGAGCGGTTCATCTCCTACTAAGTCAGAATGTTCCTCATTCTTGGTAAGATACACATCATAATCAGCCTAAATTGCACTCCTTATTACTCTATTAGATCTTCTTAAGGGCACCGGTTCTTCTTGATTTTGAGGTTGTTGAATTTGATCCTCATTAACAACATTTTCATGTTGTTCTGTATATACACTACAAGAAAACAGGATGATACCGATGGATTTTTCCGTTGGTAAATACACAAAATCCGTCGCTAAATCAAATTAGCGACGGATTTTCGACGTAAAAATTCTGTTAAAATGTGCGTCGATAAGCCTTCCGACGGTTTTCCATTTGATTACCGACGGATATTTCCGTCGTCGATATTTTGTAACCGTCGGCAATTTTCGTAAGATTATCAACCAATTCAAATCATATGAAAACGAATTAGCAACGAATTTCCCGTCTCTATTTAAATGTTTATTTTATCTTTGAACCATTTTAGCAATGTACTATTGACGGATTATTCTGTCGCTATATTTATTAAAAAAATTCAATATTTATTTGTTTTTTTATATGCCAAATTATTATGGGCTTTCTCGACGGATATTTCCGTCGCTAAATTGATATTTCACAGTCCCTTAACTTGTATTAATCTTAAATCAGTCATTGATATTTCACAGTTACACTTTACTCCCCTAAATTTTTTTTATACTCAAATCAGTCCTTACATATTCTTTTATCTCAACTTTGATCCCTTAACTTCAAAAAATTCAGATCAGGTCCTCACAAACTTTCACCACCAATAACCACCAACAACCACCGCCAAAATCAATAATATGCTACAAATCAGATATGAATTCAAAGAAAAATTCAGATTATTATCACATACAAGCAAGGAAAATCAGATTATTATAAGATCTGATAATAAAAAAAAAAACCAGATTTGGAGATAGAAGTTCAAGATCTTTTAAAATAAAACTCAGATCCGTAAGTGGTGGTGGAGATCGTTGATCGTATACGGACGCAGGGTTGTGAAATGAGGAAAACAGAGATGAAGAAAATGGAGAACGAGAGAGAGTGACGGAGGGCGAAGGTGGCAGTGGTGATGGAGGGCGACGGCGGCGGAAGGAGACGATGGCAGAGTGGTGGACGACGAAGCTGGAAGAGGGAAATGAGAGGGGAGAGAAAAGGGTTTGGTTTGTGAAAACTGAAGAGAGAGAAATGAGGGAGGTGGATAGAAAGAGAGAAAATAATGTGAAATTGTTTTGTTTTGATGAATTTGGATCATTGAATATTTATGATTAATGGTCCAGATTGATCAACGGATCAATCCATGTGAACATTGGTATGCTAATTAAATGAGAGGGTGTCATGTTTTTGCTAAATGAATTTGGGCTATTGGATTCTGTTGTTTGCGATGTATTTAATGGCTAAGATCTTTCTTGGTTAGTGATTCATGTGAATATATGTGTTCTAATAATTTATTGCCACCTCTTATGTTTATTTGTTTATTACAAAAATCTCTTAATGACCATAATAATTAGTAATAATAATTATTAATATCAAAAATAATTTAAAATATAAATAATATTATCTAATAATAATAATAATTAAATAATAAATAATAATATATCAGAATAATAATATACACGTTTTATTGATGATTATAATAATTAGTTAAAATAATAAAAAACAATAATAATAATTTGTCTTTCAAAAAATAATTATAAATATAAAATGATATTTTATCATAATAATAATGAAATAAATAATAATATTTAATAATAATAATAGTAATAATCATTATTAATAAAACAAGTAAATATCATGAAGAAGAATATTTACTAATATTATTGAGAGATAATAAATAATAATTGAATAATACATAATAAATAAAAATTATGATAATAATATAGAAAAATAATTAAAACAACAAAATAAATTAAAATTCTAAGAAATATTAATATACCTAAGCTTTAAATTCCACTCTAAATTCTAAAACAATAATGCCTAAAAATATAATTTATTGATAATAATAATTTAATAATTTAAACTTCTAAGAAATAATAATATACCTAAGTAATAATTGATAGTAATAAATTATAAAAAATATTTATTAACAATAATAATAATTTAATCTTTAACATAAATAGTAATAATACTTATTACTACATCCCAAATCTCATATACTTATACCTCAAATCCTAAACCCTAAATCATATACATATACCCCAAACCCTAAAAATATGATTTATTGATAATGCATAATAATTGACATTTTTCATCTTTTCTTAAATCATGTTTCTACCCCTAAACCCTCATTTCTATATTATAATAATTAGTAAAAATTTTTATAATAATAATATTTAAAATATAAAATTGTATTATATCATACACATAAAAAAAATTAAGAATAAAATAAAAGAGTTTTTAATATACCCAATCCCTTAAACATATATCATATACTCATACACCAGACACCCATACTATATACCCTAAACCATGACTCATATCCTATACCATATACGCATATACCAGACACCCATACTTTATACCCTAAATCATATATTCCGTATCATATACACATACCATATACTCTAAATCATAACCCATATATATATATACCCTAAACCTTAACATATACCCTAAAACATAACCCATACCCTATATTCTAAATCATAAATTCTTTCATATATTTTCATTTCTTTAAAAATTCTTAAATTTTTTATATAAATTTTTGTAAAAAAATTCACTACTAACTAACATCTCAAATAGTTTTATTTATCCAATTTTTTTTAAAAAATACTTTAAAAAGTAAATGCTATTGTCCATCCCTCTATTTTCTATTATATACTGTCATTTTTAAAAAAATTCTTAACTTTTTTTTATATAATTTTTTATAAAAAATTTCAATACTAACAAACATCTCATATAGTTTTATTTATCAAAACAAATTAAAAAATAAAATAAAAATGTATACATGCTATTGTCCGACCCTCTTCTATTATAAACTTTAATTTCTTTAAAATTTCTTAACTTTTTTTATATAACTTTTTGTAAAACATTTCACTACTAACTAACATCTCAAATAGTTTTATTTATCCAAAAGAAAAATTAAAAAAGTAAATGCTATTGTCCGTCTCTCTTTTTCTATTATATACTTTCATTTATTTAAAAATTCTTAACTTTTTTTATATAATTTTTTGTAGAAAAATTCACTACTAACTAACATCTCAAATTGTTTTATTTACTACTAAAAAAAGTTTATATACTATTGTCCGTCCCTCTTCTATTATATACTTTCATTTCTTTAAAAATTCTTAACTTTTTTTATATAACTTTTTATAAAAAATTTCACTACTAAATAACATCTCAAATAATTTTATTTATCAATAAAAAAATTAAAAAATTAAATTCTATTTTCCGTCTATCTTTTTTCTATTATATACTTTCATTTCTTTAAAAATTCTTAACTTTTTTTATATAATTTTTTGTAAAAAAAAATTCACTACTAACTAACATCTCAAATAGTTTTATTTATCCAAAAAAAAATTAAAAAAGTATATACGCTATTGTCCGTCCCTCTTCTATTATATACTTTTATTTCTTTAAAAATTCTTAACTTTTTTATATAACTTTTTGTAAAAAATTTCACTACTAACTAACATCTTAAAATACTTTTATTTATCCAAAAAAAAATTAAAAAATTAAATGCTATTGTCCGTCCCTATTTTATCTATTATATACTTTCAAAATAAATTTTTGTTTATTTTAAGTTTAACGTCAGATTTAGCAACGGAAAATGTGATTTTTTTCGTTGCTAAATACGTCGCTAAATTTAAAATAAACAAAAATTTATATTCTTATTTTAAATCCATCGCTATTCTGTCGCCAATATAAAAAAAAGAATTTTCATTTATTTTTTTATTTATATAGCGACAGATTTTATCCGTCGTTAAGATTCCAAATTATCGAATTTAAAATCCGTCGCTATTCCGTCGCTAATATAAAAAAAAAAGAATTTTCATTTATTTTTTATTTATGTAGTGAAGATTTTATCCGTCGTAAAGGTTTCAAAATGTCAAATTTAAAATCCGTTTCTATTTCGTCGGTAAAAAACGCGCTTACTTTTTTGGCGCCAATATTACGACGGATTAGTGACGAATTATAATCCGTCCCTATTTCCGTCGTTAAAACTGACCGGTAATATTGTTGTTGGCAGGTTATTATGTTTTATTTTTGCCGTCGTTGTTCCGTCACTAATATCGAGGGATTTCATTCCGTCGCTAATTTCAGTTGGTATTTGTCTATTTTCTTGTAGTGTTATAAGAGGTTCCATATTATTTGAATTATATGTTCTTATTGAATTTCAGGTACAAGTACTTGATATCCAATAGAAACTATGGGAAGAGGTATAGACATGAATTCCCCTCTTCTTCAAATTCAAAACTATTCATAATTTCCCCTTTAAATTTAACATCCTAAAAAAACCTAGCATTTTCCATCTAAAAAAAGGTTCTAGTTTTCGGGTCATAAAATTTATATCCCGTAGATATCTCAGCATACCCTACAAAGTAACTACTAAAGGTCTTAGCTTCCTGTTTGCCCTCATTAGGCCTATAAGGCCTTACTTTTGCTGGACAACCCCATACATGAAGATGATTTAGGAACGGTTTCTTATTCGTCCATAATTCATAAGGGGTTTTGTCGGTAGCCTTTGAAGGAGCTCTATTGAGAAAATAAGCAGCGGTTTTTAATGCATCACCCCAAATGAGTGAGGTAAAGAAGTACAAGAAATTATACTTCTTGCAGCGGTTTTTAATGCAT
This sequence comes from Adenophora triphylla var. japonica, assembly GCA_022495995.1. NCBI lineage: Eukaryota > Viridiplantae > Streptophyta > Magnoliopsida > Asterales > Campanulaceae > Adenophora > Adenophora triphylla. The sequence goes on along the minus strand of JAFEMH010001518.1, from coordinate 145,830 downwards.
CACCCCAAATGAGTGAGGTAAAGAAGTACAAGAAATCATACTTATTACCATATCCTTAAGGGTTCTATTACGTCTCTCTGTTACACCATTCATGCTAGGTTTGCCCGACATGGTGTAGTGAGGGACAATCCCACACTCTTCAATATAGCGAGAAAAAGGACCCGGGCGTTGTTCACCCGAACCCTCATTCCATCCGTAGTATCCACCACCACGATCGAATCTAACGTTCTTAATAGTCTTTCCAAGTTGATTTTCAACTTTTGCCTTAAAAGACTTGAAAAAGTCCAATGATTGAGACTTTTCATGAAGCAAATAAATGTATCCATAACGAGAGTAATCATCTATGAACGTAATGAAATCTTGTTGACCATTCCATGAAGGGGTAGTGAATGGTCCACAAATTTCCTTATGAATTAGTTCTAAGACGTTTTATGCTCTCAATGATTCTTTTCCTTTAGTGTTTGTAAACTTTTCTTTAAAGGCATTCAATACAAAAGTTTTTATCCGCAATATCAAGTTTGTTTAAAATTCCTTCCGACACAAGCTTATCAATTCTACTTTTGGAGATATGACCCTAACGCCTATACTGTAAGGTATAAGAATTTTCACTTGATAACTTTCATTTAGTGCCTTTAGTTTTGGTTTCATTAATATGGGACTCAAAAGGAAATAAAGATTATCACTATATGATAAAGTACTAGTACCAACAATTTTGGAATTGAAATGAAGATCACATTTATTATTACCAAACGAACATGAATAACCTTCCATGTCAAAAATAGTGATTGAGATCGAATTCCGCCTAAAGGATGGTACAATAAATGTATTATTTAATACAAAATAATATCCAGTACTTAACAATAATCTAAACGTCCCAATGACTATAACTTCAACCAGATTCCCAGCTCCCATATAGATGTATTTCTCATCTTTGCTAGGGCTTATGTTATTCAGGCAACCCTGCATACCTTTCTTAACACGCCAAGCATGATAATTAGGGCAGTCGTTTTTCATATGAGTAGGGCCTTGCAGAAGAAGCACTTCTTAACCTTTTGATCATTAGATGATCCCTTATGCTTCTTACTTGCAATCGCAATTTCATTTTCTCTTCTCTTAGTCCCATGAGAAGAGGTAGATGCTAAGTGAGCACTTTCCGGTTTGATTTGTTTCATCCTATCTTCCTCTTGTGTCACATGTGAAATTAATTCATTAATATTCCACTTGTCCTTTTGACAATTATAGGTCACCTCAATGTGACCAAACTGAGGAGGAAGCGAGATCAAAACTAAGTGCGCGAGTAAATCTTTCGAAATCTCTAACTTAAGTCCCCTTAGTTTTGTCGAGAGATGAAACATTTCAAGAATGTACTCCCTTAAGTTTTTGTTACACTTGTACCTCATGGAAACAAGCTTCCTCAAGGAACCACTTGTTTCCGATTTCTCGCATTTTGCAAAGCGTTCTTTAAGGGTATCCAGAATACCCTTAGCATTGACGTCCTAAAAAATGCTATTCAAGAATGTTTCTGGGACGGAATTCTTCATGATCATTAGGCTTACGCAATTGGAACGGTTCCACTTCTTAACACTTAAGCGATCTTCCCGAGTGCTTTTATCAGTGAGAGGAGCGGGACTTGGTTCCCTTAATGTGAGATCAATGTCCATACAACCTAAGATCATAGTAATTTTGTTTTTCCATGTTTTAAAATTTGTCCCATTAAGCATCGGAATGTTATTCATAGTAGAGGTGATTGATGAAGCATTTACTAAATCTGTTGGGGGTAAGAATAAGAATGAAATAAAAAAGATGTATAAGTAACTACATATAAGGAGTGATTAATCATATCAAATGAATTCCATCTATCAGATAATTAATATGACATCAAAACTAATCTTTGGAATGCGAGTTGACTCAAATATAATTATCTTTAGGTAACCAAGAAATTGAGCAATGTCTTAATCAAATACTTTAACCTTCCTTTGGGCCGATTTAAGTACTCAACAAAAAAACCTAATGATCTATTACTTGTTACCCAATGAATGTATAAATTTAGTTAAATAAACGATATTCTTTTGAAAATTCATTTTATCCACATATTAAAGTATACATTCATCACTTCACAACTTCGGATCTAAACAACGTAAATCACTTTGGCAAAAATATTATTTAGAAAATTTATGAAGTTAATAAGTATATAATTAATCACAAAGAGGAAAGGTTTGTAAAAAATAAATGAAGTTTGAATCTGCAGGTGGTGCTCGGCCGAGCATAAGTAATGCCTCGGCCGAGCAGGCCTTTCTAGAAAAAATTCAACATTCTATACAAAGGTGCTCAGCCGAGTATAGAGAGGTTCTCGGCCGAGAAAAGTAGGTCCGCACGGCCGAGCATCATACAACACACGGCCGTGCCAATGGGACAGTCTTGATGAATCATTGTGCATTTTGTCAAATTTTTGGGCATTTTGAGCCACAAACTTCAATTATTTCAAGATTTTAAACTAGATAATAATTACTAACACTCTATGAATTAATTAGAGTGATTAAACAACATCAAAACATAATGATTTCAACATAAAGTAAAGCAAAATATGTTATCATGAACTCAATCTTGATCAAGAACATGAGCAGGCTTTGATACCAATTGTTGAAACATTTCTATTCCGTTAACCCTAGTCGTACTCATGTCTTGAAGAAGTATGAAAAAAAATGGAGGCGGAAGCGAGATATACCTGATGAATCTATTATCCTTGATGTTGAAGTGAAGAAGAAGAAATAAGGAGGGTAATGTCATTCTTTTAAATGATGAATGCCCTTCACTTTATAACTCAGATTATGGAGAGAGTATAAGCAATATTAAGTTTGTTTCAAGACTGATGGAAAGCCACTATATATAGGAAACAAGTTGACACTTTATTTAGGGACCACACCCTTTTATGTATGAAGTAGTGAAAAATTACCTTTTGTCTATCATAAATAGGTAATCTCCACCTCGAAAATTCTACACATTGATTAATTTCTACACTTTATATTAACATTATATATGATTTATACATGTACGTCTACATGATTATGTATATTTACTATTACACACATTTTGCAATCCATGTTCTAATAGTGGTAACTCTACATGGTATCAGAGCGCATAGTTCCGGGTTCGATTTCACCAACTTGCAGTATTACCCGGATTTATGTGTTCATTACTAATGGGCAAATAGTAAAAAGCTTGCTTGTGTTGTAAGAAGGAGCATATGCATGAATTGTTAAACACCTTGTTTTAACGATTTGAGGAAATGAGAAATGGTGACATACAAGGAAGGCACTGCGCGCCGGTTGTTGTGGCTTGTGCAAAAACCATCTAACTGCTAACAACAATTTATAATGGAAATTCCATGAGCCGAGATCATCCGTATCACATTGTGTACCCCAGTTGATCCAATGATTATGAGTTATTAGGACTGACATCATTGTTGATGCATAACTGTTGGATCACTTATGATACACAATGTGGTATACAAAAGTGGTGCAAGTATATATGAAACTTTATCACAGGAAACTCCTAGACCAAGTCAAAGATCGCAAGACCTATCTATAACGCACGTGCAATAACTCTCAACAACTATCACGATCAACATTAACCTCCTAGCCACAATTCTAGGCGCAGGCTTAAGGATAGCTTTGATCTATTTTTTTCATTATTTTTTCAGTATTTAATCAAAGGTGAAACACATGTAAACACACACACTCATGACTGAATACTCTCTGTACTCATACATACGCTCCTACCATCACATTTAATACAATATCACTGTTTCGAGGTTTTGTGCCGATGAATAAGTTGTTCAAGGGCTTCCCTCGTTAAAACACCTTGTCTATTGATTCTTGAATCCTGAAGTGTTATATTCCATTGTACCCAATATCTTTCCTTGAAGTTGAATTGCATAAATTTGACCTAAACAGTTTGGCTCTGTCTTTGGGAACTTTGGCCTTTTAATTGTTGAAAAGATTCAAGATGTCTGCCGAAATGTCTTCTATAATGACTTCGGCCGGAGTAGGTTCGAGGATTGATTCAAACCCTATCACATCTGGAGTACCAACTTCGATCCAGAATGCTGGCACTACTGCAGGTTGGACCTAAGTTCTAGGAGGAGCATCAGCTAGAGCTTCACAAGAAATCACATTGGATATCGCCTCCAACTTGACCAACATGATGGGTGAGATGAGGCGACAGATAATGTTGCAGACTGATACCTCCACAATGTTAATGAGAAATGTCTCCAAGTTGCAACGTGAAATCTCTATTCTTCAGGATGGTTCGTCTAGAACACGTTTGAATGCATCACCTAGTGTTTTTCAGGATGTGAATCCTAACACAGGGTCCAACATGTTCTCTCCATTCCAACCAAGGAGACTCGGCTTTGATGGGGGCATAAGGGTGATGAATGATAATGTGGGGTTCATACCAATGTCCAATGCAGTTACAGACAGTATGGTCACCAATCCTGAAACTATCCAGACAACTTCAGCAACATTTGTGAATCCTACTCAAGGACCAACAGGGAGTGTTAACCCACATTTTGATTTTAATGCTTATTATGCTACTGCTAACCATGATGTAGGAAACTCGGTGAATAGGCAGCTGCAGGAGTTGAGAGAAATGGTGAAGAATGTACCTGGAGTAACATTGCCATACCGCCGGGCTTCTCCAACATGTTAAAATGAGTCCCGCTTCGCCCCAGCTATTGCTAACATGGTGATACCGAAGAAGTTCATTATTCCTCATATGAAGCAATATGATGGGATAACCGATCCATTAGCGCACATTGCCTTGTACCAAGAGAAGATGGATGTGATTCACATTCCTCTACAGTTAAAGGAAGCTTATCTTTCCAGGGGCTTCGGTTCCACTTTGACGGGTGCAACCTTGAGATGGCTCATCAACCAACCTCTAAGCTCTATTGGATCTTATGCTCAACTTATTAATATGTTTATTAGCCAGTTTTCTTGCAACAAGGTCTTTTAGAAACTAACTAGTGATCTCTACAGGATAGTTCAACAACCTGATGGATCATTGAAAGACTACTTAAGCAGGTTTAATAAGGAAGCTGTTGACATCCCCAACCTGGACATGTCCACATCAACCGAAGCCTTCAGGATGGGACTCAAGAAGGATTCCCCTTACTATGTATAATTGGTAATGACTCCTTGCAGGAAACCGGAGGAAGTCAGAACAAGGGCAATAAAGTTCATCAGGTTGGAAGAGGACAAGTTGATGCAGAAGCTGGAAAGGGGGGATATAGACTATCAACCTTAGATGGCACAAGTATTCCAAGAAGTTGGAATGCAATCCACCTCAAGTTATACTTCATGTAAGTTGTAGCTTGTCCATTCAATTCCGAGAATCAGGTATAATTTACTTTGCTTTATTTCAATTATGTTATTGCAATTCGATTGATATTTTTCAAACTCCTACTGACTTAATCGGAGGGGTGTTAGCTAAGCTAACACCCACCCCTAACATGTTTCCATCTTGCAAGGCAACTTAAGGTTTATACTCAATACGACATGATTAACATGCTCAGTTCAAGTTGCAAAATAACCCAAAATAACCCAAAATAAGAAGGTGATGTTTCAGCTTGCTGAAATATAAAAGTTACTAAAACAGTATGCAGTCAATCTTCAAGTTGCCACAAGCTGAGTCAGATTCACACAAAAAAAAGTTCAAAGTTACGATCAAGTTATAAAGGTACACACCTTTCTAAGGTTTAAGGATTTTGCATCCTTCTTAAGTTGTTAAGGTTATTTACACCTTCGCCTGGGCGCACATTTTTCATGTTTTAGTTAAGTTGTAGGTGGGCCAATGTGTCAAAGTACATATTGATTACCTTCTTGCACTTAATTAAAATTATGAACTCAAGATGAAACAACAGGTTGTAACATTAACTTGTTACCAAATGAACACAAGGTTTATAGATCAAAAACATCTATTCATTCATTTCATCTCGTAGCTCAACTTGCTACACATTCCTACTCTATTACATTTCCAAAATATTTCTAGGTTGTAACATCAACATGTTACACCTAGTTATCTAACTGTTTCTTACAAACAAAATACCAAATAGTCAGATCCTATTCACCAAACATCCAAAAGTTTCCACTATGCTATCACAAGACGTGGGGAAATGACAGTACAACATAAACAAAAATCATAAGTCTAGCCACAACTTGGCCCCAATAAACAAGTTCCAAAAGCATGTCTAAACAGACATGTCAAATCCCAAATTACATCCTAAATTACTAATTGTCTTAGAGGACGCTCCCTCTATTGAAATACTTAATTAAAACATAAAAATAATTTTTTTTTGGTACTAACTCCTTCATGCATAAACAAAAACCTATCGTGCTTGCAGACTTCCTCTCTCTTCCCTTGTGGAAAATAAACAGCCAGGTTCAAGCACGTGGTCTAAAAGAAGGAGTATTGACGGTTCAAGAATCCCATTATGACTCTGATGCCTAGAGCCTCCCAAACCAACAGACGTCGTCTCATCCTCTGCTCAACTAAATTATTAGTGGGTGACAACAGTTAAAGTTGAATTTTCAAAGTTAAACTCTCTTTAAACTTTAAAAATTTGGGGGCAATTGTTTGGGGTAGAAAAATCAGCATCCTGGCATTTCATCCTGAGTTAACATCCTGAGTTCACAACTTGAGTTAACAATCTGAGTTAACATCTTGAGCGTACAACCTGATGTTACATCTTGAGCGTACAACCTGACGTTACATCTTGAGCTTACAACTTGATAGTACAACTTGACTAAAATCACGTTATGCAGAGCCATTACTTTGAACCTATTTTTTAGGAACCGTTATGAAAAACGTAAGAAACTCAAAGACCAAGTCAAAGACTGCAAGACCTATCTACAACGCACATGCAATAACTCTCAACAACTATCACGTTCAACATTAACCTCCTAGCCACAATTCTAGGCCCAGGCTTAGGGATAGCTTTGATCCGTTATTTTCATTATTTTTTTAGTATTTGATCAAAGGTTAAACACTTGTAAACACACACATTCACGACTGAATACTCTCTGTACATATACATACGCTCCTACCATCACATTTAATACACTATCACTGTTCCGAGGTTTTGTGTCGGCGAACAAGTTGTTCAAGGGATTTCCTCGTTAAAATACCTTGTCTATTGATTCTTGAATCTTGAAGTGTTATATTCCATTGTGCCCAATATCTTTCCTTGAAGTTGAATTGCATAAATTTGACCAAAACAATGATCACTATAATAATCTGAATTCCTATCATTGAGTTCGAACTAAGGTTCTTAAATTTGTGGATGAATTTTTGGCATTTACGTCCTCCAATGTGTAAAGAAACATAGCTTGATTTCCAGTCAACCAATGTTTGGATCCAGTACTTCTCTATATGGTAGAATTTTAGGTACTTCTTGCTCTGATTAAAGGACAATTTGAAACTGAATGCCCTAAATAATCTAAAGAATGGGGATATTGTACCCACTACCACCTCAATTGACTGCACTGCTATAACCGGAATAACTGACCATCTGTAATCTGATTCACCTACAGGAAAAGGAGAACCGTCGTCTTCATTTAGGTCAAAAATTTTAATCATATCACTTGTGATCACTAATACTATGAGTAAGAAGGCAACAACGAAAAGACCGATTGCTCTAGATGTAGAGCAAGTTGGAGAACAAGCCATTACAAACTGAGGGTTACTTGATTCTGTCATAATCCAATATTTACTCACATCACTTGTCAGTTTCTCAACTGTGGACAAGCTCCGTGTAGGATCAGATTCCTCAGTAAATGCTATTTTGAGCATCTCATTATATTTATATCATAAAATCTTCTTTGAAATGGGAATCATTAAAGCTGGGGAAGTTATTAGAGTCAAGAGATAAAGCATGAGAAACATGAAAATCACATGATAGAAGAATGTGAAATCATTTATCGATACCAGAACAGTAGATATTTGAATGGAAATATTCACAATAACAGTGATTACGAGGATACCCAAAGCTACGATGTTCAAGAGAAGTTCACGGCTATTCATGGATCCGAGAGAAGGCATAAAATTAGCCATCATGATACACATGAAAACACTGCTACTTATCTTTGTAGTCAGATCGATACTACCTGGCAAGGGGCTATTGAGATCCACGGGGAGTTTCATTGCTATGGCTATTAATGTTAGAGAAGCAGCATTGGGAGTGAAATATTTGCAAGGAAACCAGAGCTTTTTGTGTCGCAAACTATGGAAGACGTCAGCTCACTACTATAAATTTATGTTTTAGCCACTAATTTTCACCACTAAAAAAGTTGGTTGCTAACCAACCAACTTATTAGAGACTGACCTTTTGTAGTTGCTAATATGGCTACTGAAACACATTTGAATTGCAACTAGTTTGTAATTATTCAGTTACAGTTCGGTTACATTTCAGTGAAATTAGCCACTATAAAAAATCTTTTTCGATTTATTTGGATGGCTAGTAGTCGAAATTTATCAGTGGCAAAAACAGTAGCTAAAACATAAATTTTATGTAGGGGAGGGAAACTTTACTCACATCACTTGTCAGTTTCTCAACTGTGGACATGCTCCGTGTAGGATCAGATTCCTTAGTAAATGCTATTTTTGAGCATCTCATTGTATTTATACCGTAAAATCTTCTTTGAAATGGGAATCATTAAAGCTGAGGAAGTTATTAGAGTCAAGAGATAAAGCATGAGAAACATGAAAATCACATGATAGAAGAATGTGAAATCATTTATCGATATCAGACCAGTAGACAGTTGAATGGAAAGATTCACAATAATAGTGATTACGAGGATACCCAAAGCTACGATGTTCAAGAGAAGTTCACGTCTATTTATGGATCCAAGAGAAGGCATAAAATTAGCCATCATGATACACATGAAAGCACTGCTACTTATCTTTGTAGTCAGATCGACACTACCTGGCATGGGGCTGTTGAGATCCACGTGGAGTTTCATTGCTATGGCTATTACTGTTAGAGAAGCATCGTTAAGAGTGAAATATTTGCAAGGAAACCAAAGCTTTTTGTGTCGGAAACCATGGAAGACGTCAGCTCACTACTAGAAATTTATGTTTTAGCCAATAATTTTCACCTCTAAAAAAGTTGGTTGCTAACCAACCAACTTATTAGAGACTGACCTTTTGTATTTGCTAATATGGCAACTAAAACACATATGAATTGCATCTAGTTTGTAATTCAATTGCAATTCAGTTACAGTTCGGTTACATTTCAGTGAAATTAGCCACTACAAAAGATCTTTTTCTAGTTATTTGGTTGGTTAGTAGTGGAAATTTATCGATGGCAAAAACAGTAGCTAAAACATCAATTTTATGTAGTGGAGGGAAACTTTACTCACATCACTTGTCAGTTTCTCAACTGTGGACATGCTCCGTGTAGGATCAGATTCCTCAGTAAATGCTATTTTGAGCATCTCATTATATTTATACCGTAATATCTTCTTTGAAATGGGAATCATTAAAGCTGAGGAAGTTATTAGAGTCAAGAGATAAAGCATGAGAAACATGAAAATCACATGATAGAAGAATGTGAAATCATTTATCGATATCAGACAAGTAGACAGTTGAATGGAAAGATTCACAATAATAGTGATTACGAGGATACCTAAAGCTACGATGTTCAAGAGAAGTTCACGGCTATTCATGGATCCGAGAGAAGGCATAAAATTAGCCATCATGATACACATGAAAGTACTGCTACTTATCTTTGTAGTCAGATCGACACTACCTGGAATGGGGCTGTTGAGATCCATGTGGAGTTTCATTGCTATGGCTATTACTGTTAGAGAAGCATCTTTAAGAGTGAAATATTTGCAAGGAAACCAGAGCTTTTTGTGTCGAAAACCATGAAAGACGTCAGCTCACTACTAGAAATTTATGTTTTAGCCACTAATTTTCACCACTAAAAAAGTTGGTTGCTAACCAACCAACTTATTAGAGACTGACCTTTTGTAGTTGATAATATGGATACTGAAACACATTTGAATTGCAACTAGTTTGTAATTCAATTGCAATTCAGTTACAGTTCGGTTACATTTCAGTGAAATTAGCCACTACAAAAGATCTTTTTATAGTTATTTGGATGGCTAGTAATCGGTGGCAAAAATAGTAGCTAAAACATAAATTTTATGTAGTGGAGGGAAACTTTACTCACATCACTTGTCAGTTTCTCAACTGTGGCCATGCTCCGTGTTGGATCAGAATCCTCAGTAAATGCTATTTGAGCATCTCATTGTATTTATACCGTAAAATCTTCTTTGAAATGGGAATCATTAAAGCTGAGGAAGTTATTAGAGTCAAGAGATAAAGCATGTAAAACATGAAAATCACATGATAGAAGAATGTGAAATCATTTATCGATATCAGACCAGTAGACAGTTGAATGGAAATATTCACAATAATAGTGATTACGAGGATACCCAAAGCTACGATGTTCAAGAAAAGTTCACGGCTATTCATGGATCCGAGAGAAGGCATAAAATTAGCCATCATGATACACATGAAAGCACTTCTACTTATCTTTGTAGTCAGATTGACACTACCTGGCATGGGGCTGTTGAGATCCATGGGGAGTTTCATTGCTATGGCTATTACTGTTAGAGAAGCATCATTGAGAGTGAAATATTTGCAAGGAAACCAGAGCTTTTTGTGTCGGAAACCATGGAAGACGTCACTACTAGAAATTTATGTTTTAGCCACTAATTTTCACCACTAAAAAAGTTGGTTGCTAACCAACCAACTTATTAGAGACGAACCTTTTGTAGTTGCTAATATGGCTACTGAAACACATTTGAATTGCAACTAGTTTGTAATTCAATTGCAATTCAGTTACAGTTCAGTTACATTTCAGTGAAATTAGCCACTACAAAAGGTCTTTTTCTAGTTATTTGGTTGGTTAGTAGTCGAAATTTATCGGTGGCAAAAACAAAAGCTAAAACATCAATTTTATGTAGTGGAGGGAAACTTTTCTCACATCACTTGTCAGTTTCTCAACTGTGGACATGCTCCGTGTAGGATCAGATTCCTCAGTAAATGCTATTTTGAGCATCTCATTGTATTTATACCGGAAAATCTTCTTTGAAATGGGAATCATTAAAGCTGAGGAATTTATTAGAGTCAAGAGATAAAGCATGAGAAACATGAAAATCACATGATAGAAGAATGTGAAATCATTTATCGATATCAGACCAGTAGACAGTTGAATGGAAATATTCATAATAATAGTGATTACGAGGATACCCAAAGCTACGATGTTCAAGAGAAGTTCATGGCTATTCATGGATCCGAGAGAAGGCATAAAATTAGCCATCATGATACACATGAAAGCACGAGTAAAGTACCTTTTTAGGCCTTGAACTTTTTAAGTTTTTACCTTTTCGTCCGCGAACTTTTTTTTTTACCTTTTGGTCCTTAAACTAACCTATTTTAGGACAAGTTCATCCTTCCGTCAATCAAACGTTTGTGTGCCGTTTAATCTTAGCTGAGTTGGAATCTGACTTGGATTATTCACGTTCGTATTCTCTAAAAACAACGAAAGAAAATTTCCCTATTCCTAAATCGTCTTCACAGGTGTAAAGGTAGAGTGAGAAGGCGACCAAGATTGACGATTCGAGCTAGGGTTTTGATTTCTAGGTAATATTTCTATACATTCCATTCTGATTATTGGCTGTTATGAATCTGCATCCTGTGAAGATTCAGATTCATAATAAAAGTTTAGGGTTTTATGTTAATATGTATTGTCTATTTTCACTATGTATTGTATATTTTCAAAATAAAAGTTGGGGTTTGTTTTTATTACAGTATGGATGATGATGAACCTTCCTTGAGTCAAGAAGCACCTGAGATCTTGAGTTTGGCTTTTCCAGATTTGACACAAAATGATGAGAATCCTAATAATGTTGAGGGGGACAACTTGAATGCCGATGACATTGATAAATGGTGGGTTGAAAATGAGTATTTGTATGTTGATCAGCCACATGGTGGGAATGATAATGGGAATGATAATGGAAATGAAAGTGATGATAGTTTGGGGGATGTAGAGGCTATGACCGATGATGAAGAGTATATCTTTCTTAAGCATTTAGCCGATGAAACAATGAGAAAATATTGTACTCTTGATGAGAATGAGGTTGATAACAATGGTGTAGAAACTGAAAATTTGGCTGATGAACAACTTCAAAATGTTGGAAATCAATTTTTTTTGATGAAAATGAGTCAGGGAATGATATGCGGTACAATCAATCAATTTATTTTGACTTTGATGAAATTGGAGATGACTTCAATCAGTGGCAAAGTGATGAGGATGTGTAAGTACCCAAATCCGGATCGTCAAAATCCGTTAGAAGTTAACCGAAATCCGTTAACTGGCCCGCTCCAGGTTAACCGGAACCCGTTAAACTCCTCGTTGCCAAGCCAACGAGACGTCCCGGGACTGCCCCATGCATCCCGACGTCCAAGAGTACTTAACACACATCATCGCACGTAAAAGTATGGCTTTCCTTGAAAAATGCACTTTCCGGCACTTTCCGGGGGCGTTTCGGACATTTTCCGGACTGTTATTTTAAAAACAGACAAAACCGGGACCCGGGCACGAATTCCCACAAAGCCTGGTGAGTCATGGGACACGTGGCATGCATGCCACCTCCCTCTAGTCACCCTTCAATCAAAAATAAAGGAGAAAAGACTAAAATACCCCTGGTATACAGTCTCAGTCCGGCCGGACTCCTCTGCAGACTCTCAGAAATTGCCAGCAAGTCCTTCCAATTTCCAAAATTTCACAAAACCCCCTGGATTTCAAGCTAAGTCCGGCCGGACTCACGCTGAATTTTCACATATAAATAGAAGGGCTGTCAAAGCCATTTAGAACAACAAAATTTCACCCCTTTCACCAAGAAACTCACGGCCTAAACTGGTTCCACTCCCCCCGAGCCCCGGTTTTACCTCGTTTTGCATGAAAACCTCGTATTTCGATCAAATACGCCCCTCACCATCTTAAAACACCATTCCAAACCACTTTCCGTATCCCGTATACACCCCCCAAGCCAAAGGAGTCGACCCTAGCCATAGGTATAACTCCCTCTCCCTAATCTCTCGTTCCGTCTCGGTTTACGCGCCAGTCGCTACAACCGTTTCGGACGACGTTGTTGAAATGTAGACGCCTCCGTCTAACGGGGCCCGATACATTTTAGCCCCTAGATCCTCTTCTCTTCCAGTAAGAGAAGTAATCTCGGGTTAAAACGGCATTCCGATCCCGTTCCGTTTACTTTTATGTCATTTACAATTACGGATCGATCGATCCGTCGATTGTCATTTAAATTTCTGTCATTTACCATTCCGGACCGTTTGATCCGTCGAACATCATTTATATTTCATGCAACTTTACAATTCCGAGTCGTTTGGCTCGTTGATCGTCATTTACAATTCCGGATCGTTTGATTCCGTTGATACCACACTTTAAATACTGTCATTTACACAGTCCGACCCGTTTGGATCGTGATAGTATTTACTTTTCAAATTCTGAGTCGCAACCCGATTCGTTGATTGCATGTCATTTAATACATTTTTTTCCCGTAAAAATCGTTAACAATGAAATGCCCGGTTCAAAACCGGAGTTCGACCTTCGAACTCTCTTTCTAAACGCGCAAAATGATGTTTGGCATTCAAACGCTCATCTTCAAAACTCAAAATCCCACGTTTGATATTCAAACGCTCTTTTCTTAAAAGTCAACATTTGACACTTAAGATAGACAGATAAAATCAGCATTCACGCCACTTTTCCTAAAACTTCAAAACCGACGTTTGTCATTCAAACGCTCGCCTTTTCAAACAAAGTCACCTAATCAACGTTTGACATTCAAACCAAGATTAAGCTTGTCATTCAAGCCCCCATTTCAAAATGCAAACACACACACACACACACGCACACGTTTTCGAGAAAGGTAGAAAGACTCGTCATATGAGGCGTTTCGGGTGATCTCGCAATACTCTTCCCGAAACGTAACATGACCTCCGAACCTAACAATCTCTGGTACTAAAAAAGCCTTTTACTCATTTTTGCTACCAATAAAAATGACCCCCTATTTTCAAAGCTTTTTCCTAAGTTTTTGCTACCAATAAAAACGACACCATTTTCAACAATAACCGTTTCTCAACGTTTGGGCTCAAAATACAAAAACCGCGTGGCGACTCCTCTTCCTTCCCGAAAAGCGAGGTCTCAAACACCAACCCTCCGCGAAAGACAACCGCATTTCGCATCGCGCGATATCCCAGGTAATTTCAGTTGGCGACTCCGCAGGGGAAATAAGGATACTTTTTTCAAAACTGCCGTTGTTAACAAAAAAGCCTTCCGTGGGTCAAACTTTCGTTTACCCTTCCTCGTTTTCGTGTGCGTGTGTTACTTTAAACCTCGAACGGTTTTTTTTCAAAGGCATTACATTGTTGTCTTTTCAAAATCATACCATATTTGTGCATCCCCATTCATGTTTGATTTTCATGCTATTTTTTGAACTGCGCATCAAAATTCTTTAAAGCACATTCTGAAAAATCTCTATTTTACTCAGAAAAAGAATTTTAGTGACCGCACACTACTCGCACTTGCTGCCTCGGTACACCGCATTTCACGTGCACTTGCTGCCTCGGTACACTGCACACTATGACCCGTAACCCGGGATGGCCATATCAGTTGCACCTCGGTTGGTCTGCCAGACACCTTTCGAGGGCGCACGGGGTCGTCCCAAACATCCCATCCTAGCCCGTGTAAGCCATGCACTCTTTGTTTCACACTTTGTCCATGACCCCGGTTGGTTTTTGGCTTAGCTCGTGTCATAAAGCCTAAGTGTATGTTTTTTACGCCAGGTTCCGCCACGAGTCAAGCTCGAGAGGTTGAGACCGAAGGTCGTTCCCGACCCGAAGTCTTGAGCTTTTCATCCTTGACTTTGACGCGGAGCTCTGCCGAAAAATATACCCGAAGGTTCAATGTGACACCGTGTCACCAAACCCTCACCGTATGCACCGTGCCAGCCACAACTTGGCCAACACCAAAAGCTAAGGTCCCTCACGCAAGCGAGTCAGGAGAGGTCATGCCGAAATTTTGGCACGATCCCCGCCTTGACTTAACCACGTTGACTTCGACTGTGGCCCGTGCGTCACATACGTTGGAAGTTTGCGTGATCAGCTAGCCTTAAGTTCAATTTTTCCTTTGTCAGTGGAACTCGCTTGCCTTATAGGACCTCGCTCGGGATTGTCCGTCCCGAGAAAGATGATCTACAAATGGAAACAAGGGGCTTATAAGCGTATTGACGAGATCCACTGATTAGAGATCTAGGGTTAGTTGCGAAAAAGAAGACACGCTCTTTTCCAACCGATTAGGACTCTGAGAAAACGCGTTTTAAGTAAACATTAATCGTTAACTGCACATTGCACAAGCCTGAAACCTTGAGCCAAATACCCTTTTCCGAAGCCTAAACCCTTCCTTTCATTCCCTGCAGCGAGCAGAAAGTGGTTCAGATTTACGGGTCAGCGCCTCGCCAGAATCACAGTTACGGCAGCGTCAGACAGTTCTTCGGTTCCCTCAGTTCCCTCAGCCAGAATTTCCGACATGTCTAGCTCACCGAGAAATCATGACGGGGACGAACCCCCGCCACCGGTAACAGATATGACTTTGGAAGAAGCCATCCGGGCTTGTGAGGTTCAGAAGAGGCAGAAAGAAGATCAGCAGAATTTTGTGGTACAACTTCTGAATGAGCGAGGTATAGCAGCTATCCCCCAGTCAGACGGTACTTTCGTCCTGGTCGAGGATGACGATTCCCCGAAACCAGTTCCTAAACCTTCAACCAGGTTCCTCCCCCGCCAACTTACGGGATGCCTTCGAACCAAGGAAACAGCCGACCTAGGCTTCACGTTACCACCTCTCAGGGCAACCCTGTCATATTTGGCCAGGCCAGTGCTACTCCCATCACTAAATACCACCAGCGCACCGCTGGACCATCTCAAACATATGCCAATATCCTTTAATACCCTCCCGGGTTCATCCCGTTGCCTATACACGAATCCCAAAACACCGGGGACAAACCCCGATACAGTTCAGAAAAGGCCCCCATATATCCACATATATCAAGCCTTCCACCTCCAATCACTACCGCTCACATGGTAGCACCCGGCGCCGAGCCTCAAAGTCCACCACTGGACCCAACCTTAGCTTGGATGGTCGAACAGATGAAAGACCTGAAAGCCACCATGAGCAGCTCAAAGCAGGAAATGCTCAAATCCACAGACCCGGGAATGGTCACGCCTCTCCCTGCCAAGTTCAGAATGCCGGAGATGGACCGATTCGACGGAACCGAATGTCCTCAAACGCATGTCGACACCTACATTCTCGGCATGAGAGCGAAAGGAGCAACCCTCCAGCAAATGGCCGACCACTTCCAGCATACGCTCAAAAGTTCAGCATTACGATGGTTTTTGAGGGTCAAGCTTGTGGATCGCCACACCTGGGATCAGATCAGTAACATCTTCTTGGAACGGTATAGATCCAACTTAGAGTGGGAAACAAGTCGTGAGGACTTAATCACCACTGAGCAGAAAGCAGATGAAAGCGTCAGAGAATTCTACAAGAGGTGGAGTTGGAAACTTTCCGAAATCATGGAGCCACTCTCCAAGGATGAACAGATGCGGATCTTCAAGTCCTACTTAAGACCGTCCATCAGAACTCTCATCAGTCATCATTTCTTCCCAGATCTCCGGGCCATGGTCAATGCCGGCTCACAGTTCGAGAAGGATCTCAAGGAGAAGTTGGCTACTGCACAGCCATACAGATACCGATCAGCAGTTGCATTCAATCCTGCACCGGCCCCCGGCAAAGGGAAAGATACGTCTGTCAACTACATCCATCAGGGACAGCAGTCGGGCAACAGAAACCCGGTCCCGCAAAGCAACAATTCCACTCAGAAGCAGCCTGCCGTACACTTCGGCAAGTTGGACATGCCGCTGAGCAAGATGCTGGAAGAGTTAATCAAGGAAGGTCTCCTTAAACCCGTTGCAAATTACAAACCCAAGAATCCCGTATTCAATGCTGACAAGAGCAAGTACTGCGCCTTCCATCAGTATCACGGCCATACCACCGACAACTGCGTGGGGTTACGATATGAAATCCAGAACTTGATAGAGGAAGGAAAATTGGAGCGCCCCCGTGGGCCCAATACAGTCGGAAATCCCTTTTCGAACAATAACAGTGTGAATTCCATTGAATGGGTGCCCAAGAAGATTGCCGCAGAGCCAGTTCCTCCGCCTCTTCCAGCCGGGTCCTCATCAAATGTCCACATCAGCTACGATGTCTCTGACTACTCCGCATGCCTGGAGTACGAGTCCCAAGACATGGTCCGGAGCAATCCTCCGAGAAAACAGAATAAGAAGTCCTCTCAACAGAAACTGAGAGAAAGATACGAAGCTGGCGACACCAGTGTGGGTACACTCGGAGAGCCATCCGGGAGGTTCGACTACTACGTACTCTACTCCAGCCAGTCCTCCCTCCCTCCAGGCCATGCAGCTTTAGAGCAGACAGGGGTGGGAAAGCCGAAAAGTCCTGCTGACAACAGAGTTCAGACCTTGGGACACTGGAGTACCTCAGATCTTGGTAATCTTACTGCCAGTCAGAAGCCTACCCCCCCGCGGGATCAGCCAAGGTTCAATTTGTCCAGCTTCCGAGCACGGACCGGCAAAGGAAGATCAAAGTCAGCTTGGCACTCGCACTCGATCAACGTGCTAACCAAGGGCGACGACCGCCACAAACAGCCTCAATGCAATCCCGAGGCTCCAGCGAAGGCTTTACCTCGCAAGAGGAAAACAGGAAACGGATGGCTTGATGACTCTCCTTCTCCAGATAAAGACCAGATCTACGATTCCCGACTGTATGGCAGTATGATCACGTTCTGTGACGAAGACCTGCCGAGAGATGCTTCGGGGCACAATGAAGCTCTGTACATCACTCTCAAGCTCAACACCATATCACTCCCCGGAGTATTGGTAGACAACGGGTCAGCTGTTAACGTCCTCCCTCTCAGCATGATGCGAGCCCTGCTGAATGAACGCTCGCCGAAAAAATATAAAAAAAATAGGGAGTCGCCATGCCGTTTTAAAGGAAACATTGAAAACCTTTTGAGAGAGAAAATGGGTTCGGGGGTCAGGTTACGTGTTGGGAAGAACCGAGAGTTCACCCAACACGCCTCGTCCGTAGACGAGTCTTTCTAATGTTCAACATCCAAAACATTCAAATGTGTGAGCAATTGTGTGTGACAATATATGTACAAAACGCATAAGAGTGCTTTGTTTCATTACTCAACAAGGGGAATTACAATTTGTAAGCCATTTGCCATGGGAGGCCACATCCCATTTACAACTAAGAGGAACAAAACTTACAACTGAAATTGAACCTGCTGCAAAGGACTCATTGTGTCGCGTGACACAGGATCTGAGAGATCAGATGTGTCGCGTGACACAACAAAGCAATTTGCAGAGGTTTTACAAAACTCACACTGCAGCAACACCAAATGATCACAACACCATGATACCACAGAATATGAACACAGGGATCAACATTTACAACTAAAATAATAGTCTCTGCAGAGGTCTACTTGTGTCGCGTGACACAGGACTCCAAATGTCCAATTGTGTCGCGTGACACAAGTTTACCATCTGCAGGAACTTTACAATTCAAAATCAGGAACCACATAACTCAATTCAAATCCCAACAACAACAACCAAACAACTCAGAAACAGTGAATTCACAATGAATTGACCAAGGAGATGTGGATATAGGGAGATCCACACTCCCTTGGCCAATAAACAACAAATACCACGAAATCACATCACGAATACCAATTGCATCAAACCAAGCTAATTAAACAGAGAGATGGCAGTTGGGACTTGATAATTGGAGGCGGATGGAGCCTAATTATCAAGGCCGGGGAACAGATTGCAATAAAACAAATAAACGACAAATATGAGATAGGGATTGAGGGAAGAGAATCGTTACCCTCATAGTCCACACTCTCTATACCAAGTCGGTATAGAGAGCCTTCTAATCAGCTCCGGAACAGATTCATACTCACAGACCAATCAACTTTGTAGTTTCCAACAATTGTGCATGTGTGTTAAATGAATACACTGGAAACAGAGAGAGAGAGAGTTGAGGGAAGTATTAAACGGTGGTCACTACTCCGATACAAATCGAACAGAGAGAGACGCCAAGGGATTTGGAACAGGGCCGAGGGATTCAGTTTAGAGAGAAGGGTTTGGGTTGCTGCCGGTGAGGTTTCCGTTCAATTGGGGTTGAGGACGATTGGTTTTGGGTGTTGAGAGAGCTAGGCCGAGGTGAAGCAAGGGGTTAGAGAGGATTGGGTTTCCACCGGTGAGGGAGGTTGTGGTTTCGAATAGGTTTAGGACAGGGGAGATGTCGCCGTGGCTGGAGAGGAGAAGACTCGGTGATGGCGATTGCAATTGGGGAATTGGTGAGATTGCCGATTGATTTAGAGGTGAGGGAGGATTGGTGTTGGGTTTCGGCCAGAGAGATGGGTGAGCTTGGTGATGGGTTTTGGCCGGAGAGATGGGTGAGGGAGCTGGCTTTGCGTCTAGAGAGAGAGAGAGGATAGAGAGAGGGAGGTTTTTCGGATAGAGAGAGATAGGGAGTGTTAGAGAGAGAAGCTGAGAGTAGTGTGTGATATGTGTGTGGTCTTGTGCCTGTTGTAGACACCCCATTCTGAACTCATAATTACATGATTACACTACTCTTCATCTCTCTTTTATGTTTTGATGAAAGCATATCAGTTTCGGCATGTTTCGTTAAGTTTCTAACTAACCTCGTTAGTTTTGGACTTAACTGACTAACGGAATAACTGAAGAGGGCAGAATTGTCCACAGACTGCTTTGTCTCGCACGAGATATCATATCTCGCGCGAGATATCCCCTCGACAGGATGTGCAAAAATCACTCTCCTTCTCTGTTTCAACCTCCTTTCTTGATAAACCTCATCTAATCCGGTTCTCCAATCAGAATTGAGTTCTGGAAGCTTCCTAGGAGTGTTTTACCTCTCCACCTCTACCTCTTAAACCCCTATAAATACTTGGTGACTTCCACTGTTTCAGAGGTCCAAAATTCCACACAACACACACAATTTGTTGGTTTCTCTCCACGAAAGATTCCTTCAAATCACTCACAAACAACTCCTAAATTCGTCCTTCAACCACGTTGATTGACGAACATCAAGGCTCAAGCCTAGCATCAAGGCGAAGCTCTGTCCGCATCAAGACTTGACTCTCATATTGAGTCGAAACTCTGCCCGAATCGCTTCTCAATCGAGAAGACATCTTAGAACCACGTTCTAAATCAATTACTCCCTAAACCCAAGGTAAAATCCTCTATTTCTCTTCTTTTTCCCAATCTCTCTATTGACTTTTAGAGTGGTGTAATCCCATCAAAAGGATTGGCCTAGAGTCCCTTCAATCGATGAAGGCGATCTCGAAGCATACAATCCGACATTCCTAATCAAGAAATTGATTAGGGTTTACTTGTTTTCTTTAATTGTATATATTAAAAAAATTGAAAACCTCTCTTTTCTTTAGCAAGACCGATCTTCGGATCGGGTGGAATGGATGCTCCTTGACCTACCCATTCCATAACCTAAGCCCCGAACTCAAATCTCTTTCCAAAATGGTTTTCCTATGTTTCCAATCGAATAATATAGGTGGCGACTCTAAAAAGATAAAATTCTTTTCTCACAACGCTACAGTGGCGACTCCGCTGGGGACTTAAAATTAAGAGGCTTAAACTTGCGTCAAAATTAAAAGAGAGGTTTTCAAAAAAAAAAAAAAAATTTTTTTTTTCGAATCAGATGAAGCATATCTCGCGGCGAGATATCATATCTCGCGCGAGATATGGCTTCGGCAATCTGGTTGTTTTCTGGTTTCTCCCGTTTGTCTCATAGTCCAAGACGAGAGCCGTACATGCAAGGGGGATCCCAGAATTCATTATCTGCAGAGTTCCCACATCTTAAGGCCTCCCTTAAGATGTGGAACTCGAATCTTTATTTCATTTAAATAATTGATTATTATTTATGAACTGCGTGCGATTGGGTTTTATTTAATTAAAGTCTGGTCCATTGGGGATTCGGGAGTTGTAAATTGAATTATTTATCTCTCTTTCTCTCTCTTTATGTGGAACTACGACGGCCTGAGTCTTCCTAAATTGGGAGAAACGTAGGCAACCACTTGGTGCGGCCACTATCTGTTTTTCGTTTGGTTTTCAAAAATAAAACTTTCTAATTTACCCAATCACCTAGATTGAACTATCACACACGCGCACTCATATTATAACTGTCATTGCACTACATACCCTTGATAAACCCGGGACCCACACTAAGGACGGATGACGGTAACCACCTAGTCGCCGGTCTCTCTGAAGTTGGATCATCCCACTCCGCGTATTCAATCCATCTAGATTGTCATATCGCGGGGAGCCTAGCCTTCCAGCCCTGCATCGCCACATATCATGTAGATTGACTTTTTAAGACACTCCTTGACCGGTCGGTTTGATCTTGGAGTCCTTGTAATCCCTTGTCAAGATCGTTTTGTGCAATAATTCACGGAAAAGAAATCAATAAATTGTCGCTTCGGAATTGTCCCTTCGGAAACGTCCCTACGGTTGTCCCTTCGGATTTGCCCCTAAAAAGAGAAAAATTTCTCACCAAAATTATTGCACAAAACTTGATGTTACTTTGGATTACTCCGACCCCTAGGTCCCTAGGTTTGGTTCTTGAACTTTAGAAACCCCCAAAACGGATTTTCCGTCCGACCAAGATTAGGATTAAAATCAGAAAATTGTGACTTTTCGTGGTGAAGTCTCGCGCGAGACTACTTGTCTCGTACGAGATAAGTGTTCGGTCTTTTCGTGTTTTGGCCAAAACCTTCAAACCTTCAAGCCTTCATTCACCCTATTCAGCCGACTTGTTGGGACTCGATCATGGTTTAACACGGTTGCTACACGTCTAGGTTCTTCGCCAAAGCTCGACACGATGTCTGCTTCTCCTTCTACCACCGAGGCCGATTTCAACGATGCTAAGGTCCAACTCATCGAAGCCATGAATAGGTTGGATGAACAAAGTAAGCAAATTGATGAGCAAAACGCCCAAATGGCCGCCTTCATGAAAGAACTCAACGAGTTGAAAGTCAAGAAAGGCAGAAAACAAAAGCAGAAAGTGAAATCCTCCTCCGACGAAGAGGAATCCTACACCAAAGTGAATAGAAAAACCAAGAAGTCAAGCAAGAAAAAGGAAGAATCCGATTCCTCCTCTTCCTCATCCTCCTCCGATGATGAGGAACATACCTCCAAGGGTGCTAAAACCAAGAAAGAAGGCAGTGGTGAAACTACTAAACTTGGTGACCATGTTACTAAGAACTACCTCGAGAAGAAACTTGCAACTCTTGACACTTCAAAAGGGTCATTCGTTCCATTTGATCCCGATGCTCTTCAACAATCCATCACCAAGTTTCCTCGCAAGTACAAGACACCCGATATTGCCAAATTCAATGGTACTACCTATCCTCGAGCTCATGTTGAAACCTACACTTGGGCCATGCTTCCAATGGGCGTTGATAACACAATCTTGGCCCAATGCTTTCCCCAAACCTTGGAAGGTGCTGCAAGAGATTGGTACATGTCTCTTCCTACGATTACAAGGCTTGATTGGTCGTCTGCATGTTTAGTCTTCCAAAGGCAGTTTGAAGACAACTCCACTTATCGTCCTACTAGGAGGGATCTTGAACAAACCAAACAACATGCCAATGAGTCCTTTGCTAAATTTGCTAGAAGATGGAGACTCAAACTCACTGAAATCATCGAAAGGCCTACTCTCAAAGAACAAATCCACATCTTCCTCCAATGCCTCCGTGATGAATTTCAAGAGAAGCTCGCCGGTAATTACTTTCCTAGTTTCAATGAACTCCTCGAGTCCGGAATTAGGGTAGATGACTTCCTAAAAAGCAAAAAGAAGGAAAGTACTTTCCGCTACAACAAGCCCACTACAAATAAGGATTCTTCAGTCAATGCCATTGCAGTCAACCGCTCCAACACCGGAAAGTATTCTGCTGTCCCTCCTCCTGAAAAGAAAAAGAGGCACTACGACAAAATTGAAGGAATCACTCAAGAAGAACTCTTCGATGTGCTTGTCCAGAATGAAAAGATCAAACCAAGGGAAGGTGGTCCTCCGAAGGATATGGGTCCGAATCATGCTCATCACTTATTCTGCAAGTACCACAACTTCACCGGCCACGACACCAACTCCTGCCACCACTTGAAGGACATCATACAAGACCTCTTTGATAATGGAGATCTAGAACGTCCCAACGTCATCACCAATCCTCTCCCTCACAATCCATAAAGAAGATGAAGCTCCAAGAAGAAATCTACACTTACCACTTTGGGGCTACCACTATCCTCTCCCTTTCTCCTTTGATAGAAGTAGATTAGGTTTTAAATTTCCAAGTATGAACTCGAAGAGTCGTTCTGTCTTTCTAGTACTTCTCACCTCCTCTAGTTTGTGTCTTCTAAACTATCGAGTCTGTTCTTAAATTTCTCAATAAATTAAAGTAATTTCTTTTCCTAAGCACTTTCCCTAAAGTTGTTCTACCTCATGAATATCATTCAACTCATGCAAAATAATGGACCTTCCATTCCCTAAATCATCGCAAAAATAGAAACTTCTAAGTGACTTTAAGAAGCAAGCTATCATTAGAAGGCTTAAGGGCTAAACATTACCCTACTGAAGGTCAAAGGTCAACAAACGAAGAAAGCCAAAGGTGATGCTGTCAACATTCATCCAAAGAAAAGTGGGGCTACTCAACTCAAGGCTTTGAGAGTACAAAAAAAAAATAAATAAAAAGCTCGCTAGGACGAAACTCCTCAATTCGTCCTAGGCAAAAATAGAGCATCGAAAAAAAAAAAAAAAAACACTCTCAAGACTTCATCGCCCCACAACAAGGATGGAATTTCAACAAAGGCAAGAAGGACTCTCCCACAAAGAAGAGGAGTCAAGTGATACCAACAAAAGAAAAGAGGATTCCTCAAAATCCTCCTACATCAAGTGAAGAAGACTTTCAGTATCAAGAAAAATGTTTACCCTTAAGTCATACTAATGATTGGCTTTCTCCTCAATCTTGTTTAGAAATTTCTAGATGAAGCAAGGTCCATTAAAAGTAGAACAACTTTTCTAGACCTTTGAGCCATGTAGCGTTCTTTGTTGAGTCTAAGGGCTTCCTGTTAGCCACTCTTATACACACTCTTGAAATCCAAGCATCAAAACTGGGGCTTCCTAACCTTTCCTCCCCCAGTCAATCTCTACTTCGACTCTTCAAAATAATCAAATCTGCATTAGAGGCTTTCCTCTTTGTTTCTCACTCTCATCATCAGAGAATACACTTCTCCAAAGAATCAATGCTTGGATCACCTTCCAAAAAAAATAGAGTCCGTCTCTCCTCAACTAACTTGAGATCTCATTTCTCTCTCCTCAATGAGATTTTCTCTCTCTGAGTTCTCTTCGAGTTACATACTATTCAAAAAAAAAATGAAAAAAAAAAGACGCAAAGAGATGCCCGCTAGATTGAAAACCCGAAAGGGCGGTCTAGGCAAAAACTAGGGTGCGTACTAAGAAAAAAAATCAAAGGACAAAGGGAGAGTATTCTTCAGCCTTCTTCATCGAGCGTCATTCGATCTTCTTCAAATCAAATCAACAAGAAGAGTCTTCTTCGATCACCTTCAAATCAAAGAGAGCAGCTTCACAAGCCTGTTCACAAAGTCATCTACCACTTGCAAACAACTTGGGGCTTGAGACACCAAAGGGCCTTGGACATAAAGCCATTACGACAGTCGACAGATTTGTAGTCATTTGCCTCCTAGAGACACGACTCAAAGGAAAATTAAGAATGAAGATTCGCAACAGACCTAGATGTGTTCACACAAGGATACTCATCAAAATTCTACAACAATTCAGCCTCGCTGACTAGCAACAGATTATGCATAAACCTGATTTGGTCCCAACTTGTCAAACACAAGTTCACTCATATATTTCACCCCTCTCAAATACAAATCCATACACATGTCCGTATACCATACACTCATACATAAACTTATCACCAAAATGTCCGACCGGCCATTCACACGAACAGACGTGAGCACCACCACGTAAGTCTAGTTGAACAACTAAAATCTGTAAAATCTACTTGAAATCTTTATGTGCTGACAGGTACAGAAAGGTAAGAATCATCCGGGTCTATCCAAGACCATTATGCATATATCCTTGCATTACAGGGGCCGACAGAACCTTCATCTCAACCGACAACTTCAAGTCCGTGACCTCGGCAACACCAGCAAAGTCTGCGATGGCAGCAACCTCAAGTCCGTTACCTCGGCGACATCAACAAAGTCTGTGATGACAGCAACCTCAAGTCCGTGACCTCGACAACAATATCAAAGTCTGTGACGACAGCAACTTCAAGACCGTGACCTCGGCAACAATATCAAAGTCTGTGACGGCAGCAACTTCAAGTCCGTGACCTCGGCGACAACTTCAAAGTCTGTGACGGCAGCAAACTTCAAGTCCGTGACCTCGGCAACAACAACGGGAACGTCAGTAACCTCGGGCGGCACACTTCAACAACTTCATCAACAAATGGGTATCTTCAGAATTGGGTCAAGTCTTTTGATTCCTCAGTATGATTTTACCTTTTCAAAAAAAATCCCTCTTCGATTTTCAAAAATGCTTTTCAAAATACCTAAAATAGCCTTTTTAGTGTTTTGGAGTCGAACTACGTTTGGTCTGATTCTCTCTTAGAGATACGTAGGCAGCCGTGCGGCACGACCATCCCAATGTTCAGAATGATGTCTTTTCTATCGACGACACTTCTTCTTTCATAAGACCTGTCGCCGAGGGGCTCTGTAGACACCCCATTCTGAACTCATAATTACATGATTACACTACTCTTCATCTCTCTTTTATGTTTTGATGAAAGCATATCAGTTTCGGCATGTTTCGTTAAGTTTCTAACTAACCTCGTTAGTTTTGGACTTAACTGACTAACGGAATAACTGAAGAGGGCAGAATTGTCCACAGACTGCTTTGTCTCGCACGAGATATCATATCTCGCGCGAGATATCCCCTCGACAGGATGTGCAAAAATCACTCTCCTTCTCTGTTTCAACCTCCTTTCTTGATAAACCTCATCTAATCCGGTTCTCCAATCAGAATTGAGTTCTGGAAGCTTCCTAGGAGTGTTTTACCTCTCCACCTCTACCTCTTAAACCCCTATAAATACTTGGTGACTTCCACTGTTTCAGAGGTCCAAAATTCCACACAACACACACAATTTGTTGGTTTCTCTCCACGAAAGATTCCTTCAAATCACTCACAAACAACTCCTAAATTAGTCCTTCAACCACGTTGATTGACGAACATCAAGGCTCAAGCCTAGCATCAAGGCGAAGCTCTATCCGCATCAAGACTTGACTCTCATATTGAGTCGAAACTCTGCCCGAATCGCTTCTCAATCGAGAAGACATCTTAGAACCACGTTCTAAATCAATTACTCCCTAAACCCAAGGTAAAATCCTCTATTTCTCTTCTTTTTCCCAATCTCTCTATTGACTTTTAGAGTGGTGTAATCCCATCAAAAGGATTGGCCTAGAGTCCCTTCAATCGATGAAGGCGATCTCGAAGCATACAATCCGACATTCCTAATCAAGAAATTGATTAGGGTTTACTTGTTTTCTTTAATTGTATATATTAAAAAAATTGAAAACCTCTCTTTTCTTTAGCAAGACCGATCTTCGGATCGGGTGGAATGGATGCTCCTTGACCTACCCATTCCATAACCTAAGCCCCGAACTCAAATCTCTTTCCAAAATGGTTTTCCTATGTTTCCAATCGAATAATATAGGTGGCGACTCTAAAAAGATAAAATTCTTTTCTCACAACACTACACCTGTTATGCCCTTTGGAAATGACTGAGTTTGTCTATTTAAGCGTTGATTGGAAATAAGGATTAAAATGTTGTACGACCTTCTGCTTCGCTTTTCCATGCCTCAAGTTGTTGCACGACTGGTCACGTCCGTAACTGTTTCTGGCGCCAAAACCTGCTTCTGGAACATTTCGAGTTAATTCTTTACAAACCCAAAGCAGTTTATTCCCTGTAGGTCCTTTTGTCCGGGAAAAATACTAGAAAATACTTTCTTCGCGAGAAACTCATAAAACGTTTCCGGAAGTCTCGAAACGGACCGGAAATTTACCAAAATGCCCCTTAGTGCAATTTTATCATTTAAAATACACCTAAAAAGGGATCGCGAATTGGATTGGCGTACTCACAGATCCCCTCGGCAACGTCACTTATGGAAGAAGTGAGGTTGTCGATAAAAAGCACCCAATCTCAATGAGCAGCAGGGGGATAAGGCGGAGGGCTAGACGATGACTGGTGAGATCGGATGGCTGGACCTTTGGAGAAAGGATTCCTACGTATCCCAAGTGGGAATCAAGCCGGTCGTAGTTCTAGGGAAACTAATTGAGGGGGGCTGAACATAGGGGAAACTATTTGAAGGTCTCTTTACCTAACAGGGATTATTTGAAGGTCTCTTGACCTAAATGAGATTATTTGAAGGCATCACAACCTGACAGGGATTATTTGAAGGTCTCTTGACCTAAAAGGGATCATTTGAAGGTCTCTTGACCTAAAAAAGGGATCATTTGAAGGTTTCTTGACCTAAAAAAGGGATCATTTGAAGGCATCCAAACCTGAAAATGAGATCATTTGAAGGCATCTCAACCTGAAAGGGATTATTTGAAGGTCTCTTGACCTAACATGGATCATTTGAAGGTCTCTTGACCTAAAAGGGGTTATTTTAAGGTCTCTTGACCTAAAAGGGGTCATTTGAAGGTCTCTTGACCTAAAAAGGATCATTTGAAGGTCTCTTGACCTAAACGAGATTATTTGAAGGCATCACAACCTGAAAGGGATTATTTGAAGGCATCCAACCTGGAAGGGATTATTTGAAGGTCTTTTGACCTAAAAAGGGATCATTTGAAGGCATCCAACCTGGAAGGGATTATTTGAAGGTCTCTTGACCTAAAAAGGGGTTGTTTTAAGGTCTCTTGACCTAAAAGGGGATCATTTGAAGGTCTCTTGACCTAAAAGGGGTTATTTGAAGGTCTCTTGACCTAACAGGGATTATTTTAAGGTCTCTTGACCTAAAAGGGGTTATTTGAAGGTCTTTTGACCTAACATGGATTATTTGAAGGTCTCTTGACCTAAACGAGATTATTTGAAGGCATCACAACCTGAAAGGGATTATTTGAAGGTCTCTTGACCTAAAAGGGATTATTTGAAGGTCTCTTGACCTAAACGAGATTATTTGAAGGCATCACAACCTGACAGGGATTATTTGAAGGTCTCTTGGCCTAAAAGGGATTATTTTAAGGTCTCTTGACCTAAGTGGGATCATTTGAAGGCATCCAACCTGGAAGGGATTATTTGAAGGTCTTTTGACCTAAAAGGGATTATTTGAAGGCATCTAACCTGGAAGGGATTAATGCTTCTAGCAAAGTAATTGACAGAGATATGCTTTCATACCTGTGCTGTGCTCACCCAAGAAACTGACTGTGCGGTTGTCACCCGAGAAACTGACTGTGCAGTTGTCGCTCAAGACTCTGACTGTGCGGTTGTCACCCAAGACTCGACTGTGCGGTTGTCACCCAAGAAACTGACTGTGAAATCTGTAGCTGCCGGAGGGACTGATGTTATTGTTTATGCTGCTGGGGATGGATGTAGCTGCCGAAGGGTCCTATGCTACTAACTACTGTTGACGGTTGCCGGGTGCGGGGCGGTCTTTGTTGACTGTTGGCTTTGGGGTCTGGGACCTTTCCTGATATGACGGGAACTTTGCTTGCTAGGGATCGGACTTTTGTTGGTGCTTCGGCAGCGGGGCCATCTTTGTTGACGATTGACTTTTGTGTCCTGAGCTTTGCTTGGTAAGCCGGGGACTTTGCCTGTTAGAGGTCGGGCTCTTGTTGGTGCTTTGGAGGCGGGGCCATCTTTTTTGACGGTTGGCTTTGTGTCCTGAGCTTTGCTTGGTAAGCCGGGGATTTTGCTTGTTAGAGGTCGGGCTCTTGTTGGTGCTTTGGTGGCGGGGCCATTGATCTTGGTGTGCACTGCTGGGGAGACTGAAAGATTCAGATTCTTTGTCTTGGTTTTGCTTTGAGGGGCAATCTTTGAGATTTGCAGCTCAGTTGGTTGCTGTACCTGCGGGGGGATGTAGCTGCCGTAGGGTCTTAGGCTATAACTGCTTGTTGGGAGGTAGCTGTCTAGGGTCTCATGCTACCATTGATTCTGTTGGGGATAGGTGTAGCTGTCGGAGGATCTCATGCTACTGCTTGATGACCGTGGTTGCCGGAGGGACCTATACTACTTGTCGACGCTTGCTGGATGGCCGTTCACGGGACGGTCTTTGCAAAATAGCCTTTAAGGTCATCGAGACTGGTGAGCATTATTGCCTAGTTTCTGGGGCAGCTGGGGCTCTTTCTTTGACAAGAATTGCTTGGAGACTGAGGTAGCTGGGGCTCTTTCAGATGATGCTGATGAGTTCGGGCCTGACGAAGATAATAAAGGCGGGGTCTGCCATCTGCAGGATTTGGAATCCCTGTCCAAGATTGTGATCGAGAGGGGTTGTCCTCACGATCAAATTACGATCACCTGATTATTGTACCCTGCGGGGGGGGGGGAAACACAACACTCTAGGCACTTTTGTAAGTGCTCCAATTTGAGTTGTTAGTATTTTCGTTAGAAAATTAACGAAAGTCCTAACATCCCTAACATTTCTAACAATTCCTAACATTTCTAACCAAGCAAGGGTAAATTAGGGATTACTATTTGAGGTTAAACCAAGAAAAGAATCTCAAAAAAGCAAAAGAATTGTAAAATCCCGAAATGGAAGCTGCAGTCAACAGCCAGTTGCTTGTTTGACAAAAATATTCTTCCTGTCCAAAGCCTGGTGCAGCATTTAATGCACCAGGCACGCCTTTGAATTGATCCGCGCGGATCCTTCTGAGTTCCTAGAATGCCTATAAATTGACCCCTCAGTTTCATTTTCAAAAAAGAGAGCAACAACACAATTCACAGCTGCACCTTGGCGAAAATACTTGAGAAAATAGTTAGAATTCCCTTGAATTGTCACTCTTTTCTCTTGATTATCTTCCCAAAACACAAATCATCAAACACTTTCAAAATTCAAAAATCAAACACAAACACTAAAGAAGATAGGTATAACCTCCTTCTCCTTACCCTAAATCTCTCTCATCCATGCATGCATCTCATACTTTGAAGATGTAATTTGTTCATTTCTTGCCCTAGATCCAAGAGGATCACCATGGAAGTTCATCTCCATGGATGATCCTCTACAAGGATCAACATTCCTTTCAAAGTGTCTTTACTTACTTGCAAACACATTTTCAAAACCCTAAAAATCATTTTCATACATCAAATCTTGATTTCAAAGGATAAAATTCCCCTTCCCAAGCAAATGAAATGCTTAAGTCCTAATGTACCCCAAGGATAGCTTGATATAGTAGATCACCACTAAAATGTTTAGTGATCACTAATCAAAGCTTAGGGAAATGGGGACAAGAATGGATGCCAAACCCCCTTTAAAATCATGTTTTTCTTCAAGAGGAAGTTGCTGTCCAGTAGCCTTTCTCTAAGACCTCTGTCCATGGTCTAATTTTTTGGACATACAGAAACTTGGAATTTGGTCCACCAAATTTTCTTTTAAAAGTCAGTTCCTCAGTCTCTGGAAATCCAGATTTCATATCTGAGATTTCCAGAAGGTTTTGGTCCACCAAATCATCTCCAAATGGGAAAGTTCTTTTACAGAAACCTTATTTAAGGTGTTTTTAACAAATTTCATTCTCGGACTTTCCCCAGATTCTGAGATTTTTAAGCCCTTAAACCTATTTTAAAATCAAGTGTCCACTGCCTTTTTCATTCTGGCAGAATTGGTTTTCAACTTCAAAAAATCTTTTGAGTACCAAAACTCAACCCTAAAATCACACCAAAAATCATGGGATTTGTCCAAAGCCTTACAAAGAGTTCCCAATTTTTTTTTTCTCAGTTTCGATTTATTTTGGCCAAAGTAACACACACACATGCATACACACACACACAAATGGTTTTTAAGCTTGGAAGACTCGTTTTTACGAGGCATTCCGGGTGAACACTAACGTTCTTCCCGGCGTGTAACGTGACCTCCGAACCCAAATCTCTCATCTCGGGCATTTTTCAAAGTTTTGGCCCTTAAAACAAAAATGGCGTGGCGACTTCGTGTTTTTTCGATTGATTTTCAAAGAAAAGAAAAACAACCAATCTTTCGGGAAAATGGACCAACATCGTTACAGTGGCGACTCCGCTGGGGACTAAATAAGCTTTATCTTAAAAAAAAATGATATTTGGTATATTGGTGGAAACCATTAAACTTCCCGTTAACGCCTCCTAACAGGAGTCGGGGATAAATTGTGGTTTAACAATCCCACGTACCGGTATCATTGTTTTAAAAAAAAATAGGAAAAGCTTTTGAGGGTCAAGCTTCCGTCCCGGCATTTGAAATCATTTGTTGTGTGTGTTGATTTTGCACATTTTGTGCTGTTTTGGCCGCCTCGGAAAAGTCAAAATTTTGACTATCGGACCCGTCTCTTTGAATTTTGAATTATGTGCTTATGTGTTCATTTGCTTTCAAAAAAAAATTTCAAAAAAAAAAGAATTTCAAAAAAAAAAAAGATTTATCAAAAAGAAATTTTTCAAAAAAAATAATCATGCATCATACTTTTTAAGACACATGAAAAATTTCTATTTTACTCAGAAAAAGAAGATAGACTGCTTGCACACTACGCGCACTTGGCCTTACACTGCACACTACGTCCCTAACCCGGGGAAATCCCTGTAGCGGCCCGTTTGGTCTTATTACGCCTCTCGGTGCAAGCACGAGACTACCCAAACATCCCATGGAGCCTCGTGTCGACCATGCACTTGTCCGTGACACACTTTGTCCGAGACCCGGTTGGTTTTTAGTCTGGTCTGTGTCATGCCCTGTCTGTGTATAGACCTTTCCTTTCAAGCCTTAGTCGGCATACCAAGTCAATATCTTTTCGGTACCCTAATCAGTCGAAGTCCTGCCGGTTTTCCGTCGCGGGCTTTGACCAGATATTGACTGGCGCCTTGACTTTGACTCTGACTGGCACAAATTATACACTGACTCCCAGCATGACACTGAGTCATCAAGGATTAACGATTATTCCATGCCCAATTACGGCCTAACTGACAACAAGTCAAGATCAATTATGGACATTTATCAGTCCGAATCATGCCGACTTTTTGTCAAGCCCTCGGACATGATCTTGACTTTGACGTCAGCTTTGTCCGTAATTTACATCGAATGCTCGTTAAGACTCGATTACCCGCCAGACTTTTAGGATCGTTTTCATTTTCGGTCGGTGGGACCCGCTTGCCCTATAGGACCCTCGCCCGGGACTGTCCACCCTGGGAAGTCGAAATACAGGTGGAATACGAGGGGCTTATAGACGTAGTGACGGGGCCCACTGATCCAGGATCCAGAGTAGTTTGCGAAAAAGAAGAGCAATCTTTTCCAACCGATTAGGTTAATAAAACATGTTTTAAGTAAACAAAGAGCAAATAACTACATGTTGCATGAGTCCAAAGCCCAAACACCTACCCTCCTTCTATCCCCAGACATCTGAACCCTCGTGCCTTTTCCCCCGCAGCTCCTCACAAAGCTTGGTTTCGGGCACCTGGTCACCGTTTGATTAGTTGGGAAGAGTCAAGCGCATCGTCAGCTTCACCGTTTGTTCCGACTCCGGGTTTCAGAATGTCTGCATCAGCTGGTAACGATGGGGACAACGTCACTCCGCCTCCTGGGACTCCTCAAACAGAACCGCAATGGAATCAGTTAGCCGAACAAATGAGACTGCGACAAGAAACACAGCTGAATAGCCTTATGGAGGCTATTAAGAGCCATGGTTTGGCCGCCAGCCTCAATCCCGATGGCACCTTCACTGTGGAAGAAGAGGAGGACCCCAATCCCAATCTTGGTCGCTCCGACTACTCCAGGATGCCACCGCCAACCTCCTACGGTACTACCACCAGAACCCATGCTTCTCGGTCTGGGACGGCCCGGCTCCCAACCACAGACCACTGGATCCATGCAGCCCGACGGCGCAAATCAGTTCGCAGTTCCTCAGTGGGGGCAAAATCAGTACGAAATGTCTTCTCATGGTTGGGGTTACCTCGGAATGCCACAGCTAATTGGGATCCCGCCTCAGTTTGGAACCGATCAATTCGGGCCTTCGCAGCAACAGTTCAAAGGGCCACAGCAACAGTTCGACATGCCTCAACAGCCGTCAGGAGCCCCTCCTCAGAATGATGCTAGCTCAGTTGCTCCTCACACAGCTTTCACAAATCCATTTCTCACTCAGGGTTCGATGGGTTACCAAACCTCCATCCCGGTTTCATCAGAATCACCAGGGCCGCATTACCCCCCGAGTTATATACCATCGTCACAGCCAGCCATGCAATTCAACAATCAGGGACAGCAGCCCGCACCTAAGCCTACTTATGGGTCTCACTCCGGAAATCCAAGCTACCCAGCTACATCAGGACTGCCTCCACCCACTTTGCCAGTTGAAAATCAACAGCAGGCCGCAAGGTTCTATCCCTTCGCCCAAGCTCCTACTCATGCTCCCCCGGGCAATTTGGGCCAAGGACAGGTTTTCACCTACGTCCCCGGATCGGCCGTTCCCTCCACCAGTCCGCCGTCAGTGGTAGCTCCTCTCTCTAGCTCAATCACTGGTTTGAACGCCATGGTTCCACCACAAGATCCTCATCTGGCCTGGTTCATGGAACAGCATAAGGAAATGAAAGCGCAGATTGCTTAATTGACCGCTAAGAAGTCTGCCTTCCGGCCTACGAACCCGGACTCCATCGTTCCCCTGCCTCACAAATTTGTTATGCCGAATCTGGACCTCTTTGATGGTACTGCATGCCCAAAAACTCATCTGGACACGTATACCTTGGCGATGAAGGCCAAAGGGTGTACCAATCGGCGGATTGGGCGACTATTTGATCTATCTTTGAAATCCGGTGCCTTAAAATGGTTCTTCCGCTTAAAACCCGAGGCCAGGGCTACATGGGACCAGATTACTAATGCCTTCACAGAAAAGTACAAAGCTAACTTGGAATGGGAAACAAATAGAGTTGATCTGCAGACAACAGTGCAGCGCCCCGACGAGAATGTTGGGGATTTCTACAAGCGGTGGAATCTGAAACTCAGTGAGATGGCCATCCCTCCTTCTGAAGAGGAACAATTGGACATCTTTCAGTCATGTCTGAAACCACATCTGAGAGCCTCCCTCAGTCACTTCCCGTACTCAGACTTACGGGCCATGGTTAACTCTGCGGCTAAGTTTGAAAAGGCTTACAACCGGCAATGGCCCAGGCTGCTTTGCACCGCTACGAGATATCGGGCTCCTCCTTCCAACACCACTCCTGCTCCTGCTAAAGGCAAAGAGGTGATTAATTACGCGGTACAGGAATGTAATAACACAACTCCTTTCACTCCCAGAAAACCAGCCGAGCCCAGGCCACGGGTCATGAACCTCGAAAACTTTGGAATGCCTCTGAACGACATCTTTAGGGGACTGGTGAAAGAAGGCTTGCTGCGACCTTTGGAGAATTTCTAACCCAGGAATCCGAATGCTCCCGTGGATACCTCAAAGTATTGCGCTTTTCATCAAGCCCACAGACATCTGACTGACAACTGCTTCACTCTGAAAAAGGCAATCCAAGGCTTGATAGAGCAAGGAAAGTTGGAAGGCCCCGAGGGGCCTAATACAGTCAAAAATCCTCTGCCAAGGAACCATAATCAGGTGAATATGATTGAATGCGGAGAACCTTCGCATGCCCGGGAAGATACTGATGAAGGTCCCCAAATACCCATGGCCAACCTTGTCGAGGATCCTGAATTCGGATTCCCCCTCAACCTTGAGGATGATGAACAAGTCAGCCCGCCTTGGTCTCATGTCAGAGATTTCTTGCAAGTATACGAGGCCCGCTATTTCTCGGATGAAGGGAAAGCCGATACTAAAGAACTGGGGTTGTTCCGGTCAAAACATGAGAAAACCATTTACACAAGATGGTTAGAACAATCGAGAAGGATTGAGCAAGAAAGCTTCAGGCGGGCGCCTGTACTGGGGCTTATCAGCAAAGAGGCCGAAGAGCATCTGGAGCTGGTACACTTCTGCAAGTTGGTTTTGGGAGAGACTGAATATGATCCTGAGAACAGCGAAGAATCAGAGGAGGAGGATTCCTTCTATATCCTGCCTGGAGTCAAATACGTGCCACCCCCTCTCACTCTTCCCCCGCAGTTTCTGGGAGGAGAAGCTGGGTCGCAATTACCACTTCCGGGAATGGGAGCATATGACAATTTCTGCGGTTGCACGCACCCATATTCCCCTAACGGGTTTGATCGGCGTTCCCTCTCAGCCAAAATCCCAGTAGTATGGGAAGATGATTCCGATGACAGCGATGACGATGATGATGACGAGAGCGAAGAGTCAGCGAGGCCCAGTTCGGAATCAATACGGAACAATCAGGCCGGAAATGATGCCATGGGAGCCGGACACAATGGTTGGTTGTCGGCAAGCGATGATGAAGAACCACCGAGAAAATGCAAGTCGGATGCCAATAGGGACGGGCCCCCAGAAGCGCACCTCGTAAGATGCACCTGTGGTCAGTGTCCGGATACTTCAGAGGATGAGGGACAACAAAGCCCGCGCCCAGATCCGTACACATCCGAAATCCTAGAGCACAATGTTCCTTATAAGAACCTAGCCGGTGAATGGAGAGGGTTCATTGAAGCACTGGTCAAGAATGGAGGGTTTCAACGACCAGAAGATGAGGAATTCGTGAACGTCATCGGATCTTTTTCTTCTTTCCCGAGAACGGATGGCATAACAACCGTAAGGGTCACAACCGAGCCGCTTGAGCACAGCGAGTGCCTGCAATAACTCAAAAGGGTTATCGATCTAAATGTCTCCCCGGTGGCTTTCATACCTATGGACCCACATGACGCCTTCTTAATTGCCCCGCTTAGATAATGGACCCCGGGTGCTCCTTATTTGGACCCAGATCTATCGAGCTGCTACATCGAACTACGAGGGGGAACGTTTCCTATCCTTTACTTGTGGATGCCCTACTTGCAAGGGTGAAAGAAAGAAGATGTATGATGAGATGGAGGCTGATAGCCATAAGACCGAAGACACTTCAGAAGACGAATATGAAACCGAGGACATGAAGGCCATGAAGTTTCCTGGGTCTGAGCACGTGGATGTCTTAGAGTTCAACACTGCCTACCATGCTTTGGGGAAAGGGTTTTCAGGCATCCGATCCAGGCTGATAGTCAAGGATCTGTTTGAGAGAGGGAAACTAACTCCCATCCTCCCCAATGAGAAAATAACCATGGTCAGATCAAATCCGCCCCAAAACAAAGTAACACTCCTTGTCAGGGTTACCCAAGAAGAAGTCACCTTCCCCGAATGTATTTCAGCTCTCAGAGAAGTCCTGGAAACCGGCATGATACCGGATGCGCCCCCTACACAGAGTGCTATAATCATCTCCAGCTCTAAGTATTACAGAAAGGAACCAGAATGGCTGCACTATATCGGGGATGAAATCGAAAAGCCGTCGAGCCCCGAGAATAGCGACTCTTGCTGTATGATAACTATGAGCAAGGCAGGATATGGAAGCAAATCGGAGGACGCCCTAGCTCTGTGGGCCATCCAGGGGGCAACAACACAACCCCATACTCAAAAGCCTGTGACTTGGGAAGCAGTCATAAGGGCCGCCCAGGAAGGAGCCAGTACAGCTCAAGCTCAGCCCCTCACCGTGGCTAGACTCCGTCAGAACCAATGGCCGGTAGCCAAAAAGGCTCCCCCGTTGACCTTAGCAGCGTTGAAGAAATCTAGTCAAGAAGCAACTGATGAGGAAGTTAACCTGTTGACCCGATCCGGGCAAATCTTCCAAGGGAATCCCAAGGCAGATAAAAGGGTAGCAGATCAAGCACCCGGAGAAAACCGTAATCCCAATGTCAAGGTAGCCGAAGCTCCTAACCCTGAGAAAGAGGACCCCGTGCTCACCCAGTTGAAGCAGACACAGGCCAACATCTCTCTATGGTCTCTACTCACCTCGTCTTATCCCCATAAGCTAAAACTGGAAGAAAGCCTGGCCCGCACCTTGGTCCCTATTGATGCTACTCCCGATGACGTGGTACAGCTGATTGGAAACATCCACTACGGGAACATAATCACTTTCACAGATCTCGATCTCCCTCAATTTGGGGCTGATCATAATGAGCCTCTCTTCATCACAGTCCAATTGGATGAACGACGCCTCCCTCGGGTCCTGGTCGACAATATCCTTCCGACAAAGATCATGAGTCTGCTCAACATCAAGTCCACAGACTTGAAGCCTTCCTCCCTCACAGTCAAAGCTTACGACTCGACATCTTGAGCAGTCCTTGGAGTTGCTACTTTGGACCTCTGGATTGGCCAGAAATTGATACCTGTGGAATTCCAGGTTATCGACATCCCGATCACTTTTAATGCCTTATTGGGAAAACCTTGGCTGCATCAGGTCAAGGGGGTCGCCTCAAGCCTCCACCAGTGTGTGAAATTCGTCTCGAATGGGGATTTGACAACCATTTACGGGGATCAAGTCACCTTGGAGGGCACGGATACATGTGGAATACCTATTCTGGAAATCAAACATGATGAGGAAGGTCCATGCTAACAGGCTTCACGGTCGAGCCTCCTAAGGCCCAAGTTTGCAACGTAAATCTGACGATCACTCGGGATAAAATCCCTTCGGTCCTGAAAATGATGAGGAAGATGAGCTATCTACCTGGCCTCGGTCTAGGGAAGCACCAACAAGGAACTCACAAACTCATCGAGGTGAAAGGACAGAAAACTCGCCACGGCCTGGGATATGAGGCCACCTCAGTGGACACCGCGAAAGAAAAAGAATTTGCTCTACAAAGGAAAGAAGCTATCACAGGAAGGGCCCCGGTCAACAACCCTAAATCTCTCCCTTTCAGTCCTAATTTGGCTGACTACTTTGTAAGGGGTCCCACACAACCGGGTAACGTCACAGAGCCCACTCCTACAGAAGGGTGGCTGAAGCTACAGGATAGCCTCAACAAGTTCAGGGGAGCCAAAGCTAACCCGGTCCGTAGAGTGTTTCTGGACCTACCCAAGATACCCGGGGCTACCACTACCATGAAGAGTGAGTATACTTTCAAAGGCATGCCAAGCCTAGTGGAACAGTTCGAGAAGCTCACAACCACAATTCCGATTATCTAGGAAGGACCGAAGCCTGAGTTTGAATTGACAATGCCGAAAGCCAAAGCTGCGGAAGTCTTCTCAGATGATTGGGATGGTCCGATTATGCAGCAGTTATTCGGGGAAGAGGTCCAGGTGCCAGACCTGATTGATTTCAGCTCAGTCAAAGAGATGGTAGCGATGATCGAAGAAGGAGGACAGAAACAGTACAATTCCCGAGTCATGACACCCCTGACGGCAATGCCACCGAAGAATTGGGAAACTCTCTCAGGCCCGTCCGCGACCAAGGAGGAAATGATCATGAAACTTGGATTGGTCTCCCGTCCCTTTGTGTCAATCTAGGTAGAGTCCTTCGAGTCTCTCATTGTCAAGGTCGAGTCTCTAGAGTCGTCCGACGGCCTTACGCCTGAAGACTACGAAATTGTAGCCAAGACTGTATTCCCTTTCGTTCTTAATGAAATGACGAACCTTTCTGAGTATCCCTTGATTGCCACTTTAACTAATGATAAATTAACTAATAATTTTAAAAAAAAACATTTAATAATGATTCATTAGATAAAGAAGCAGACACATTAAATAAACAATATATAAAAAAAAACAAAAATCTTTAAGCAGGTTGTTTGGAAAAAGGAAAATCGAGCCCAAGCTGCCGAAGAGATTTTGACAAGTGTGAATCTGGGAACTGCGGAAGAGCCTAGAGAGACGAAGATTGGTAGTTCTACAAAGTCCCACGAAGTTCTCAACTCAAAGAAGGTAGCCCTCTTCATCAAAGAAAACATCATATGCAGATACGGGTTGCCAGCCGAAATCAACTCAGATAATGAATCCCACTTCGAAGGGGAATGCGACAGGCTGCTAGCAGAGTTCAGAATAACACGTCACAAGTCATCTCCTTATAGGCCCCAAACCAATGGAGCCGTTGAAGTAGCAAACAAGACTCTAGAAAACATCATCCGGAAGATGGCTGTCCGAGGCAGAGATTGGCCCGAGAAGCTACACCTGGCACTCTGGGGCTACAGGACAACAGTCAGAACTGCAACAGGGGAGACACCGTTTGCCCTCACCTACGGGATGGAAGCCGTACTCCCAATCGAATTTGAAATTCCCTCACTCCGTGTGCTGCTTGAAAGTCAAATCAATGAGGTCGAATGGCTCCAAAGTCGCCATGATGAATTGGCTCTACTAGATGAACGCCGATTGAAGGCCATAGAACACATCCGAGCCTACCAAGGGAGAATGGCCAGAGCCTTCGACAAGAAAGTAAAGCATCGGGAGATCCGAGAAGGTGATCTCGTTTTGAAAGAGAAGCCCCAAGTCCGTATTAACCTACTGGGCAAATGGGAGCCTGTCTGGGTCGGACCATATGTCGTCCAGAAGATCTTCTCCGGAGGAGCCATGCAACTCGCAGACCTCGACGGAAATCCTTTTGTACACCCAGTGAATGGTGACAAGCTGCGCAGATACTACGCGTAAAACACTGAGTCAAAAAAAAATCAAAAAAAAACAAAAACAAAAAAACAAAAAAAAACAAACAAAAAAAAGAGTGCTAAAAGAGTAATACCCAACTAGGTTGAAAACCCGAAAAGGGCGACTTAGGTAAAAGACAGGGTTGCACCAAAAAAAAAAAACAACAAAAAAAAATTAACCGGGTCGAACTATGAAGACCTGAGCCCTTTAGTCCGAAGGGAACGTAGGCAGCCGGAAATGGTTCGGTCTAAAATACAAATAAAAGTCATACTTTGACATCAATACACTGATCAGACCATGAAAGCGTCTCGAAAAACTCTAAAACAATTCACATATTCATTACAGTTAAAACCTCTTTGATGAGTTTAAGCTCGGTTCATTCCTACAACTGGCAACCTGCTAAAAGAAACTAAGATACATAATCAAACTAATGTGTCTGCTACAACAAGAAAGGGATACTCGGAAAACTCAGAATCACTCCAAGCCACTCGTAATGGCATCCCCTCTCTTCTTCCCCCTTCGGGTCTTCTTCCTTTGAACAGGAAAAATGTCGGTCTTCCTCCTACCAAGCTCTGGTATAGGAACAAGATCTATCAAACCAGCCTCTGTCAGGGCCCTAGTAGCCCTAGCGTCATCTCTCATCTCCTGTAGCCGAGCTGGTAACATAGGAATCCTCCTCTCCTGTCTCTTGACATAAGCCTCATAGTCGGTCACAATATCTCCGCTCCTGTCGTGAGGGTTGGCCCTCGCCTCGGCCCTCCTCCTCTCCGAAACTGTCAGGTCCTCCGCACCCACAATGGCCTCACGCCGCCTCAAAATAGCCATCTGAGTCTCCCCCAAATGCCTCTCGTACCAGTCCAAGTACCAAGTGGTCAGAAAAACAGGTCTCGGACGCCTGAGGATAACCCGAGGAGGAAAGACGTCATACCTCCATACTCGGGAAAGAAATGGAAACACCGAAGGATCATCCATAGAAGCAGAAGCCACCACCCTAGTGGCTATATCATCAAAGTCCTCCAAAGGAACCTGCTCCAAGCCGAACTGTCTCAGAACCAAAGCCGGAATGTAAAAGCTGGACTGAGAAAGCCCCGGAAGTATAACCACATGAGACCCGTCCTGAAGTACTCTCCGAGTCTCCACCCGCCAATGAGGCACCGACCATCTGATATCTTCAGTCCGGCGACCAGCCATCCAATGCTCCCACGAGCCCTGATCATCAAAATCCACAGTAACCCCTCTCCTGGCAAATGTCCAAGGCTTGATCATGTCCGAAGTTTCCCGAAGAACCCCCAGGCGCTCCATCAGCCACAGGGTCAAAAGAAACGGGCTGCCACCGTGCATATACCGCCTCCCGGTAGCCAACCTGTCGAGAGCATGAAAAGTCTCTCCCAAGATCAAAGGCGCAACATCTCGGCCCAAGCGACAGTGAACAACCACATCCAGCAGAGCCCGATGACAAATCCCAAAAGAGTAGACCATAAACAAGGTTCCAAACATGCAGAGGGCAAAAGCATCCCAATAGGCATCATCAATCAAGCCTAAGCCCCTAAATCTATCAGGAAGACCAGAAATATCAAAATGATCAGGACTACGAATCATACCTTGCGCTTCCTCCGGGGAAAGATGAAGAAGGTTACACAACCTATCAACAAAAGAATCCCCTCCGGGCAAAGGAACCGCAATCTCTTCCACCTCCGGGCCACCAAGTAAAGCCCGAAATTCTTCAACAGTCGGGACCACTTCATTGTAAGAAAGGCAAAAGACATGCTTTCTAGTATCCCAAAATGAAGAAGAAGCTCTCAAGAGGTCATAGTCCGAAACCAATTCTTTGAGAGACCACAAGCACTTTACCTTGTACCTCTCTTCGAAAAATGACCTCCTCTCGTGCATAATCTCCCTACACCACTCCTTGAACTTTTCAAAGAACAACATTTGCTTTTCTTTTGGCAATTTTGGGGAAAATTTGGACATTTCCATGGATTTTTTGGCTTTCCTCTCGAATTTCCAGTGATTTTGAACTGGAGAAGACGAAGTTTCAATGGTATTTATGGACCAAACCAGATCAAACCACAGAAATAAATGAACCCTGTCAGATGTCGAACCTGTCCGCGCGGACGCGTATTGCCCGAGAAAAAATCTGCAGCAGCTCAAACTGCTGCACAACGGAGGAATATTTTCATCCCAGCTGCTCGAACCCTGTGCAAAACCTGCCCAAACAGTTCATATACCAAACACTCACACCCTTGCCAAAAAACCGGGGCTCATGTAACAGTGCATTCATACAATATTGCATTCATGATAGATAAAATAAATTAAAATCCTAAATTATTACATTCCAAAAAAAAAGAGTGTGCAAAAAAAAAATGTATCTGTCAAAAAAAAATAGGTACAGTCTCAGAAATCGGTCTCAGAAGATCGTCAGTCAAAATCCTCGGTGGCTGGCGCTTTCCCCCGATCCCTCTTGCGGCTCGGGCCCGCCTCCTCAGTAGCCATGAAAATCTCGGGCTCAGAATCGTCCTCGTCTCTGGAGGGAGGCTCGTCTGGACCAACCAGCACACCCTGATACGGCAAGCCAAGATCCGCAAAGAAGTCGTATCCGAACGAAAACGCATCGGATTCCCGAAAGTGCGAAGAAGACCCAC
Source organism: Adenophora triphylla var. japonica (assembly GCA_022495995.1). NCBI lineage: Eukaryota > Viridiplantae > Streptophyta > Magnoliopsida > Asterales > Campanulaceae > Adenophora > Adenophora triphylla. The sequence goes on along the minus strand of JAFEMH010001518.1, from coordinate 103,158 downwards.
CGTGATGCCAGACATGTCCCTGTCCATACGAATCCCCGAGAATGACGTGGTCCGAAGGCATCACCACACTGGGATCTATGAGAGGAGAAAGAGGAGTCTCGAAAGAAGGCTCGGAAGGAATAGGGGAAGTCTCCCGCTCGACAGGCGCCGGCTGTGTTCATCTCCTCCTGCCCTGAGAAGACCCACAAATAACCATATTCTTGATAAACCTCTTGGCCCCGATCACCTGATTCGTCAGCTTCTCCACCACCTTGGCCAGGAACTGCACGGAAACAAAAGCGTCAGAGATAATTAAGGAGAAAAATGATGACATGAAAGAAAGGAAAAGACAGAAGCAAAAAAAAAAAAAAAAGATGATAAGGAGAGACCATACCTTCATATCCGGACGAGGCCGGAAAGCTCGTGGAACCCGATCAGGGACAGGGATCTGTACTCTCAGCCTGACCCCGTCCTGGACATACGAAAAGCTCGATCGAGGGTACCGCACAATCCCCAATCCCTCTCTCTCAAGAACCTGAGGCATCCTCAGCCTCCACAAGACAAATCGCGAGTACTCCTCGACCGCCACGAACCTCGAGAAGTGCTAGCCGCCTCGATAATCATCCCATGTCTCCGAGTTCTCACTCGGATGCATCATATCAGCAGGAGGCTCCACCGGAGCCATCAGAGGTGAATTCACGCCATGTTGGCGCGTTACTCTCTCCCCCAGATAATACACGTCGCAGGTCAAGCCTCTCAAGATCCTCCGCTCCACGGTCCATCTCTCGGCACCCTTCAGCTGCTCCACATCGAAGCGGTCCCAGGGGTAAAATATGAACCCCTCATCTGTCTCAGCCCTCGTCAAAGGCAGGCAATCCGAGTACTTGAGGGTCGTGCGCCCCCTAGAACCTTTCTTCTCCCGGGCATACATGGACCAAGAAAGCATGGCCGGATACGCCCCGATGTACTCCGCCGGCTGCCGCCACATCGTGACGTGAAAAAACTCCAGAGCCCATACCTACGAAAAGTAAAGATCAAATCAATACGTGCTTAAAGAAAAGAGGGAAAGCGAAAAAGAAAGCTTGTACCTCCAGAGGGAACTCGAAGCACGTCAAAGTGTTGACAGCCTTCCGGCTATATCGATCCAGAGCAAAATATAGCTCTGCCAACCCTGCCTCTCCCCAAGATACCTCTCCAGCCATCCCCACATCCTCCAGGGACCTCAGCAAAGCAAAAACAGCCGTCCCCTCGGCATGTCCAAATTGTGTGCTCGAAAAGGCAAACCATAAAAAGGCCCTAGCAATCTGCTCAGCGCCTACCCTCTCATCCCCAGCCTCGTAGCTCCCAATAGTCTCCACGATCTTCCCGTGGACCACAGCGTACTCCATCCCCATCCCCTTTTTGGGAATAGGGGAAAATCCTAGAAGGGCCTGCAGATCCAGATCGCTGTAGCCGTCTCTCCACTCAATGCTCCGTCCTTTAAAGGACAGGCCCGTAATCGCAGCGTAGTCAGAAGGTGTGACCGTGGCCTCGCCCCAGAAGAAATGGAATGTGTGGGTCACGTCCCACCAATGCTGTGCCAAAGCAAAGATCAGGCCCTTACTCTTGGGAAACTTGACCAACCCCCTCAAGCACTCGATGAACTCGTACAATCCAGTCTCAATGACGATCTGTCTAGGACTCATCATCCCTCCTCTGCCCAAAACCGGAAGCCGGTCCCACAAGTAAATCACAGACTCCAACGATCCCCGAGTCTTCATCTTGTTCAGCTGCTCCGTCACGAAACTGTTTTCGCCCTGCAATTAAAAAAAAAAAAAGGGGAAACAAAAATGTCATAAAAAAAATTCTACATCTGGCATTTGCATTCAAAAAGCATACACATGCATCATAAACATAAAGTTTTGAAAAAAAAAAATCGGGCAGCATAACGGCATACAACGAACCTAGCCCCATTTTTCTCGCACGAAAGAGTTTTTCAGCAAATACCATTCATTCATTCATACATGAAGAAAGCATGTCAATAATATCGAGTCAACGGAATGAAAAACTCCGTCCCATTTTTGCATAAAAAGCAATCTTTCACAAGGAATCAACAGAAGCGAAAATCCGTCCCACTTTTCAAAAAAAATAAAAAAATCCTATTTTTACAAAAATAACATGCATACCTATCATTCATGGAGACATCATCTCATTGCAAAAAAAAAAAAATCCTACAAAAAAAAAAAGTCCGTCCCGGATTCGGGCGAATTTTTATCATCTCATATTTCAAAAATGGCAAAATGCCCATTCTTTTCAAACACAATGCATACACTCATGCAAATCTCAATTTCAAATGTCAAGAACATCATTTTCAAATTTCAAATCACAATTTTCGAATTTTCAATTACAAATTTCGAATTTAAAAAAAAAAAATGGCGAAAATGCCAATTCTTTTTCCAAACAAAATGCATATTTGGGTCACACATATACTCATTACAACATGCAAATCATCAAAGCCAAGATTCAACACCAAGAACATCAATTTTCGAAAAATAAAAAAAAATCACCAAAAATCAATTTCAAACAAAAATCAACAAAGGAAGTGAAGAGATTCGAAGTATACCGTTCGGAGACTCGGATCAGTGGCCCAATGTTGCCACGCATCGGGGTATGGCTCCTCCGCAATCGATTGCGAAAGTGTGTAATGCCTCCTCATTCGAACGGGCTCTAATCGTCTCTGCGCGACCGGGCCACGTCATTGGCCTTGAATGGCTACTCCCGCGTGTTCCATTGCTCGAAAAATCAAAGAAAACGGAAGATTTTCGAAGCTTTTCTTGGCTAACAATGGCTTCTCCTCGGTTTTCTCTCTCTGCTATCGAAAACTGAAAAGAAAATATGAGGAAGAAGAAGGAAGGGCAGTGGCCCTCATTTAAACATGTCAGGGTTTCAATCTGCTCCGCGCGGACAGAACCGAGGTGGCAAAATGACGATTTTGCCCTTTAAAATTCCAGGACTCTGCAGTTTGGTCCTTAACTTAACAGTTAACCCCCTTTCGAAGGAACCTTAACGGCAGTCAAACGTAAGTCCGATTTCTCCGAGAAAGCTAACGGAATCCCGTTTCTTTCATCAATTTCATTAACGGCAGTCAAACGTAAGTCCGATTTCTCCGAGAAAGCTAACGGAATCCCGTTTCTTTCATCAATTTCATTAACGACAGTCAAACGTAAGTCTGATTTCTCCGAGAAAGCTAACGGAATCCCGTTTCTTTCATCAATTTCATTAACGGCAGTCAAACGTAAGCCCGATTTCTCCGAGAAAGATAACGGAATCCCATTTGTTTTATCATTATCATCAACGGCAGTCAAACGTAAGTCCGATCTCTCCGAGAAAGATAACGGAATCCCGTTTCTTTCATCAATTTCATTAACGGCAGTCAAACGTAAGTCCGATTTCTCCGAGAAAGCTAACAGAATCCCGTTTCTTTCATCAATTTCATTAACGGCAGTCAAACGTAAGTCCGATTTCTCCGAGAAAGATAACGGAATCCCGTTTCTTTCATCAATTTCATCAACGACAGTCAAAAGTAAGTCCGATTTCTCCGAGAAAGATAACGGAATCCCGTTTCTTTCATCAATTTCATCAACGGCAGTCAAACGTAAGTCCGATTTCTCCAAGAAAGATAACGATATCCCGTTTCTTTAATCAATTTCATCAACGGCAGTCAAACGTAAGTCCGATTTCTCCGAGAAAGATAACGATATCCCGTTTCTTTCATCAAAATCATCAACGGCAGTCAAACGTAAGTCCGATTTCTCTGAGAAAGATAACGGAATCCCGTTTCTTTCATCAATTTCATTAACGGCAGTCAAACGTAAGCCCGATTTCTCTGAGAAAGATAACGGAATCCCGTTTCTTTCATCATTATCATCAACGGCAGTAAAACGTAAGTCCGATTTCTCCGAGAAAGATAACGGAATCCCGTTTCTTTCATCAATTTCATCAACGGCAATTAAACGTAAGTCCGATTTCTCCGAGAAAGATAACGGAATCCCATTTCTTTCATCAATTTCATCAACGACAGTAAAACGTAAGTCCGATTTCTTCGAGAAAGCTAACGGAATCCCGTTTCTTTCATCAATTTCATCAACGGCAGTCAAACGTAAGTCCAATTTCTCCGAGAAAGATAACGGAATCCCGTTTCTTTCATCAATTTCACCAACGGCAGTAAAACGTAAGCCCGTCTTCCCTAGCAAAGGCTAACAAAATCCCCAGCGAAGTTGACGAAATCCCGTTTCTTTCCTCATTATCATCCACGGCCGTAAAACGTAAGCCCGACTTTTCCCAACGAAAGCCAACGAAATCCTGAGCAGCTTTCGAACTACGTAAGGGCTTGATTCCCACTAGGGATATGTAGGTAGCCTATCATTAGGTCCAGCCACTCGACCAGCACGGTCATCCTTTCCCTCGGCAGCAGACGAATGAAGTCCACCATAGGGAAAACATTTCAAATCAAGGTTCGAGGCACCTAAAACGCCATCATCATCCAGGTCCGAGGCACCTAAAATGCCATTATCAAGGTTTGAGGCACCTAAAACGCCCTCATCACCAGGTTGACGCCTCAAAATAGTCACTCCAGGGTCGACATCGAAAAACCTGAACTACGACTAGATTGATTCCTCTTAAGGATACGTAGGTAGCCTATCGTTAGGTTCAGCCATCAGGCCGAAAATGGTCATTCCTATCCCCAGCAGAGCGGATACACAACTTCAGCCATCAGACCAAAATGGTCATTCCTATCCCCAGCAGAGCGGATACACAACTCCAGCCATCAGACCGAAAATGGTCATTCCTATCCCCAGCAGAGCGGATATACAATTTCAGCCACCAGACCAAAATGGTCATCTCTTATCCCCAGCAGAGTTTCTCTCAGCAATCGACTGCAGAACTCGCTCACCAGGTTGACGCCTCAAAATAGTCATTCCAGGGTCAAAGACCCGAACTACGGCCGGCTTGATTCCCATTCGGGATACGTAGGTAGCCTATCGCCAGGTTCAGCCACTCGATCACTTGATCATCCTGCCAAATATGGAGCCTTACTCTTATCGACGACCCCGCTTCCTTCGAAAGCACCGTCGCCGAGGGGCTACTGTAAGTGCTCCAATTTGAGTTGTTAGTATTTTCGTTAGAAAATTAACGAAAGTCCTAACATCCCTAACATTTCTAACAATTCCTAACATTTCTAACCAAGCAAGGGTAAATTAGGGATTACTATTTGAGGTTAAACCAAGAAAAGAATCTCAAAAAAGCAAAAGAATTGTAAAATCCCGAAATGGAAGCTGCAGTCAACAGCCAGTTGCTTGTTTGACAAAAATATTCTTCCTGTCCAAATCCTGGTGCAGCATTTAATGCACCAGGCATGCCTTCGAATCGATCCGCGCGAATCCTTCTGAGTTCCCAGAATGCCTATAAATTGAACCCCTCAGTTTCATTTTCAAAAAAGACAGCAACAACACAATTCACAGCTGCACCTTGGCGAAAATACTTGAGAAAATAGTGAGAATTCCCTTGAATTGTCACTCTTTTCTCTTGATTATCTTCCCAAAACACAAATCATCAAACACTTTCAAAATTCAAAAATCAAACACAAACACTAAATAAGATAGGTATAACCTCCTTCTCCTTACCCTAAATCTCTCTCATCCATGCATGCATCTCATACTTTGAAGATGTAATTTGTTCATTTCTTGCCCTAGATCCAAGAGGATCACCATGGAAGTTCATCTCCATGGATGATCCTCTACAAGTATCAACATTCCTTTCAAAGTGTCTTTACTTACTTGCAAACACATTTTCAAAACCCTAAAAATCATTTTCATACATCAAATCTTGATTTCAAAGGATAAAATTCCCCTTCCCAAGCAAATGAAATGCTTAAGTCCTAATGTACCCCAAGGATAGCTCGATATAGTAGATCACCACTAAAATGTTTAGTGATCACTAATCAAATCTTAGGGAAATGGGGACAAGCATGGATGCCAAACCCCCTTTAAAATCATGTTTTTCTTCAAGAGGAAGTTGCTGTCCAGTAGCCTTTCTCTAAGACCTCTGTCCATGGTTTAATTTTTTGGACATACAGAAACTTGGAATTTGGTGTTGACTACAAAATACTTTTTGTAGCCAACATTCAGAGATTTCCAGATATATTTTTACTTTATTTTTTGCGTGAGTAAAACTCCCTTTTTCAAATTTTCTTTTAAAAGTCAGTTCCTCAGTCTCTGGAAATCCAGATTTCATATCTGAGATTTCCAGAAGGTTTTGGTCCACCAAATCATCTCTAAATGGGAAAGTTCTTTTACAGAATCCTTATTTAAGGTGTTTTGAACAAATTTCATTCTCGGACTTTCTCCAGATTCTGAGATTTTTAAGCCCTTAAACCCATTTTAAAATCAAGTGTCCACTGCCTTTTTCATTCTGGCAGAATTGGTTTTCAACTTCAAAAAATCTTTTGAGTACCAAAACTCAACCCTAAAATCACACCAAAAATCATGAGATTTGTCTAAAGCCTTACAAAGAGTTCCCAATTTTTGGTTTTCTCAGTTTCGATTTATTTTGGCCAAAGTAACACACACACACGCACATACGCACATACAAATAGTTTTTAAGCTTGGAAGACTCGTTTTTACGAGGCATTCCGGGTGAACACTAACGTTCTTCCCGGCGTGTAACGTGACCTCCGAACCCAAATCTCTCATCTCGGGCATTTTTCAAAGTTTTGGCCCTTAAAACAAAAATGGCGTGGCGACTCCATGCTTTTTCGATTGATTTTCATAGAAAAGAAAAAATACCAATCTTTCGGGAAAATGGACCAACATCGTTACAACTTTGCACTTTATTTGACTCTTGCTTATGCATTATTAATATTTTGTTGCACAAGTCCATCTCAGCTGAGGAGAATAGGAAGTAGGGATTTGGCACGGTTTGACGAGCAGATATGTCTGTATCAGTTACTCTATGAGGGATCGTGTATGGGACGAAAGTGTTTATGATGGGGTGGACCCTCTCCCATGAGGTGGGAAAATGTATGAGTGACGGATGATACGGTGCAGCTTAGGTAAGTCGGGGACGCTCCCGGGAGTACTGGTTGTAGCAGGTCCATTGCTAGTGAGGACAAAGTGTATCGCGCGCTAGGGACAACAAGCAGCAGAGAAAGTGCAGAGAATGATCCTGGCTTGGTGAAGCCCCAGTTGATAGTGTAAAGCAAACCCGAGGAGAATTTGGTAAGGAGAGCTGGAGGGATACCTTAACCAAAGCCCCAGCTTGAGGAAATTCCATGCAGCTTCATCGCAGACAGAGTAATCTTGTGGCCGAGGAGGCAACCCATCATTTCAAACCGCAGTAAATCAGCCGCTGGACAAGACTCGGAAATGTATGCGTGCAGGGGCACATCTTTCGAAGGTGGGAATAGATCCCAATATCTGTGTATGACACACTCGCTTTTGGGTTTGACTCTTTTGGGAGAGTACAAGCATCACAAGGTGTGGAAAAGTGTATGGAAGCCCCTGCTGACCGAAATAGTGTTTGGCTCTATCTTCCTATGATGTAGAAAGAGAAGACTTGTCGAGACACTTGAAAACTTGTCTTATTCGTGATGATCACAAAGCTGCTTAAAACCCTTTATTGATGTTCGGGTTATTCAACCACCAAAGCCGATATGAACAAATATTCCAATCAATCCTGAGGAGAAAACCCACTGATATCGAGAATCAAACTCCGAAGGGTGGAAAGTGTATGGGAATGGTCCTTGAGGAGACCGGATCTTCTGAGATTTGTTTGTGACTTCGACCGGATCAATTATGGTTGCCTACGTTCCCCTCCTTGGGAGGAGGTCAGGTCGCCGTAGTTCGGGCTTATCCCGAATGAAAAGAATGAACGTTGGAATTCGAGGATCTGAGGACCTTTGAGGATTTTGAGAATTGAAATAACATGTCCTCTTGGAGTGTCGATGGGAGACACAGATGTGAAGCCCCAGTGGGACGTCCACGGCAAGTGTTTGCGGAGGAGGAAAGAAATGTGCTCACATGAAACATCGAACGAACGGATGGAATTTGCACAATCTTCGCTTGACGGTCCTTTGAGCCGGGATGGATTTGGCTCCGCTTTAAGCAATAATCTGTTTTAGATCTCGACGATATTGGACTGAAACTGCTATCCGGTAGGAGACCGCTATGGCCCAGGCTTCAGGGTTTCGATCGGTCTTCGGGTGATTTAGGATATCATGACCTCTTAAAACGAGAGGTCGGCTAGGACTTTTGCTGGCTGAACCTCTAAAGATGAGAGGTTGGCTCTTGGGTATATGTTTGGGATTTCTAAGGTGATGGAATTGATTTGCTTCTTTAATGCCTCTAAGAATGAGAGGTCAATCTCGGCTTTGCCAAGGACAAGGGTAACGGGAATGAGAATATCCTCTAAAATCGAGAGGACGGCTTGGGATCGGTTAGAGGTAATGGTGAGGGGACATCCATGCTGTCTCTTTATTCACTCTGAGACTCCTCTCACTACCAGAAACAAGCCTTTTACCGACGGAAATTTCTGTCGGTAATTCTCCATATCCGTCGGTAAATGGACATTACCGACGGAATTCGTCCGTCGGGTTCAGTCGGAAATAATTGGTTGGTAATACTGACGGACATATTCCGTCGGTATTTCCGGCGGATTATCCGCCGGAAAATCCAAAATTCCGCCGGAAACCGTCCGTCGGAAATGAGGTACGCCGGCCGGTTTACCGGAGCCATTGCTGGAGGTTACCGACGGAAATATCCGTCGGTAAATATTAAAAAAAATAAATAAATAAAACCCATTACCGACGGTTATAGCCGTCGGAAACCATAAATTTTACCGTCGGATATGTCCGTCGGAAATCTAAACCCTAAACCGACGGATATGTCCGTCGGTAATGAGTTTTATTTTTTTTTAATTTTTATAATTTTTCGACGGATATTTCCGTCGGTAATTAGTTTTATTTTTTTTTTTAATTTATTTACCGACGGAAATTTCCGTCGGTAATTTGGCCAGATTTAAAAAAAAAAATCTGTTTTATTATTAAACCACCTGTAAAAGGCTGTAAACCTGTTCAAACAACCTGTTTTAAACAAATACAATTACAAACTACAAACAAGCACAAACAACCTGTTTCGCTTGTACATCAAATAAAATACATATGTTTGTCCAAATCAAGCGACAGGGGAAGGGGAAAGGGGAAACGGCCGGGGAAAGGGAAAGGGGAAAGGGGAAACCACTACCAGAAAAAGGTCATTTAGCGACGGAAATTTCCGCCGCTAAAATTATATTTCCGTCGCTAAAATAAATCACCGACGGAAAAATTCCGTCGGTGGTCCGCCGCTACCACTGTCAGCAGTTGCTCGACGGGTCAATTTCCGCCGCTTATTTTTTTTCTTTACCGACGGGAAATTAATTCCGCCTATGAATTAATGGTTTCAAATGACTTTAAAATTCATTGCTATATTAATTTAATTTAATTAAATTTTCATTTCAACGGAAATTTCCGTCTGTAATAAAATTAATTTAATTAAATTCTCAATGGAAATTTCCGCCGTAATAAAATTTAAATTAAAATTAAATTATTTCACGCGTAATTTATCATTATTGAAATTATTTAATTTTAATTTAAATTTATTACAATGACGGAAATTTCCGCGCCAAATTAAAATTTAAATAAAAATTAAATGATTATAGCAAATTCTGCGCCGAAATTAATTTATTTAATTAATTTTAATTTCAAAGCATTAATTTCGCCGACGGAAAATCTGCCGCCGATTCTCAAATAAATTTAAAAATAATTTAAAATATCAATAAACCAAAATTTTTTGTACCCGATATAACATTTCAATTTATAAAACTAAAACTATAAAAACTAAAATTCAAATATCGCCGTATCAAATAAAAACTAAATACCACCGTACCAATTCGGGAGGGGGGAGGGGGAGAGGGGGGGAGGGGAGGAGGGGGGAGAGGGGGAGGGGGAGAGGGGAGAGGGGGAGGGGGAGAGGGGTGGAGCGGGGGAGAGGCGGGAGGGCTCCCGCGGGTATCAAATGTCTCAAATGTTTACAAACAAGTATAAATTAATACAAAAATGTCTAAAAATGTCTAAAAATGTCCGCAATCAACCTCGGGGGAGGCGGGAAATTTCTTCCCGGAGTCCCCGGCCGAGATGAGCCATCAATGCCAATTGTCTTTGAGTCTCGCATGCCGCTCGAATCTCTCGCATGACGTGCTGATCGTTCTCCTCCCGCATCTGCGTCAACCGCCAAAGCATCCGCAAGCTTTGCCCGCTCGCGTTTCTCCTCCCTCCAACGCAGCTTCCAGAGTGTCGACCCTGGATCATGAAACGTGGGCTGGCTACATTTCGCCGACGGCCGGTCGACGCCGACGGGCATTGCCGCCCGTAATCCCCATCCCTAACACTCCCGGCTCTCTCCTGGATGTCCCTCGAGAGGTGACCTCCCGCCAAACATCAGCACGAAGGGACGGGCTCACGGGAGGCGTTCCTTCGGGAACAACGGCGGCTTGATATGCAAACAAAATAAAACAAACAATTATAATCATATACACAATGTAAGGTACATAAATAAATTTACATATTCAAAATCAAGTCATTTAATGGTAGTTTACTTACAAAGGCAAGAGATCGATCGTCAACCCATCATGAGGTTGATCGGGCGCCTCGTAGAATTTCGAATAAGGGTGCTAGCGTAAACATCCACAAAAGTGATATTCGGACCATACTCCTTTCCTATAAATAAAATAAGCGAGATTATTACTTTGAAATTGTATATATAAATGCAACATTTAACCTCGATTTAAAAGCATACGCATACACTACATTTACACTAAAACTATGGATTTCATAGCATCAACATTGGCCCTACTAACATACGTACATAAACCTATTTAAAAGCATCCATACACTACTACATTTAAATTAACATACATACCATGCGGTCGTGATGCTCGGCGACCGTGAGCGTCCCCGTATGCAACGCCGCCAACCCCAGTGAGCTCGCTTCTATTGGCCTTGGGCCTCGCTCGGGACATGCCTTGCCGCAGCAGGCGACCCCCAATATTCGCAAAATTGACCAAACACCTCATCGGTCATAAAAGTAGGACACAAGTGGTTGTTGTCCCGCCAAGCGAGCCGAGCAAAGATAATAATTTTTCTTCGTGGTACCTATAAAAAATATGAATATCTTGTAAACATATAATGATGACATTATAAAATTAAAAGAGTATAATCATTGTTAATTAAACTAATTAAGGATAGATAAATATGTTACAAATAAAATCCTTAAATGCTTTGTGAGCCTCAAGCCAAAGAAAACAAATCTAGCCGTCTCTCGCCGATGTCCGGATCCCAATAATATTTAGCCTACAACATAAAATGATAACATTACAAAACTAAAAGAGTATAATCATTATTAATTATAACATTTTAATAACAAACTAACATTTAAGTTTTAAATAAAACCATTAACACATTACCTTAAACTCATCCCACGCATCCTCCTTCGCCTCGTGGCAATTTTTTCCGCTTGGGCCAAAACTCGGTCATTTTCCGAGACCGCCGCATTGCCCGATCTTAGTGCCTGGGTGGGGTATCCACCTACAAACCCGCCAAGTATATTTATACAATAACATTTTAACTTAAATAATGAATTATATATAAAGCAAAAAGGAACCAACTTATATCAAATTAATGAAGAGTTACTTATCGGTCATAAAGTGATGAGATCCGCACATATATCCTCCTCGTAATCGACGGTGTAGTACCGAGCACGCTACCGCAGGTGGAGCTAGTACTACCGTGTGAGGGGTCAACACCATCGCTACCGGATCGGGACGGTTGCGTCCCAAGAATCAAAGTGTAAATGGGCTTGGTCCTCTTACCCTTGCCCTTTCTACTAGAACTCATCTCAGACATAAGAAAATATTAAAATATACAACTTTAACAATAGGAAACAATATATTCACAATACATCTAAAACTTTAAAGTTCTAATAATCTAAAGCATTCACAATACATATAAAACTTTAAACTATTAATAATATAAAGCATTCACAATACATATAAAACTTTAAAGTTCTAATAATCTAAAGCATTCACAATATATATAAAACGACGGATATTAAAAATAATCTAAAGCATTCACAATACATATGAAACTTTAAAGTTCTAATAATCTAAAGCATTCACAATACATATAAAACTTTAAAGTTCTAATAATCTAAAGCATTCACAATACAATTTTAAACTTTAAACTATTATTAATCTTCGTCCCCATCATCATCGACTGATCAATTACTACAAATCCTCGAGTTCTTCATCTTCGTCTCTGACTCGATGAATCAAACTCGGTTCCTCTTCCTCTTCCTCTTCCTCTTCCTCTTCCTCTTCCTCTGATTCATCATCAATATCAATGTGCGCGAGATGACCCGAACGAGGCGGGGAGTTGGCAAATTCACTGTAAGATATCCTCCTCGGGTTCATCAACATTTTGAGGAATATGGAGTGACATCATCTAATGGATGATTAGCCGATGAAACGTTAGGTGGCACTCGGCAAGGCCCTAGAGGGTGTGTCAGCCTCCAAGCCTTCATCGCAGATGAGATATGGAGCTTGATGATGAGTGCGAGGAGACAACCCTTCACGATGTCAACATTGAAGCTTACGATGTGTAGATGCATGACATGCACGGTGGGGGGCCAGAGAGTACAGCAGTGCTCAAATAAGAATGATGGGGTCTTTGTTTTCCTGGATATCTTAGTTATGACTTATGAGACAATAATCTCCAGAGTGTTGTCTAATAGTTGGTTAGTTCCTTGTTTTGGACTAATCTTGTTTTTGTTTTATTTTGATACTCCTCGACCTACCCATTCCATAACTTAACCCCGAACCTCAAATCTCTTTAAAATCAAAAAGGTTTTTCTTATTGTTTTCCTAAATAAATGATAAGTGGCGAAATTAAAATTTAAATTCTTTGTCGAAACAAAACGTACATGAATGTTCGTTCAAAACAAAAAAAAAAGAACATGATGACGACGCCACAACTTTCGTGGATCTCACAAGGATGAATAACTGGCTTGACTCGAATGTGGTACTTATAATGGCATTAAAAATTAAAATTAATAAATATTTATGATTTATTTATTTTTTCAAAAATATCATAAATATTTATGATATTTTAATGTTTTTTAGTTTGTTATTTTGTTAATTAGTTCTAAAAAATAAACAAAAATTACATTTTGTTATCACAACGGAATTTTCCGTCGCCGATAAATAAATAAAATATTAAATTATCACGCGGAAATATTCCGTCGGTGTTTAATAAAAAAAAAAAAACATTTAATTTCTCACCGTCGGAAATATTCCGTCTGTAATATTTCAAAAGAAAATAAAAATATTTAATTTCACCGCCGGAATATTTCCGACGCCGATAAATAAAAAAATAAAAAATGATATATTTTCACCGCGGAATATTTCCGTCGCCGATAAAGATTTAGCGGCGGAATATTCGTCGAGAAATCAACCGCCAAATTAGCGGCGGAAATAAACGAATATTCGAGGAATATTCGTTTTAGCGGCGGAATTTAGCGGCGGAATTAAATTCCGTCGCTAAATTTGACGCCAAAAATTTTCCGACGCTAAAGCCTATATTCCGCCGCTATTTAGCGACGGAATCTGTCCGTCGCTGATAATTCCGTCGCTAAATGACCTGTTTCTGGTAGTGAACGGGGAAAAGGGAAAAGGGAAAAGGGAAGGGGAAACGGCCGGGGAAAGGAAAAGGGGGAAAGGCGGGGGAAAAGAGAAACTACATATGTTTGTTTGTTTGATTACATGTCAATGAAAATTCATGTTTAACAACCACGAGCGCTGCCGCTGCCGCTGCCGCTATCGCTACCGCTACCACCACCATGCATGTATAAACCTATCAAGATATTAATTAAAAAACAATATATCAATATATATACAAATAAAAAGACAATAATAAAATGTAAACATTATATATATGACATTTACAATTAAATAATACTTACTGGCCACTGGGAGAGATAGATATTTTCATTTTTCCTTCCTCATTAATAATTGCGTCCAAATTAACCCGCCCGGATGGTTCACTAACCAGAACACTAGAGCTATCAATACCTGGACTGCTCAAATCATCATCACTACGTCCAGAACCAGAAGTAGAGCCCCTCCCTCCCGTCCTTGGTGAAACAAGACGATGGACAAAACCCGCAACCTTCCCTCTCTTTGAACGATTGCCACCTCGACTCGACATATCTAAACTAGTATATTATATATGTAGACAGAAAATATTATCAACAACAACAACAACAACAAAGCCTTAGTCCCAAAATAATTTGGGGTCGGCTAACATGAATCCTCATATGTTATCGTGAAAAACAAAATAAATAAAAAAATTAAATTAAATTAAATTAAAAAAAATAAAAATAAATAAAAAAAATAAAAAATAAAAAAATAAAAAATAAATAAAAAAATAAATATAAAAAATAAAAAAATCAACCCCCCACATGGATTTTTGCCCTCCACTCCGGCCTCTTCAACACCATACTTTCATCCACTCCAAGTAAATTCATATCATTTTCAATTACTCTAATCCAAGTTTGTTTGGGTCTTCCCCTACCCCTCGCCATTTTATCATTTCTCCACTGTTCTGGCCTCCTAACCGGTGCATCACTCGGTCTCCTTCTCACATGTCCAAACCACCGTAGACGATTTTCCCTCATTTTATCCTCAATGGGCGCAACTCCTACTTTACCTCTGATCACCTCATTCCCCAACCGATCCTTTCTTGTATGACCGCACATCCATCGAAGCATACGCATCTCCGCCACATTCATCTTATGCACGTGACACTGTTTCACGACCCAACATTCGGTGCCGTAAAGCAATGCCGGCCTAATTGCCGTGCGGTAGAATTTTCCATTTAATCTATTGGGCATGCCGCGATCACATAGAAACCCTGTAGCACTCTTTCACTTCAACCAACCTGCTTTAATCCTATGAGCCACATCTCCATCTAATTCTCCATCCTTTTGGATAATGGATCCAAGATAGCGAAAAAACTCAGAAGCTTGGATAATATTTCCATCAAAATGTGACCGCCCCTGCCTCCCTACTTCCAACTCTGCTAAACTTACACTCCAAATATTCAGTCTTGCTTCTGCTTAATCGAAAACCTCGAGATTCCAAAGTGTGTCTCCACAACTCCAATTTACTTTCAACACCCTCTCTTGTCTCATCAATCAGCACAATATCATCTGCGAACAGCATACACTTTGGTATATCATCTTGGACTGACCTCGTCAATTCGTCCATTATCAAAGCAAAAAGAAAGGGGCTAAGTGCGGAGCCTTGATGCACTCCAATCTTTATAGGGAACTCTTCAGTCTTTCCAACACTAGTCTGTACACAAGTACTAACTCCATTATACATGTCATTGATAATATCAATATATTTCTTTGAAACACCCTTCTTTGCTAATACCCACCAAAGTACCTCTCTTGGCACTTTATCATATGCCTTCTCCAAATCAATGAAAACCATATGCAAATCTTTCTTTTGATCCCGATATTTCTCCATGGTTTGTCTCATAAGATATATTGCCTCCATAGTCGATCTTCCTGGCATAAACCCACCCAAATTGGTTATCCGAAATATCCACAATTTTTCTCAGCCTTTGTGCAATCACTCTTTCCCAAAGTTTCATAGTATGGCTCATTAGTTTGATCCCCCGATAGTTGGCACAATCTTGGACATCACCTTTATTATTATACAAAGGGATCAGAGTACTCTTCCGCCACTCCAATGGCATTGTGTTAACTCTCTATATCTTGTTAAATAGCGTTGTTAACCAATCTACTCCCCTCTCCCCGAAACATCTCCAAACCTCAATTGGTATACCATCCGGTCCAACGGCTTTCTTCAATCTCATCTTTTTCATTGCCATTTCCACTTCACACTTTCGAATTCTCCGCATAAAATCTCGATTAACCATACTCGAAGAGATATTTAAATCTCCAACATCCTGCTCTTGACCGCCATTGAACAAGTTATCAAAGTACGAATTCCATCTATATTTTATCTCTTTATCCCCGACTAAAACTCTTTGGTCTACATCCTTCACACATTTAACCGTCCCAATATCTCGTGTCCTCTTATCCCTCAAATGAGCGAGTCTGTAGATGTCCTTTTCCCCTTCTTTTGTATCCAACTTATCATAAAGTTTCTGATTCACCTTTGCTCTTGCGTCTCTTACTGCTTTCTTAGCATCTCTTCTAGCTTCCTTATACTTCTCATAGTTCTCGTCGCTCCTACATTTCCCCAATAATTTGTAGCATTCTCGCTTGCCCTTTATTGCTTGTTTTACTTCCTCGTTCCACCATGATGTGTCCTTACTTGGTGGCCCATTTCCTCTAGATTCTCCAAGGACTTCTTTCGCCACCTCCTTTTTGGTATGTACCATCTTAGTCCAAGTCGAACATATTATCCGCCCAAATACCGGTATCGACCATCTTAGCTACAAATTTCGGTTGATTTTCCCCTTGAAGTCTCCACCACTTGATTCTAGGGTCTACCTGTGATTTTCTCTTCCTCGAAATTCTCTTACTTCGAAAATCAAGTACCACCAGTCTATGTTGAGTTGCTGTGCTCTCACCCGAAACAACCTTGCAATCTGTATAACTCTTTCTACAACTATTTCTTACTAAGAAGAAGTCAATCTGACTCGCATTACCTCCACTCCTATAGGACACCAAGTGAGATTCTCTCTTCTTGAACCAAGTGTTTATTATACTCAAGTCATATGCCAACGCAAAGTCCAGGATACTATTTCCTGCTTCATTTCTCTCTCCAAAACCAAAACCTCCATGTATGCTCACAAAGCCATATCGACTAGACCCCACATGTCCATTCAGATCACCACCAATCACTAATTTCTCACCACTAGGTACTCGTTGCACTACCTCCTCCAAATCTTCCCAGAACACTTGTTTAATAGATGCATCCAACCCTACTTGTGGTGCATAGGCGGAAATAATAGTTATAATCTCATCACGTATCACCAGTTTAATGCCCATAATTCGATCACTCTTCATGTACACTTCCACCACATCATTAATATACTCCTTATCAATAATGATACCCACTCCATTTCTACCCTTATCCTTTCCTGAGTACCAAAGCTTAAAACTCCAAGACGATATTTCTTTTGCTTTCTCTCCAACCCACTTAGTTTCCTGCAAACACATTATGTGAATCTTCCTCCTCCTCATAACTTCCACCACCTCTGCTGATCTCCCTGTCAATGATCCAATGTTCCAAGTTCCAAAGCGCATCCCACTACCCTTACACCTACCATGGACTAGCTTCTTTACCCGCACTCGTCCGCAATGCGGGAACCCTTGCATATTTGACACCACCCCCGTGCGAAGAGATGGCGCGTCGCTTTCGGGCGACGACCTAGCAACCTTTGCATACTTATCACTACACCCAGGTCTTTGAAGTGTAGCGCACCCTTGCATATTTGACACCACCCCCGGGCGAAGAGATGGCGCGTCGCTTCCGGGCGACGACCTAGCAACCTTTGCATACTTATCACTACACCCATGTCTTTGCAGTGTAGCGCGTCGCTGCTGAGGAAATGCCCCAACGATATTCATAATCCGATTCATGTCATGTTAATCCGATTCATGTCATGTAGGAAGCATTCAAAATAATGACTACATGTCCAAGCAAATTATGGAGTAAGATGTTTGCAGTTTGCATTTAAATAGTAGGAAGCATTTATTGTCCAAATCATGAGATAGATGTAATATTACATAGAATGTAAAGAGTAACCAAGTAAAATTGAAAATCATGAGATAGATATAATATTACAGTGATTAGTGATATAAAATGTAAACATTATACACAAAACATTATCTGAGTTAAAACTAAACTGATTCATTCACTACAATCTTGATCACTATCACTACAAAATTCAATTTCTTCTTCACTAGTTTCCTCGTCGTCATCTTCTTCCCCATCTTCATCATTGGACCCAGATATATACCCTTCTCTTTCCTCATCCTCCACATTGTCATACTCGATTTCATTGAAAGTGACTTCCTCCCCTAGTGGACGGGTGTTTTCGGACATTAATGCTTCATCCTCGACATTATCATTCAAGGAAATAATCGGAGGTATAGGCATTTCCTCTTCCTGATAACAATCATTTAATGATGAATCAATATTCGAAGTAGACGTTTTTGCACGCAATGGTATATCAAAAGTGCTTCTTGCTTTGGTTTTCCATACGGCCCACCATCCGCTAGAATATCTTCGTCGACGGGGGTAGGGGGTCATATACACCTGTTGTGTTTGAGATGCAAAAATGAACACATCATCACCATTATGCCTAGAAGAATGCTTTAAGTCAACGAGATCAAAAGTGCCATGTTTTGTAATGCCTCGCTCAGCGTCCCGCCACTCACAATTGAAAAGAACTACAGAATTTCCAAGCAAGTACTCCAATTCAATAACTTCTTTCAATACGCCATAATAATCGATATTTCCTTTGAGATTGACCCCGCTATTCCAAGTTGATTTCGTTTGGCCATATTCTTCGGTGTGGAATACGTAGCCATTGATAAAATATCCCTTATATACATTCACTCTTAAGGATGGACCGTGTGCTAATGCTTGTAATCTCGCACCTTTTGCATCTCCACGGTTGTTCAAAATCTAAATAAAAACACATAGATAGTAAAAAACTCATACTTCAAATTCTATTAAAAACATTGAATTAATGAATTGGCATTTACATAATTATTAAACCAGGAGGGAAATTCGTTGTCTGTCCTTATTGAAATCAATTCAGGCGCAATGTCTCCAGCCTGTTCTTCGAACATACTGCATTAAAGGAGAACATAAAGTTGCTTAGTTCGTATTAAAGTTATTAGGATTAACATTACTTAATAACAAATGAAGAATGCTTACTTCAAGTAGTCCTCGACCTCAGCACAGTTAAGGAGAATATAGAGTTTAGCCGCTTCTAATTCTTTTCTGCTTAGCATGCGCGTGCACTTTCTATTGCCAAGGAATCGACCAGGAGAAGAAAAAACTGAAATTTTTCCATCAGGATCAGTGACTCCCCATCATAATTGCGTCCCACTTTATTGAACCTTGTCTCAATGTCTGGGTGAAAATATGTTGAAACAAACGACACAATTTCATCAACAATCACTGATTCAGACATAGATGCCTCAACTTTTGCTCTATTGCTCATTTTCTTTTTCAAACTCCCCAAAAATCGTTCAAATGGATACATCCATCATGTCTTGAACAGGTCCTCCAACTCTAGCTTCATAAGCTAGGTGAATTAGTAAATGCTCCATTGAATCAAAGAAAGATGGCGGAAATATCTTTTCAAGCTTGCATATTGTCACCACAATGCTCTCTTCGAGTCTTCTCATATCCTCAACACGAAGAGTCTTTGGAAGTCAATGCTACGAAGAATTCACTCAGTGCATTAGGGCAACCCATATTTCATTAGGGAGAATGTCTCTAAATGCAATTGGTAGCAACCTATCCAATAATACGTGACAATCATGACTTTTCAACCCATATACCGTCCCTTTTTCCACATTCACACAGTTGCCAATATTAGATGCATACCCATCAGGAAGTTTCAAATCTTTCAACCACTGCAGAACACGTTGTTTATCCTCTCTTGACAGAACAAAGGGAGCAACTGGTTTAAAATCTTTTCCATTAATTTTGTAAATGTTGAGATCTTTACGATTGCAAATCGATTCAAGGTCTAGCCGACCGTTGTCTGTGTCCTTCGTTGAGGCCTTAAAACCCATCACTGTATTGAAAATATTGTCAAACACATTTTTTTCAATATGCATGACATCAAGGTTATGTCTTATCAAGTTCGTCTTCCAATAAGGTAACTCCAAAATATACTCGTTTTAATCCAGTTATGGTCTTTACCAAATCCGTCTGTTCTATCCTTTGAAAACATCTTTCCCCACCCGACATCAGACACCTCAGACACCTGCTCAAAAATATCCTCACCACTCAGATGAGGAGGGGGTCCCCGATGCTCAACTCTATTTTTGGTAAAAGCATTCCTCTGTTTACGAAATGGATGGTCACTAGGAAGAAACCGTCTGTGGCAATCAAACCAACACTGCTTCTTGTAATGCTGAAGTGTGAATGCATCTGTATTTTCCATACAATACGGACAGGCCAATCTCCCATGTGTGCTCCATCCCGACATCATACCATAAGCAGGAAAGTCATTAATTGTCCACATCACTGCAGCCCTCATGTTAAAATTTTGCAACTTGAAAGCATCCCATGTCCGGACACCATCATTCCACAGCTGTTTGAGTTCATCCATCAGAGGTCGAAGATACACATCAATGTTTTTGCCTGGATTCAAAGGCCCGGGAATGAACAAACTCAAATACATATAAGGATCAGTCATACATAACCACGGGGGAAGATTATACACTGTGACTATAACAGGCCAACATGAATAAGATTTTGCCCCTGGTCCAAATGGAGAAAACCCATCTGTACATATCCCCAGCCTTATGTTTCTAGGATCCGCATCAAAATCAGGGTAAGTGGCATCAAAATGCTTCCATGCTTCACCGTCAGAAGGATGAGTCATCACACCCTCTTCACGAGGACACTCTTTGTCCCAACGCATAGCTTCTGAGCTTTATTTCAATGCGTAAATTTGTTACAACCTGGGAAATAGTGGCATATAACGCAACTGCGCCCGAGGCACGTTTTTCTTGTGCTTGGCACTACCACGGCATTGTGGCTTATACCTACTAAGTCCACATATTGAACATGAATCGAGGCCCTCATTTTCCTTATAAAAAAGCATGCACTGATTCTTGCAAGCATCAATTTTAACATACCCAAGACCGATCTGCCCCACCAACTTTTTCGTCTCATAAAAATTGTGAACCATATTATTTTCTTCGGGTAGCATCCGTTGTCCCCATGACATGATACGATTGTAAGTATGCTGGCTCATATTTGTATCAGCCTTGATAGTTAGAAGCTCAGTCACTTGCTCTAACACTGTAGCCTTTGCACCAGGATGAATTTTCTCATTTGCAGAGTCCATTAAATCCATAAACTTCTTTGCAACGGGATTTGGTGCCTCTTTTGGATTAGGGTTCCAATCAAACTCTGGGCCAGCCGCATTTCGAACCATATCATCCAAACCGATAGACGGCTCCTCTTCATCAATCAAATGTTCAGGTTCCCTTAGCGAACCACGTGATACAGTAGGATGATTGCGAACACTTGTTTCAACTACATAACGCTCCCCGTGAGCTACCCATACCTTGTAACCATCAACAAACCCTGCCTCTAAAACATGTTTCTTTACCTATCCAACACTCAGATATTTTCTATTCTTACACTTTTTACAAGGACACCTAATCTTATCACCACGCATGCACTGGGGATGCGCTCTAGCAAACTCCACAAAATGTTCTAAACCTTCTAAGAATTGAGGTCTGACACCCCTTCTACCGGGATTACTACGATTATCCATCCAACTACGATCTTCTCCAAACATAATTAACTCCTGCATTTCATAATGTATTAACAGTTTAGATGTAATTAACGCATTACAATTCCCTAAATTTGGATTACAAACTTAAAAGCAACAAGACATGTTTCTTTAGGTTTAGAATTGGGGTTGGCTTCTATCGCACACATCTATCACATTTTTTTAATTATTAATATTTTGAATAAATTTAAATATTAATATTTAATTCTTGGTTGTAAAGTATATCATTCCCTATGATGAAAGGACAATTCATGTCAATTGGTTTAGAATTGGGTTGGCTTCTATCCCATCCCGAAATACATGTATGAATTGCAAATATCACCTTGTCTACTTGCTTTATAATCGAAAATCAAGAAATTTCGGCAGCATAACCCCATGGTCTCCAAGTGCACGACGTAGACTAGGTCAATCAAACACTATCGATTAGAATCGACAGTGTGTAATCAACCATATATGTCTAGTATACACTCAGAGAACAATAGGATTAATGCAACCGAAATATCTTAACTATCGACTATTCAAGCAATTTTAATAGACAATGATGATATTTACAAAATCATATAATCGTGCATTTCAAGACTGTCCACACGGACAATTTAAGAATCGATGACTACATGTTGACCTCAACGTGATAAGTTAAAGATTCTTAAACGGATTTCTAAGATTTTGTGTTTCAACCGTCACAACGTCACGTCGTAACATTAATTTTTATTCATTACCGTAAAATGCATAATTTTACAATAATGAATTAACACACACATCTATCATATTTTTTAAATTATTAATATTGTGAATAATTTTAAATATTAATTCTTTATTGTAAAATATATAATTTTACAATGATGAATTAAATTAACATTTATAAACAAGATAAGAGTCGTTCTAGGTTAATTAAACGAAACCAAAGACACTGAAGAACTAAAGAATCATAACTTCCACCAAAAATAAAATGTTCGCAAGAATCAATTCATTGGATTTATATGACTTATTATTCATCTAAAAAATGCTATGGATCTTCATCTTACTCCCTTCCTTCCACTCATCTTTCTACTTTCTCTTTCTAGAATGTCACAGAGCATCCCGTTTCAAAACTTAATTAACCAGTCAAAGCAGAAGCTGAAAAACAACAAGCAAAAGCTGAAAAACAACAACAATTAGGCATACAATAACAAACAATCTACTTCCCTGTGTTAACTAGATCTAAGCAAATCAACTTAGCAGAGGTGAGTAAGAAATTGCAACACTGATACGATCTACTAGTAAACAAACAAGATCCAGAACTCAACAATTTCGCAAACTAACCTTATTAAACCAGGGATTCATAAATAGAAAGTTTTTATCAAAAAAGCAAACCAAATAAGACGGAATGAACCAAGTTTTTATCAAAAAATCAAACCAAATCGAATTTCAGCCTTATGTCTCGAAATGAAAAAAATATTTTGCTAAATTGAGCAAATCATAACATGAGAGGGGAAAGGCGACGGCGATGAACGGCGAGCGAGACTGGGCGAGGAACGGCTTTGAACGGGGACTACGACTGTAACTAATGAGAGAGAGAGAGAGAGAAAGCGAGTGAGAGAGAGAGAGAGAGAGAGAGAAAGCGATTGAGAGAGAGAAAGTGAGTGAGAGAGAGATGTTACCGGCGGCGAACGGCGAACGGCGAGGCGAGGCGACGACGTTGCTTCAAGCTTCAAGGGTTTCGTCGATTTGCGGGCGATTTGGATACGTATAGATTTAGTTGAAAGTGTAAATGGCTGAGGAAGGGGAAGGGATTCTATTTATACCTACTTTTTACCGACGGACGAAATCCGTCGGTATTACCGACGGTCTTAGTCCGTCGGTAGTACCGACGGAAATAAAAGAGTTACCGACGGACTAAACGAAATTTAAAAAAAAAAAATCCCGACAAATGAAATTTAATTTCCTTCGGTAAATGAATTTTTTTCCGTCGGTATTACCGACGGAGTCCGTCGGTAAAATTTCGTCGGTAACTGCCCTGTTTCTAGTAGTGTCTTGAGTAACGACCGGATCCTTTGACTTTTGCTTTTGAGAGAATCGCTGGGGACTATGCTCTCTTTCTTTTCTTTTTTTTTTATTCTCTTTTTTTTGTATCTCTTTTCTCTCTTTTTTTTCGAGAGAGAATTTCAGTTAGTCCCCAGGATGGATCATTGTTTTCCGTCGTTCTTGAACTTGGAACAGGTCGATCTTCTTTTGAATCACGGGGGCCTCAAGGATAGTCCCTCTTCTTCTTGAGATGGTTAAAACGGGTTTCAAATATGCCGATCTTGAAATGAAGGGGTATGATTTAGTGAGGGTAAGGTAACGGATTTCCTATGGGTGAAAGGTTTCAACCGCAGTCCCTACCGGATTATCCGAACGTTGAGTCTTCATTTGCTTGCTTAAGCTTACTCTGAGAAAGATCCGTGCAAATTCATCGAACAACGAGATGGACGAAGGAAGATATGTGAGGACAGGGGATGCAAGATGGGGAATTGGTGAGCCCCACTTTGGGAAGGATATCAGTCGATTTTCTCACTCCGATCAATTAAAGCATTAGTCATTTCAAAGCATTAGTCGGTGAGCAGCACAAGTGATCATTTGGAATAAGACCATTTCAATTAAGTGTAACGTAGGTGTGCAAGTGATGTCTCGAGTCTAGCAAGAAAAGAAACAAAGATTTTTATCACTGCAAAACAAAAACTGGTCCAACGTGGACTCGACAGACTCATGTCCGACAGCGGACACTCTAGATCCTACGAGAACTGATCGACTGCATCAACTTCGGACGGGAGGAAGGGTATCGTTGCCATCGGTGAGGTGAGGACCCTTCTCTATCTTTTTGTCATTCACAAGTCATCTCTTCTTAGCTTTCGTAATCTGAGCAAGCAATCGGGCCTCCCGCTCGTGAGGAAAAACAGCTTCAAGGGTAGCCCGCAACTTTCCAATGGACACACCATTTGCACTCTTCGAACCCATGGGCTACGAACCTCCAGACTGGTGGGCCATAATCTTCTCTGCACCAAGCGTTTTGGATTCTGAATCATATGGACGATCACTCGGGCACTTGAGCTGCTTCCGCCTCAGAAATATGGACCAATGAGCGCCGGGAACAGGAGCACACACCCAACTTGCCGTAGCCTCGCAAAGGTGAAGAGGTAAGAGCAGGTATAGAAGGAGGTAAAGAACTTTGAAAAGGTATGGGAGAGGGAAAAAAGGGGAAAGGAGACGGACTCGTGCAACACTTATTAATCTTCAAGTAGAAATCGGTGTCTTTTAAGTCCTAGAGCCGGTTGGGAAAGGCTAATCCTTTATTTCACGCAATCTAGACCTCGGGGGAACCTATGGACACATCATCCACAAATACACCAAATGTATTGGTTCAAAATTAATAATAAGCAATAGTACCTAAACAAAACCGAAGCATTTATGGGACAAACGAGCAGCCCCAATTTTTGGAGAAATTTGGGCAGCATAACGGGTATTCCTGAAGAAATTCAAGGAAAAATCCGGCATGACCTCTCGTCGGTGCACGTTGACAAAGCGACATGATCTCTCGTTAGAACATGTCGTGGGAACGACATGTCCTTTCGTGAAACCATGTTGCGATGGCAAATGCCCATACGTGCTAGGTTTTGGGATAGGTACGAAAGCCTATTATAAATTTTTGAAACAAGTCATTTTATTGTATTTGAAAATGGCGTGTCAAAACCAACCATTTTGGGTAAGGTTTAAGAGTGTGGCTCCATCTATAACGCACTAGGGGGATAGGTTTGACATTAGGCGCTCAAGCGTAGGCGAATATTATCACCGTCCGCGATGTCGTCAATCGCACCCGAGGGTTCTAGATCTACGTGAGGTAGTGTACGGATGACTATCTCCCTTTATTTATGAAAATGACTTTTTATTATTATTTTTTTAATTTTTTTAATTTGAAAAAGGGTGATAAAGGAAAAACGACACACACACACCCCCACAGAGATACAATAATCAAGGATCAATAATATTGATCATGGAGATCGCCCACAATCACAACCTGCACCAGAGTCCAACACCTGCAAAGTGGTCACTTATGTCGTGTGACACAGGACTGAAGAGGTCAGTTCTGTCGCGTGACATAAGGATCCAAGCATCCAGAATCTGAACAAAGGCAAACCAGCCCCAGCCTCCAAGCTCAATATAAGATCTCATCCCCAAGCAACAGTACAACCCACAGGAAGCTAGGAAAGGGAGGGAATAAAGCAAAACACTAAATGCATTTATACACATATAATGCCATACACAAAGCACACACAAATGAATGAAACGAATGTTGAACAATCATGAAAGTTTGACCCACTTTTGAAAACCAAGTTTCAAGTCCCCAGCGGAGTCGCCACTGAATGAACGCTTGCCAAAAAAATATAAAAAATAGGGAGTCGCCACGCTGTTTTAAAGGAAACATTGAAAACCTTTTGAGAGAGAAAATGGGTTCGGGGGTCAGATTACGTGTTGGGAAGAACCGAGAGTTCACCCAACACGCCTCGTCCATAGACGAGTCTTTCTAATGTTCAACATCCAAAACATTCAAATGTGTGTGCAATTGTGAGTGACAATATATGTACAAAACGTATAAGAGTGCTTTGTTTTATTACTCAACAAGGGGAATTACAATTTGTAAGCCATTTGCCATGGGAGGCCACATCCCATTTACAACTAAGAGGAACAAAACTTACAACTGAAATTGAACCTGCTGCAGAGGACTCATTGTGTCGCGTGACACAGGATCTGAGAGATCAGATGTGTCGCATGACACAACAAAGCAATCTGCAGAGGTTTTACAAAACTCACACTGCAGCAACACCAAATGATCACAACACCATGATACCACAGAATATGAACACAGGGATCAACATTTACAACTGAAATAATAGTCTCTGCAGAGGTCTACTTGTGTCGCGTGACACAGGACTCCAAATGTCCAATTGTGTCGCGTGACACACTTTTACCATCTGCAGGAACTTTACAATTCAAAATCAGGAACCACATAACTCAATTCAAATCCCAACAACAACAACCAAATAACTCAGAAACAGTGAATTCACAATGAATTGACCAAGGAGATGTGGATATAGGGAGATCCACACTCCCTTGGCCAATAAACAACAAATACCATGAAATCACATCACGAATACCAATTGCATCAAACCAAGCTAATTAAACAGAGAGATGGCAGTTGGGACTTGATAATTGGAGGCGGATGGAGCCTAATTATCAAGTCCGAGGAACAGATTGCAATAAAACAAATAAATGACAAATATGAGATAAGGATTGAGGGAAGATATTCGTTACCCTCGTAGTCCACACTCTCTATACCAAGTCGGTATAGAGAGCCTTCTAATCAGCTCCGAAACAGATTCGAACTCACAGACCAATCAACTTTGCAGTTTCCAACAATTGTGCGTGTGTGTTAAATGAATACACTGGAAACAGAGAGAGAGTTGAGGGAAGTATTAAACGGTGGTCACTACTCCGGTATAAATCGAACAGAGAGAGACGCCAAGGGATTTGGAACAGGGCCGAGGGATTCAGTTTAGAGAGAAGGGTTTGGGTTTCTGCCGGTGAGGTTTCCGTTCAATTGGGGTTGAGGACGATTGGTTTTTGGTGTTGAGAGAGCTAGGCTGAGGTGAAGCAAGGGATTAGAGAGGATTGGGTTTCCACCAGTGAGGGAGGTTGTGGTTGCGAATAGGTTTAGGACAGGGGAGATGTCGCCGTGGCTGGAGAGGAGAAGACTCGGTGATGGCGATTGCAATTGGGGAATTGGTGAGATTGCCGGTTGATTTAGAGGTGAGGGAGGATTGGTGTTTGGTTTCAGCCGGAGAGATGGGTGAGCTTGGTGATGGGTTTTGGCCGGAGAGATGGGTGAGGGAGCTGGCTTTGCATCTAGAGAGAGAGAGAGAGGAGAGAGAGAGGGAGGTTTTTCGGATAGAGAGAGATAGGGAGTGTTAGAGAGAGAAGCTGAGAGTAGTGTGTGATCTGTGTGTGGTCTTTTTCCTGTTATGCCCTTTGCAAATGACTGAGTTTGTCTATTTAAGCGTTGATTGGGAATAAGGATTAAAATGTCGTACGACCTTCTGCTTCGCTTTTCCATGCCTCAAGTTGTCGCAAGAATGGTCACGTCCGTAACTGTTTCTGGCGCCAAAACCTGCTTCTGGAACATTCCGAGTTAATTCTTAAAAAGCCCAAAGCAGTTTATTCCCTGTATGTCCTTTTGTCCGGGAAAAATACTAGAAAATACTTCCTTCGCGAGAAACTCATAAAACGTTTCCGAAAGTCTTGGAATGGACCAAAAATTTACCAAAACGCCCCTTAGTGCAATTTTATCATTTAAAATGCACCTAAAAAGGGATCGCGAATTGGATTGGCGTACTCACACCTGCGCATCAACGAAAGCTACCTGATTCCGTCAACCCGAACTATCAAGGCCTACGACAGCACGTCTCGTCCCATCCTGGGGACGGTGACTCTGGAGCTCTGGTTCGAAACCCAAATGGTGCCAGCAAAATTCCACGTGATGGACATTCCATCTGAATTCATAGCTCTGTTGGGATGCCCTTGGCTACATCACATGAAAGCCATAGCCTCCACTCTCCTTCAGTGCGTTAAGTTCATTAACCGGTAGGGAGATCTTGAAGTCATCTGAGGGGACAGTTTCCTCATAGGAA
Organism: Adenophora triphylla var. japonica; assembly: GCA_022495995.1. NCBI lineage: Eukaryota > Viridiplantae > Streptophyta > Magnoliopsida > Asterales > Campanulaceae > Adenophora > Adenophora triphylla. The sequence goes on along the minus strand of JAFEMH010001518.1, from coordinate 74,817 downwards.
ACGAAGCCGAGACAGCAGCCAAGCGTGCCCGCAGCCAGGCACCGGGGCTACCTCCTTCAAATACCAAGGGACTATCGGGGCAAATCTCATCAGAATCCCTCAGAGTCCGGAGATGCTAACTATGTCAATGTCCTCGAGCGGGGAAGACCACAGACGATCGATACATCAAGTTCAACTGTCGTTTCCAACATTTGGAGGCAGATTGGAAAGAAACACTGAGCATCGCCATGATGCAGGCACGCAAACCCCCGGTCTCCAATCGGAGATTCGTCAGCATTCTTCAAGCCAACTCTCTGGCCCCGCCAGGCGAAGAAATTTTCGTGATAAAGATCAACAAGCACCGTCATACTCGTCTTGAATGCATGGACGTTGTATGGGATGTTCTCCACGAGGAACTACCCGCTGAGCCCCTTTTCTCCAGCGAAGGGCACGATATTTTTCTAGCAGCTCCAGCAGCGCACCAGGACAAAATACGTCCCTACGTTTGGGTTGCGCCGTCAGACGGCGACGAATCAGGACTCTCCGGAGTCGAGGACGCGGCAGACCCGCAAGAAGATCCCTACATACATATGCTCAGTTTCGAGGACGGCACCCATTCCAATCAGGTCACCTACGACCAGGGTTCCAACACCATGGAGATTGTCAAGCTCAACGTCCAGTACAGGCAGCTATCCGACAATTGGAAGCAACTGGTTGACACGACGAAGAACCCCTCTGATCAAGTGACTGACGACGACTTCGTCAACATCATCTATTCCAGATATCCCGATGATACCAAGGATCCGGTCCTTATCATCAGGTTCTGCAATGCCAAAGTTACCTTGGACGACTGCCTGCTCATGGTAAACGAGGCCCTGGCCAACCGAGCTCAGAGCTCATCATCGCTTCCGACTACCAGCCCCAGTGGCAACCGGCCCGTGCCGTCAGTCAAGCTTAAAGCCACAAGCGCCGCCAAGGCCAAGGGCAACAGCGAAGGAGACAAAGCTCCTCACCTTGCTACGAATCAGATCAACCTCGGGAATGCTTCCGGCAGCCGCCCCGAAAACATCTGTAAAGGTCTTCCCCGCAAGACAGAGTCAGCTTCCACGAGGGAAATGACCACCTCAGCATCAACATGCTCCAGTTTGATTCTGCTCCCAGTCGTCACGGCCACAGATTCAGATATCCTGCCAGCAAACTGCTAGCTCTGATAGACTTGGCAATCCAGCGAGATCATGAGACTATCAACATCGCAGAATTCAACACCCCCGTGGGTTCGATCAAGCATATATGGGCAAACTTCTTGGTAGTCGAGATCAAGGAAGGCCGCATGGAATGTCCCAGCCCGACTTCCTTCGTTAACATAATCCAAGTGTTTCCGCCATTCGGAGATTTGATGTGATCACAGTTCTGGACACTAGTCAGACGGCTCGCACCTACGGAGAATGTCTAGCTCTCGCAAGGAAAGCCCTCATGGAACTAGCCGCTCAAGAGAACCGTCTCTGGGACGAAAACCAAGCTCAAAAGACCCACAGGGACCAAGCCCTTAAAGTGTCACAAGCAGCTTCAGACAGAAAGCTAGAGGCCACTCTAGACCAGTTCGACCTCAGGGGTTTTTCTCACGGCAACTTCCTCGACTACCGTCTATTCTCATCCAACCCCCTCTGCCAAACGAGGGTGGTCAACGGTCCCGATGACCTAGGAGATGGAATGGCATAGTACAAAGGATACCTAACCACACAGCAGGAAGGGTACCAACGCTTATCTCCCCGAGAAAAGCAAGTTCTCTGTGAAAGCGACGATGAAGACGCTGAAACCATTCTCTTCCAAGCCGGGCAGGAAGTCAACAAAACCGGAATCCCAAGGGTCCTGGGAGGATGGGGCCGGATCATTTCCGCACTCAAGCTAAAAGGCAAATTGAGAGAGGAAGGTCTATTCAAAAGGAATAGAAAGATAGAAATACATCTCCAACAACTGCTCAAGGAGATTCCACAGTGTGCGGCATTCGTTTACAGAAACGATCAACTGGGACAACAACCAGTCACATGGGAAGATGTTCGGGAAGCCGTGTACTCACCTTCCGACATACCCGCCACTCAGATAAGGCGGAAAGGAAAGCTCTCCCCGATGGAGGTTTATCTAGACTGCCGCGCGCAGTTCAAGGAAGCACTGGCTATTCTCACATGGGAAGAAACGCAGGCACTAACTCTCGACGCAGGCTCTACTGCAAGAAAGTTAATCTGGGCCAAGAATGGAGGAAAACTAGCAAACCATGAGTATCGCCAGACCCAACTCCAGAATGCCCTGAGTATGCTCAGCAAGAAGGAAAGGAGCGCGGTATACCGTGAAGAGATCAAGGAGACTGTTCGCTTGAACCAAGAACTCTCCAACCTCCCCCGGAGGATCAGCAATGCACAGTTCAGTTCTGGCAACCACTGTTGCGCACTGACGTTCGAACAGCTACGTCAAACCGTTGGCTACCTCCCCACGGAGGCACCCAAGCTAGTATCCTAGGACAGAATCCGTAAAGCTGCCGAAGCCCCAGGAAATTCATCTACAGTCAATGAATTGAGGGAAGATATGTGGCCCTATGCTACGAGGAATCCTCCTCTAACTATGGCTCAACTCAGAGCGACTTGTTCAGAAGGAACCAAACCTGATGTCAGCGTTCTAACCCGATCGGGCCAAATCCATTCATCACCACCTAAGGCCACCAAAAAGCCGACGGAGCCAGAACCGCAACCCGGTCAGCCCGAAGACGCAAGTTCCCTGAAAGAGGACCCGATCCTCACTCAGCTCAAGCAGATCCAGGCGAACATTTCCCTTTGGTCCCTGCTCACATCCTCATATCCTCACAAGCTCAAGCCATTGGAAAGTCTGACCCGTACCATGGTCCCCTTGGACGCAACCCCAGATGAAGTCATCCAGATGATCGGAAACATCCACTACGACAACATTATCACCTTCATAGATTTGGACCTTCCAAAATTTGGGGCTGATCACAATGAGCCTCTCTACATCACAGTCTAGCTGGACGAGCGTCGCCTTCCCCGCGTGTTGGTAGACGGAGGTTCCAGAATGAATGTCTTTCCCGCCAAGATGATGGACCTGCTTGACATCAAGCCCACGGATGCGAAGCCTTGATCCACCGTCAAGGCCTATGACTCTACTTCCCGTACAGTTCTCGGGGTTGCTACTCTTAATATCTGGTTCGGCAAGCGGATGATCCCCACCGAATTCCAAGTGTTGGACATTCCAATCACTTTCACAGCCATCTGGGGCATCCGGGCTGCATCAGATCAATGGCGTGGCATCCACCCTTCACCAGTGCCTCAAGTTCATGCAAGGCAACGAGCTAACCACAGTCTACGGCGACAGCGTCACCACCGAGGGGACCAGCACCAACGACATTCCAGTGTTAGAAATTAAGCACAATGACGACATGGCATTAACTGGATTCACTCTGGAGACCTCCAAGATCCAAATATGCAACGTGGACCTTCCACTGTTTCAAGACAAGATTCCTCCCGCCATGAAGATGATGAAACTCATAAACTTCATCCCAGGACTGGGGCTCGGCAAAAGGTTACATGGCCAACACCAAGTCATCGAAGTCAAGGACCACACCACAGTCCAGGGGCTTGGTTACGTGCCAACACCGGCTGACATCAGGGAAGACAAAAGGCTCGCCCGCACCAAGGCAGCAGCCCACAAAAGGTGAACCTCCGACGGCACACCCAACCTCCGACCTTACAGTTTCGACCTCGCTCAATACTTCACCAAGGGAATCAACAGCAGAACTGAGGGGACCAACAAGGGAACCGACAGCAGAACTGAGAGGACCAAAAAGGGAACCAACAACAGAACTGAGGGGACCGACAGCGGAACCGAGAGCAGAACTGGGGGACCGACAGTGAAACTGATGAAGATGAGAAAGAAGCAGGGATAGTCAGCACAGAGACTACAGAAACGATGGAACAGTTAGCACGGGACCTCAAGCGTTTCAGAGGACTCAAGGCTAATCCGATAAGGGGAGCGTTCCTCGACATCACTACTCTACCTGGACCAATTGCCACCACAGTTCAGCACGAGTACACATTCAAGGGAATCCCATACTTGGAGGAGCAACTCAAGATACTCTTCACGGGAAACAGATTGTTCGGATCAGCCGCCGAGGCCACATTCGAGACGATAACTCCAAAGCAGAAGGAACCAGAATTCATAGAAGACGCTCTCAGTGGACTAGCTCTACAGAGTCTCTTTGAAGAAGTCATGGAGGTGCCAAACCTGATTGACCTGGGCTCCGAAAACAGCATGATCGCCATGATTGGGACAGCAGAAGCGAAGCCTCTCGATCCCCGAACCCTCATCAAGCATCCAGCAATGCCACTGAAGAATTGGGTAACTTTCACCGGACCAAGGGCAAGCCAGATAGAAATGGAAGACAAGCTGGGCCTGTACCCACATCTCCCTAAACCCGGTCTCGAACCCTCTGATTCAGTCCTTGTAAAAGTCCAGTCCTCTGAGTCGTCCAACGGCCTTACGCCGGAAGACTATGATAATGTAGCCAACCATGTATTTCCGTTCTCGTTTAATGAAAAGTCTGACCTTTCGGAGTATCCTCTTATTGCCACTTTAACAACTGATAAGTTAACAAACAACTTAAAAGACGTTAATAACTCAATTGATAAAGAAGCAGACACATTAAATGAACAATACATTAAAGAAGTTCTCAAGCGTGTAGTTGACCAAGAGGACAACCGGGCCCAAGCTGCCGAAGAGGTTATGACCAAAGTGAACTTGGGATCAGTGCAAGAGCCTAAAGAGACAAAAGTGGGCAGTTTCTTCGCCGATGCAGAAAAAGAAGCCCTGATAAGCCTCCTTCGGGAGTATGTTGACGTGTTCGCCTGGTCATACCAGGACATGCCAGGACTCGATCCCTCGAACGTGGAGCATAAAATTCCCCTGGATCCCGAATCCAAGCCTGTCAAACAGAAGTTGCGTAAGATCAAGCCAGAATGGTCCTTGCAAGTTAAAGAAGAGATTGAGAAGATGCTCCGAGTTGGTTTCATCAGAGTGATTGAGTACCCGACTTGGCTTTCCAACATCGTGACGGTCACCAAGGCCAATGGAAAGGTCAGATGGTGTGTGGATTTCCGGGATCTCAACAAGGCCAGCCCTAAAGATGATTTCCCACTGCCTAACATCGACATGCTAGTCGACACCACGGCAAATTTCGAAGTAAAGTCCTTCGTGGATGGGTTCGCTGGATACAACCAGATCAAAATGTCCAAGAAAGATCAAGCCAAGACTGTTTTCACCACTTACACGGTCATGCCGTTTGGTCTGAAGAACGCTGGGGCTACTTACCAGAGGGCTACAACAGCCCTCTTCCATGACATGATTCACAAGGAAATCGAAGTATATGTCGACGACATGATCATCCACTCCAGAGGATCAGACATGCAGCACATGACAGATCTGAGAAAGTTCTTCAACAGACTCAGAAAGCACTCCATGAGATTGAACCCTGCGAAGTGCACCTTCGGCGTCAAGTGAGGCAAGGTACTAGGGTACATGGTTACAGAAAGAGGTATCGAAGCCGATCCCAAGAAAATCAAGGCCCTCATCGACATGAAGCCGCCTCAGACTTTGACAGAAGTGAAGATCTTTATGGGAAGACTTCAGTACATCAGTCGCTTCATCAACTAGTTGACATCTCTCTGCGAGCCCATGTTCAAAATGATGAAGAAGAATGCCGACATCAACTGGGACGCCGAGTGCCAGACAGCTTTCGAGAAAATCAATACCTACTTGGTGAATCCCCCGATTCTGTGCCCGCCACATGAAGACAAGCCACTACTCCTGTATCTGACAGTAACAGACACGTCAATCGGAGCAATGCTGGCACAAGAACAGAAAGATTCCAAGGTTGAGCATGCAATCTACTTCGTAAGCCAGAAGCTTCAAGGAAGTGAACTCAGCTACTCAGCTACTCAGCATTAGAGAAAACTTGTACCGCCTTGGTATGGGTAGTCGGGAAACTGAAATACTACATGCAGTCACATTCAGTGCTCCTGGTCTCCAAAATGGACCCCGTCCGATATCTCTTTGACAAGCCATCCCTGTCAATGCGACTAGCCAAGTGGTCATTCTTCCTGGCTGAGTTCGACATCAAGTACATGGTCAGAAAATCCACAAAGGGCAGAGTAATGGCAGATCAGCTGGCAGACTTCCCAAGCAGTGAGCCCAAAGGTCCTGATCCGCAGTTTCTGGATGACGGAATCTTCTCACTCGACAGTCCAAACCGCTGGCAACTCTTCTTCGATGGGGCAGCCAACAAGAAGGGAAATGGTATTGGAATGCTCCTTGTCGATCCCAAGGACGAGCATACTCCCATAGCCATCAAGCTGAATTTCGAAACAACCAACAATGCAGCAGAATACGAAGCCTGTGCAGCCGGTCTGGAAACCGCCCTCGAGCGCAACATCTCAGAACTGGAAGTATACGGAGACTCAGCATTGATCATCAATCAAGTGTCCAACAAATGGAAGACGGTAGATTCTGGCCTTCAGAAGTACCACACGTACATGGAGGAGCTCATTGCTCAGTTCAAGGACATCTCTTTCCACTATTTGCCAAGAGACAGGAACCGCTTCGCAGATGCCCTGGAAACCCTCGCCTCTCTTGTCAAAATTCCCGATGGGAAATTAGTAAAACCCCTTAGAATAGGCAGACGGGAAACACCCGCTTATTGCTGTGAGATCGAAATAAAAAAAAGAAATGATCGACGAACCCTGGTACAATCAAATATACCAGTACCTCCAAAACGGAGAAGCTTCCTTCACAAATGAAGATGGAAAATACAAGGAAAGGATCAAAGCCAAAAACATGATGGCATTAAAACGCCTGCCATCCCATTTCGTCATTCTGGGGGGTATGTTGTACAAGAAGCGCCACCAAGGGCCACTCCTTCGGTGTGTAAACAAAGAAAAAGCCAGCGAGCTAATGAACGAAGTTCACAATGGAACCTGCGGTCCTGTAAGTACCCAAATTTGGCTCATGCCTTCCGGTTAAGTTTTTCGGCAATTCCCCGGACTTTCCTAAAGTCCGGGAGCAATTCCGAAACTGTTCCGAACCTTCCGAGGAATGAAGGGATTGCTTTAAATTAAAAAATGCACGTTTTCCTTAATATGGAAAACCTTTTAGAAGTGCCACCTTGCATGATTCTAGAAACATGCTGAGTCACAAGGTATAATGCCGCACGGCTGCATTAGGAGGGAACTCCTGGCCGCACGGCTTCATTGGTCTTATCCATACTGCCTATAAATAGAGGCCTCCTCTACCCATTTTGAGATACCAATTTCCAGCATCAAAGCTCTATAAAAACACCCCTACGAAATTCAGGAAGCTGAGAGTGCCAAGAAGCCACCTCCCTCCTCCTTGAAGCCTCCAAGAGTTGGTCCATCCACTAGGCAAGCTCCAAAGAAGAAGAGGTCACCACCATTGGTAACCTCTCACCCCCTTACCTTGCATTATACTTGTTTATGTGATATAATTGCTCCTTGCATTTACATATTGCTATTATATTGCTTGGGACTTGGTATTTGTTGTTAAAGATCCTATCTTTATTCATATAAATCATACCCCCTTTTCCCTTTGCATCATTTGCATTACCATTGCATCCTTTGCTCATAAAAAATGTGATCTTTGGCATCCTTTGCTCATAAAAATGTAGTCTTTGCATTAAAAGTGCATCCTTTGCACCTAAAAAATCCCTTTTTTACAATAAAAATGCATCCTTTGCATATAAAAATCATGTCTTTACAATAAAGGTATATCCTTTGAACCTAAAATCCATTTTTCACATAAAAATGCATCCTTTGCACATTAAAAATCATCTCTTTACCATCAAAGTAGCATCCTTTGCTTTCAAAATGAAATCTTTATGCATCTTTTGCATATAAAATGCTATTTTTCCATATAAAAATGCATTCTTTGCATAAAAATCTTTTCTTTACATTAAAAAGCATCATTTGCAATCAAAAGCATCCTTTGCACCCAAAAATGTCATCTTTTCATTAAAAATGTCATTTTTTTTATCATAAAACATGCATTCCCCTAGTCCCCAATTGATACTTGATGCAACTTTCGGAACGGACCGGTGTAAAGATCCTATCTTTACATCGTTTCTTCCATTAAAGGTGACACAATCTCTTTAGAAAGGGATAAACCTTGAACCTATATCTCCGATTATCACTTGAGACGAGCATGATAGCTCCAATATAAGCTCAATCGTCTCAAGGTGTAGGATTGATGGGCTAAGGACACTCCTTTTCTAAAGAACCTCATTTTTGACTATAAAAGAGAGTCTTTCTCTCGATCACGCAAGACCCAAGGTCAAAAGGCGATGATCACAAGTCTAAGATGAGGACGGGATCAAAATCCCGAACATATAAAAATCCAAGGAATCCCGAGCGACAACCAATTAAATGGTTTGTACGTCCGGAAGACAACTTGGAACATTTCCCCCTCTCTTTTCAACACATGCACACAAGAAAGCACGCAAGCAAGCACGCAAAATGGAATCTAGGGAGACTTGCTACGGCAAGGCACCTTGGGTGAACGACGATCCGTTCTTCCCAAGGGGTAACTTAACCTCCGAACCCTAAATCCTTTTTTTCAAAGTTTTGAGGAAATCAAATTGGTGTGGCGACTCCGTTTTTTCAAATTAAATCGGATGTTTTCAAACTCGCGTGAATCCAATCTAAACACAAAAAAATAGAATTTGGGCACACATTCACAGTTTGGCGACTCTGCTGGGGAATATCCCAAAGGAGAAAAGCTTTCATTTTCAAAACAAAAATGATGCCCGGTATATAGGTGGAAACCACCAACCTTCTTGTATCGCTTCCTAACCCGGGGCTTGGGATAAACGGTGGTCTAACAATCCCACGTACCGGTACCCCTTTTTTCGACAAAAAAAAAGAAAGCTTTTTTCCTTTGAGCGGGTTAGACTCCCGTCACGGATTCCATTTATCGTGCTTGCTTTCTTTCCTTGCATTGCATCTTGCATCTTGGGAATTGTGCATACTCTGAACAGGAAGCCTACTAAAAGGTGCCTGAAATGTTCGAGAAGCAACCTGAAATTGCAAAGGAGTGGAACCTGGAAAATTGATCCATGCAGCTGTACGGCTTAATCCTCCTTGGATTCTGACCGGGCGGCCTCAGTGGCAATTCCACCGGGACAAATTGAGGTTAATCTGGCAGCCTTGGCAGCTTGGGGCTATTCAGTTCCAAGAATGACTGGGGCTCCCAGAAAATTTACGTGCCTTATCTGCTGCATTTTCCCCCATCCCGAAAAATCATTCCTTTAAAACACATTCATGAAAATTTCTGTTTTAACTCAAAAAGGAACATTTTTAGGAGGTCGCACACTACGCGCACCTTATATATCCTGTACACTTTGCACGCACGTTCCTTTAAACCCGGGGTGGTTTTTCAGTTGCAGTCACGGACAGCCTTACGATGCTCCCGGGCGCGCACGAAATCACCCCAAACTCCCCATGGAAGCCAGTGTCGACCAATGCACAGTTCGTGTCACACGTTTCAAAAAACTGTGACTTTTGGTTGGTTTTTGGTCTAGTCTGTGTCATATAGCCCAGTTGCACATCCCCGTAAAGGTCAAGCCTTAGTTCATAACGGAAGTCAAGATCTTTCGCACAAGCGAAATTCTGCCAAAATTCTGACAAGGAAAAATTGGTAGAGCCTTGACTCCGGCATTGACTTTGACCTTGACCCGCACGGAATGCGTAAGAGTCGAGATCGAGTCCTTGCCAAAAATCCAAAGATCTTTCGCTCAAGCGATGCTCTGCCAAAATTCCGACAAGGAAAAATTGGCAAGATCTTGGCCCGGCATTGACTTTGATTTTGACTCACGCACAGCGTATGCAACGAAGTTCAATGTGACACTGTGTCATCCGACTTTTACCACCCGACCCATGCCTATTATCTTCTCGGACATTACTTAAAAGTCAAAACGTCATTCGCGCAAGCGAAATTCTACCGAAATTCCGTTAAGGCTGAAAGACGAGACTTTCCCGGTATTGCCTTAACTATAATTCGCATCGCTCGTGCGTTAAAAGTTCCTATGACCCACTAGACCCGTTAGGAGCGTTCTTCTCTCTCGGTCGGTGGGATCCGCGTGCCCTATAGGACCCTCGCCCGGGGCTGTCCACCCTGGGAGGTCGAAATACAGGTGGAATACGAGGGGCTTATAGATGTAGTGACGGAACCCACTGATCCAGGATCTAGAGTAGTTACGAAAAAGAAGGGCAGAACCCCTTTTCCAACCAAATAGAAATTAATAAAAGACACTGTTTTAAGTAAACTGGAAGATTCTTAATTTGCATATTGCTTGAGCCTTCAGCCTAAACACCTACCCCGAGTCTAAACCTCTCCTATCCCTTTCCCGCAGCGAGAAAGAAGTGGGTGAGAATACCGGGTCAGCGGCTTGTTAGCGCAGAATTCTCAGACAGTTCGCCAGAATCCTCAGTTTTGTCAGTCCAAAGAGTCAGAATGGCCGATTTGACTGAAAACAGTAGCGGTATGGGTAATCAGATGACTAGGGAAGAAGAGCTAGCCTTGGCCTTAGAAAACAGTCGTAAGGCCCATGAGGAATAGCAAGCCATGCTCATTGATGCGCTCCGTCGTCATGGGGTTCAGATAGTGGTTGAGTCTAACGGTTCCCTGGTTATGGTAGAAGATGAGACTCCAGAAGTAGCCATCTCAGCTCCCCCAGCCTATAACCAATGCCCTCCTCCAGTCACATATGATCCATTGCCAAAGACTGTCCCTTTTCAGTCCTTCCCAATGTCCCAAGCCATCAGGGTCCCTACACCCTCTCCTCCTCAGATAAGACCCAGCTTTGTTCCCTACCAACAGAGAGCAAACGCCACAGCTATCCCCGTAACGCAGCCTCTGCACTACCCCATGGGATTCGCTCCCTCTCCCCAGTATGGGCCATCCCAGGAAATTTCTAGGCCTCAGAATCAATCCAGTGACCTTTTCAATCTATGCCCTACCACAGCAGATCTTCCACCCCCAACCTTGCCAACAGGATCCCACGAAGCTCCTTTTTCCTACTTCGGAACCTACGACCCTAATTCCTATGCCTCTGGCCAGCCTCACGGAAACACAGGACCAGGCCAAGTTTACACTTACTTCCCTTCTAAAGATCCCCAAGCCATGGTACCAGCTACCACTGTGTCACCCACTGTCCTGCCACTCAAATCTGATAAGCCTGCTTCGGAATCAAACAATCCTAAACCGTCACCTGACCCCAACATGACTTGGTTAATGGAACAAGTTAAGTACATACAAGAGAAGTTTGGGGAACTGAGCACCAAAAAGGCAGCATACCAGATCACCGATCCCAGCAAAATTGTCCCTCTTCCCCCAAAATTCCGAATGCCTGAGATTGAAAAGTTTAATGGCACCGATTGTCCCCGGACTCACATTGAAAGCTACCTTCTTGCCATGAGAGCCAAAGATTGTACACATCAGCAAATGGTCGACCATTTTCAGTTGTCATTAAAGGGTTCAGCTCTTAGGTGGTTCCTGCATGTAAAACCAGAGGCCCGAGCCACCTGGGACCAGATCAAGGAAGCATTCCTGGAAAAGTATAAGGCCAATTTGAATTGGGAAACCAGCAGGAATGACCTACAAGGCACTCTACAGCGCCCAGATGAGCCAGTAAGTGAATTCTACAAGAGATGGAATCGGAAGCTTAGTGAAATGTTGAACCCGCTGAATGAAGAGGAACAGATGGAGATCTTCCAATCTTGCTTGAAACCTCAACTAAGGGTCCAAATTGGCAATTACTATTATCCTGACCTTCGGGCAATGGTAAATGCCGGCACTAAGTTTGAAAATGCCTTCAACATGGCCCCGGCCACGAGAATGACCAACTCCTATCGCTACAAAGCACCAGGTTTCAAATGCCACGCATTACTATAAAAGGAAAAGAAACAGTTGGCGCTGTCAATTATATTCAGAATGAGAGGGTTGGACAAAATTCAAGCCAAGTCGCTGCAAAGCCAAGGCCTCATTCCTATACTACCGAAGATTTCGGAATGCCACTAGAGAAGGTCTTCGATGGTTTGGTAGCTGAAGGACTCATCAAACCTTTGGAAAACTGGAAACCAAAGAACCCTAGTGTCAGGATGGACGAAACCAAGCACTGCCGCTTTCACAAATATCATGGGCATAACACCAATGATTGCACCTACCTGAAGTTCCTAATCTCTCACCTGATTGAAGAAGGCAAGCTGGAGCCGCCTCGGGGTCCCAATGTGGTCAAGAATCCTTTTCCTGCTAACAATCGAGTCAACGTGATTGAGTTCAGAGAGACAAATGCAGTCAGTTTTGGGAATCCAAAGGTCATAGACATCCTGAAATTCAATGTTCCTTATGCTGAATTACAAGGAAAGTGGAAAGATCTGATTGATGCCGCAGCCATGGAAGGACAGTTTGGACCCGTAATAGGAACTGATTTCGTTAATGTCGTCAGAGCCCGACCTCTCTTTTATGATATCGAACCAGTGACCATGGTCAAGATTACAGAAGAAAGGCTCACTTATGAAGATTGCGAGTTTGAAGTAAACCAAGCTATGTTAATGAAAGTCTCTTCGGAACCCTTCATCACCCACGGTGAGCATAATGTGTTTGTGATGGCTCTTACTATCCCTGAAGATCAGTCCCAACCCCCTATTTGGGAAAAGGTGGAAAGAAGAGTGAACAAGCCAGAAAACTTTTATGATGAAGAAAGTTGTCTCTCAGATGCCGAAAGTACAACCGGTCCTACTACCCCGGATGTACAGATGGATACAGTCAGATTCGGAAAGGAGCTTGCGCCAGACCAGTCAGGCATTCCCCATGGGAATGGTGTCAACAAAAGCAATGATGGTCCACAGGATGCACAATTTTCTGAAGAATGCTGACAAGACTGCTACTCCCCAGGGCAACAGCAGGAAAGAGTAAACCCCAGTCCAACCCGCGTCAAACACTTCGAGTCAATAAGTAGTGTAGGGTCCAGAGTCAGTAGGGTCAAGAGTCAGTTGAGTCAGGAATCTTTGAATTCCAGTCCTCTGAGTCATCCGAAGGCCTCACGCCTGAGGATTATGAACATGTAATCAATGTCATCTTTCCCCTTGCTTTGAATGAAATGACAGATCTTTCTGAGTATCCTCTTATTGACAACTTAACAAATGATAAATTAACTCAAAACTTAACAACAGTTAATAATGAATCATTTGAACAAGATGCAAACACACTAAACGAACAATACATTAAAGAAATCATTAAGCAGGTTACAGAAAAAGTGGAAAACTGGGCCCAAGCTGTCGAGGAGGTTTTGACAAGTATTAACTTGGGTACTGTCGAGGAACCTAAAGAGACACAGATTGGAAGCTTCTTCCAGGGGGTTGAAAGGGACAGACTAGTTAATCTGCTCAGAGAATACATGGACGTCTTTGCATGGTCGTACAAGGATATGCCAGGGCTAGACAGTTCGATAGTAGAGCACAGAATCCCTCTAGCACCAGATGCTAAGCCGCAAAGCGTAACCGAGAAAAATCAAGCCAGAGTGGTCTCTACAGGCCAAAGAAGAAATTGAGAAGCTACTGCGGGTAGGATTCATCAGAGTCATCGAATATCCGACATGGTTGTCCAATATTGTGACCGTGACCAAGGCCAAAGGGAAGGTGCGCTGCTGTGTAGATTTCCAGGATCTGAACAAGGCCAGCCCCAAAGACGATTACCCCTTGCCAAACATAGACATCCTGGTGGACTCCACTGCCAACTACGAATTCAAATCCTTCGTTGACGGATTTGCAGGCTACAACCAGATCAAGATGGCCGAAGAAGACCAAGAAAAGATAGCCTTCACCACATCGTGGGGAACTTACTGCTATACAGTGATGCCGTTTGGGCTTAAGAACGCCGGGGCTACTTATCAAAGGGCAGCTACTTATCAAAGGGCAGCGACCGCGCTTTTTCATGACATGATCCACAAGGAGATTGAGGTCTACGTCGACGACATGATAATCCACTCCAAAGGCGAGGATGGGCAACACTTTGTTGACCTGCGAAATTTCTTTGAGAGGCTAAGACAACATTCCATGAGACTGAACCCTGCCAAATGCACCTTCGGAGTGACAAGAGGAAAAGTGCTCAGGTATATGGTCACGGAGCGAGGTATCGAAGTCGACCCCCGAAAGATCAAAGCCATTATGGACATGAGGCCACCTCAAACCCAGACATAAGTCAAAAGCTTTATGGGCAAACTGCAGTACATCAGTCGCTTCGTCAATCAGTTGACCACTATGTGCGAGCCCATCTTCAAGCTCATGAAGAAGAATATAGACACAGAATGGACCGAAGAATGCCAGGATGCCTTTGACCAGATCAAGGCGTACTTAGTACATCCTCCGGTACTATGCCCCCCACATAGACAGAAACCTCTTCTGCTCTATCTCACTGTCACTGATACGGCAGTTGGGGCTATGCTTGCTCAGGAAAAGAAAGACTCTCGGGTAGAAAATGCCATTTACTTTGTCGGTAGGAAGGCTGCGGGGGAGTGAGCTCAATTACTCGGCATGTGAAAAGACTTGTGCGGCAGACCGGTGCAGGTAGTTGGTAAGCTGAAGCATTATATGCAAGCCCACCCTGTGAACTTGGTCTCGAAAATGGACCCCATCAAGTACATCTTTGATAAGCCTTCCCTCTCGATGTGTCTAGCAAAGTGGTCCTTCTTTTTAGCTGAATAGGACATCAACTACGTGACCAGAAAGGCCATCAAGGATAAAGCATTGTCAGACCATCTGGCAAATTTTCCCAGTAATGAGGACCGTGGGCCTGAACCCCAATTCCCAGATGAAGGGATCTTTGTAGTCGAGCCTGAAGCCGATGGCAGCTATTCTTTGACGGAGCTTCTAACAAAAGAGGAAATGGCGTAGGGATGCTACTGGTTGATCCGAAAGATGAGCACACGCCCATAGCCCTTAAGTTGAACTTCCCTACCATGAACAATGTTGCCGAATATGAAGCATGCATTGCTGGTTTAGAAGCTGCCTTAGAAAGGAATGTCAAGGAGCTTGAAGTTTATGGAGACTCAGCCCTGATCATCAACCAGGTCTCCAACAAATGGAAGACTGTGGACCCTAATCTTCAGCGGTATCATGCCTATATGGAGGAGTTGACTGGACAGTTCAGAGAAGTGACTTTCCACTACTTGCTAAGGGAAAAGAATAGATTCACAGATGCCCTGGCTACTCTAGCCTCACTGGTAGAGATCCCCGAGGGAAAACCCATAAAACCCTTTAGAGTGGGTAGAAGAGAAGCCCCGACTTTCTGTTGTGAAGTAGACTTGGGACCTGAGCCTATCATGGAACCCTGGTACAATCAAATTTACCAGATCCTCAAAGATGGAGAGTCAGCTTTCGGAAATGTAGAAGGTAGACCAAAAGAAGGTGTTAAAGCCAAGAGCTTGCAAGCCCTGAAAAGGTTGGCCTCCCATTATGTCATTTTAGGAGGTAACCTGTACAAGAAGCGGTACCAAGGACCACTCCTCTTGTGCGTCACTCAAGAAAGGGCCAGAGAGTTAATGACCGAAGTCCACAATGGTCCCTGCGGTCCTCATATGAATGCCAGAGCCCTGATGCAAGTGATCCTCAGAATGGGTTACTACTGGATTTCCATGGAGACAGACTGTGTCCAGCATGTTCGAGCATGCGACAAATGCCAACGGTTGACGAGCGTCGAAACGTCAAAAGAAATTTTCCAACTAGAACTACCTACAATTGATTTGTAGATAGGGCAAGTAGGGTCGAACCTCAGAGACACGAAATTTAAAGTATAAAAATTACTGCTATAACAAAAAGTTTGTAAAGTGAAGGATTTGATTGGTTTGTTTTTAAAACTAATTTTTCTGCGATAATTAAGTAAAGTTGATTGTAAAATAGATTTCAATAATAAGGAGAAAATTCCCGGAATTGGTTTCACAAATTATGCTCAAGTTTCACAATTCATCAATCAAAGTACACTTGGGGTTTTGTTCTTACAAAAGTATGATTGGGACACTTCGGCGGGTGATTTGCAATCAAGTGTTTCTAACTAATCTATTCCCTTGGCCCGTTCATAGATTAGTTAGAAACCCATTTTAGAACTTAAGAACACAAAATAAACCACAATTATTATGAATCTTTTGGCGGGGATTCAACAAATTGTGAAAATCAAGCCAAGACTAATTTCAATTGTAAATTTGGCGGTTCACAATTGAAATTCTAAATAATTCAAAAACAATTATTTGATCAAGACAAGAGTTCTAAAATTCCATTGAAAATAACTTGATAATCCCAAGTACTACAAAGATAAAAATGAAAAGTAAAACTTAAAACATAAAATGTTACCTCCAATTCCAAGAACTAAGGAATTAGCTATCCATGAAAAAAACAAGAACACCAAGAAATGTTTTAAGAAAATTCTGCAGAAGCCCCTTGAGAAAAGATGATGATTCTCTACTTATATGTCTCTAAAAAAAACTGAAAAACACAATAATGAGAAATAAATATCCCATGTTCTCCAAAAACCCACTGCTGCAATTAACCCATTATTAAAACCATGAACAGTCACAATTAATAATAATCATTAATCCCCATCAGTACCAATCCGCCTGGAAGCCTTCTGCAAAATGCCTCGTGGGCGGTCGCCCACAACACCCTTGGGCGGTCGCCCATTTCTCCAGAAACATTTGGTCTTCACAACACATACTCATGCGCGGCCGCCCACACTGCACTGCGCGGTCACCCATACCGGTAGAAGGTTCAAGGCTTCAACACTTTTTCTCCTGAGCGGCCGCCCATAAGAACCTGAGCGACCGCCCACACGCATGCATCGTTAGGCCCATTTTCTTTTCTTTCCTTCCGGCCCAGATACTTGAAATGGCCCAAATTCCATCTTCCTTTGCCCAACTTTCATTCTTGCATTGGCCCAGCTGCTTTCTTCATTTGGCCAGCCACTCCACTTCAATTGCCTTGGTTTATTACTACCCATTCGAACTCAGTCCGTCCCATAATTGCATCATAACATTTTTTTTCCGCTTGATTTATTCACAGATTGTTTCCGATTTCCAAACTTGAACCACTGAAACTAAAAACACTAAAAACATCAATTAAACACACAAAATTCAAGGATTAAGCAAATAATAAGTTCGTAAAGTAGTCAATGGATGAGTGTAAAACTCACTCATCAAATACCCCCAAACTTACACATTTGCTAGTCCTCGAGCAAACACCAAAATAACTAAACACAAGACAACTAAACAAACAAAAACTAAAAGCAAACTACTCTAGCAAATAATCAACTATGTCCCTCCATTCTTGCATGTTCCACAAATACAGCAAATCACAAAATACCAACAACCGCAGGATAAGATTTTCCACAATGCAAGTATCAATATATTTTCCATTAATTGTAAAATATTACTTAACCATTATAATTACACCATGAATCTCTTTATGCACGATCATCCTTCTCTTTTCTCACAACCACGATCCATTTTTACAAAGGTAAGTACACCAACCATCTTTTATTTTATTGACTCTATTTACCAAACAACAACACTTTTTAGACACCAAGCATGAATATTCCCATGAAATAATTACACCCCCCCAAACTTGATCATTTAAGCACACTTTAAAATCTACTACCGTTCAAGTAGGGAACACTGTAGCAGTGAACTCCATGCCCCTAATACTAAGTAGAGATTTATTTAAAGGCTTTGAGAGTTAGCCACTTCGGTATCGAGCTTGATACGGACCATCACGGCGGTAAAGCTCTTCCTCCATAACGCTACTGCATACCCAGAAATCTGGTTAAGCTAGAATAATCCCTAACCAATTAATCTACGCGTCTGAAGGTTTCACCGAGTATACATTGCATTGCCATTGCTCTCATTTTTTTTCTTTCTTTTTTTTTTTTTTTTTTTTTTTTTCAAGATCATAAGGGGGGTTCCATTCACAACCAAGGAATACTCATTTTCAAGACTTGCCTAATGTTGCTACTTTGATAAACAAATTCATTAACTTAAAAGATGAGGGTGTACTCTAAACTTTATAAAAATGAATCAAAATTATCAACAAAGAGCATATTTCCACAAGTACACGAAACTACAACTAAGAGATTTATGACACAATTATAACTCTTAAGCAATATACCACAATTAACCAAAAATATACCAACTTGCATCTACACATTATCCCAACCAATTATCCTCATTAGCGGTCAAAATCAAATCACATGCAAAACCAAGGGCGAAGTCAAGGAGAGAGTAGCTTGGGCACGAGTTGTGCAATTTGTAATGTGAACTCCCATGATATTATGGGATGCCAATTGAAAGATCAGTTCCCGGAATTTCTTGAGCAAGCAAATGCAATGAATGCTTTTCAACCAAGAGTGAGGAATGATCCGTTTTCCAACTCTTACAATCCGGGTTGGCGGAATCATCCCAATTTCTCTTGGGGAGGAAATCAAGGGCAGGGTCAATTTCAGCAACAATACCAACCACAAATGCAACAGTCGCAGCAACAAGGGCCTGCAAGGCCAAGTGTGGAGGAAACATTGCAGAAGTTTATCCAGGCCGCTCAACAGAATCAGGTGATCATGGACCAACGAATGGGGAACCAAGAAGCTTCCCTGAAAAAGCTCGAAAATCAGATGGGTCAAATTGCCGAGGCACTCCAAAAGCACAATCCGGGTACACTACCGAGTCAACCGGAACAAGCAAAGGCCGTCACCCTGAGGAGTGGTAAGACTCTTCAGGAGGTACACTCTTCTCCTCCTTTAGATGATAATAATGTGCATGAGAATGAAGTTGTGGCCGAGGAACGAGTTGAAGTGACTCCCGAGGAGAAACTTCCAACTCCACCTCTTAAGCCTTATGTGCCTCCCGTCCCTTTTCCGGGTAGATTGGTCAAGAATAAGGTTGAAACACAATTTAAAGAATTGTATGACATGCTTTCTAAGGTGAATGTAAATTTGCCTTTGCTCAATGTGATTAAAAATATTCCTTTATATGCTAAATTTTTCAAGGAATTGAGCACAAATAAAAGAAAGTATGCCCCGAATGAAAAAATTGTGGTTTCGGACCAAGTTAGTGCTGTTTTTTAAAAGAATTTGCCTCCTAAGCTTAAAGACCCCGGTAGTTTTAATGTGATGATTTCTTTGGGGGACTCTAAGAAAGTGAGGACAATGTTAGATTTAGGAGCTAGCATTAACTTGTTGCCTTATTCTTTGTTTGTGGAGCTTGGGTTGGGTGAACTAAAACCTACTACTATGACCTTGCAACTTGCGGACCGTTCGGTCAAATACCCAAAGGGAATAGTAGAAGATGTTTTGGTTCAAGTTGATAAACTGATTATCCCTGTTGATTTTGTGGTTCTTGATATGGAAAGAGATGCTAAAGATGTGAATGATGTCCCTATTTTGTTGGGGAGACCTTTTATGGCTACCGCAGATGCGGTAATTAATGTGAAAGATGGAAGTTTGTCTTTAACTGTCATGGATGAAATTGTTAATTTCTCTATCTTTGATTCCATGAAAAAGCCATATGAGGTCAATGAGTGTTTATTTTGTGATGTTGCTGAAAATTCTGTGTTACTTGAGCCTGATGTTGAGGGCTCTCTTGTTTCTGAGTTTGTGGATGAGTTAGTTATGGAAGGTGTTTTTGATCAAAATGAGGCGAGGGCCATTCTTGCTGAGATGGATGTTATGGAGGAAATTACTAAAAAGGTTCCTTTGGAATCTTTAGGTAATTTTAATCCTAAGCATTTGCCATCTATTGTCTCTCCTCCCGAATTAGATCTTAAACAACTTCCATCTAGCTTAAAGTATGCTTTTCTTGGTGCAAATGATTCTTTGCCTGTTATTATTGCTTCGGACTTAACAGAATTGCAGGAAAGAAGGTTATTGGATGTGTTGAAGAGACATAAGTCCGCACTTGGTTGGAGCATTACTGACATAAGGGAATTAGCCCAACCATGTGCATGCACAAAATCCATATGGAGGAGGATGCCAAGCCAGTCCGGCAGAATCAAAGGAGGATGAATCCTCACATGCTTGAGGCGGTAAGAAAAGAAGTTTTGAAACTGTTGGATGCAGGTATTATTTATCCTATTTCCGATAGTAAGTGGGTAAGTCCTGTTCATGTTGTTGCTAAAAAGTCCGGAATTACTGTTGTTAAGAATGAGGATAATGAGCTTTTGCCTACTAGAATGGTCACTGGTCAACGCATGGTTATCGATTACCGAAAACTTAATGCGGCGACTAGAAAGGATCACTTTCCTTTGCCATTTATTGACCAAATTCTAGAGAGGCTGGCTGGTCAAGAATATTATTGTTTCTTAGATGGTTTTTCAGGATATAATCAGATTCCCATTGCTCCGAAAGATCAGGAAAAGACCACATTCACATGCCCTTTCGGAACATTTGCATATCGGAGGATGCCCTTCGGTTTATGCAATGCTCCTGCTACATTCCAAAGGTGCATGATATCTTTTCTGAGATGATTGGCAGGTTTGTTGAGGTATTTATGGACGATTTTTCGTTGTATGGTAATTCGTTTGATGCATGCTTAGATAATTTGACTTTGGTTCTTAAAAGATGTTGTGATACCAATTTAACTTTAAGTTGGGAAAAGAGTCATTTTATGGTTAAGCATGGAATTGTGTTGGGTCATTTGGTCTCAAGGAAAGGGATTGAAGTTGACAAGGCAAAAATTGAGATAATATCTAAATTGCCTCCGCCAACAAATGTTAAAGGAATTCGTAGCTTTCTTGGTCATGCGGGTTTTTATCGGCATTTTATAAAAGATTTTTCTAAAATTTGTAAGCCGTTAACAAACTTGCTTGCTAAAGAGACAGAATTTGTGTTTGACCAAGAATGTCTCAATTATTTTAACTTGTTGAAGGAAAAATTGACTTCAGCCCCTATTCTTGTAGGTCCGGATTGGACTCAACCTTTTGAGATAATGTGTGATGCATTCGATTTTGCGGTGGGTGCAGTTTTGGGTCAGAAAATTGATAAAAAGTCACATGTGATCCAATATGCAAGTAGAATGTTAAATGATGCTCAATTGAATTATACTACAACCGAGAAGGAATTCTTGGCGGCGGTATTTGCTTTGGAAAAATTCCGTTCTTACTTGCTAGGATCTAAAGTGATTATTTATTCGGACCATGCTGCATTGCGTTATTTGCTTTCCAAACAAGATGCCAAACCCCGATTGTTAAGATGGATGTTGCTTTTACAAGAATTTGATATTTCCATCAAAGACAAAAAGGGTTGTGAAAATGTTGTGGCGGATCACTTGTCTAGACTTGAAAAGGGGTGTGTGAGTGAAATTCCCTTGAATGAAAATTTTCCTGATGAGCAGTTGTTTGTTGTGAAGGATTGTGAGCCTTGGTATGCCGACATTGTAAATTTTTTGGCTACGGGGGTTCTAAATCCAGATTTTTCAAGTCAAGAAAGGAAAAGATTTTTGTCAATGGTTAAGCAATATTATTGGGATGACCCATATTTGTTTAAACATGGTCCCGATATGGTTATTCGTAGATGCATTCATGAAAATGAGCAACAAAATGTTCTTTCTTTTTGTCATGAATTGCATTGTGGAGGTCATTTTAGTGGTAAGAAAACCGCTCAAAAAGTGTTACAATCGGGTTTCTTTTGGCCAAGTCTTTTTAAAGATGCATACATTTTTAGTAAAAGTTGTGACAGGTGCCAAAGAACCGGTAACATTGGTAAGCGGGATGAAATGCCTCTCACGAATAACTTGGTTGTGGATTTGTTTGACGTATGGGGCATAGATTTTATGGGTCCTTTTGTTGTTTCATGTGGTTTTGAATACATTTTAGTATCGGTGGATTATGTGTCAAAGTGGGTGGAAGCAATTCCTACCCGGACTAACGATGCTAATATTGTAGTCAAGTTTGTCAAAGATGTGATTTTTAGTAGGTTTGGTGTTCCAAGGGCGATAATAAGTGATGGTGGTTCTCACTTTTGCAACAAAATTTTTGGGGCACTCATGAAGAAGTATGGGGTGAATCACAGGGTTGCAACCGCGTATCATCCCCAAACTTTCGGGCAAGTGGAAGTGAGTAACAAGCAAATAAAGGCCATTCTTGAAAAGACGGTGAAGCCAAACAGGAAGGATTGGGCCTTGAGGTTAAATGATGCATTGTGGGCGTACCGTACCGCCTACAAAACTCCGATTGGAATGAGTCCTTACCGGCTAGTCTTTGGGAAAGCTTGTCATTTGCCGGTGGAGATAGAGCATAAAGCATTTTGGGCAATCAAGGAGTTGAATATGGATTTGCAACTAGCCGGTGAGCAAAGGTTACTTCATTTGAATGAGCTTGAGGAGCATCGGTTGGAGGCATATGAGAACTCCCGGTTGTACAAGGAGAGAACAAAAAGGTACCATGACAAAAAGATTTTGCACAAGGAACTTATTCCCGGAAGCAAGGTGTTATTGTTTAATTCAAGATTGAAGCTTTTCCCGGGAAAGTTACGTTCTCGTTGGAGTGGTCCGTTTGAGGTGGTGAACGTGTATTCTCATGGAGCCGTGGAATTGGTGAATCTGGTTACTAAGAATAGGTTCAAGGTTAACGGACAAAGAGTGAAGCCGTATTTGGATGGAGTTTCGGGATCAAAGGATGTTGAGTGGATCGAGTTGAAGGATCCATGATTGTAGAGAAAGTCATTCCGTCGAGCTAACGACGTTAAACAAAAGCGCTGCTTGGGAGGCAACCCAAGGTAAGTAGTGAATTGTAGTACCCTTAAATTTAATTTTTCCTTTGTTTTCATCACTTTGAGGACAAAGTAATCATTAAGTTTGGGGGTGGAGAGTTTTAGTTTTCATTTTATTTTATTTTCATTTTATTGTTTGCTTTTTATATAAAAAAAAAAAAATTTTGTTTTCTTGCATTTCGGGAACGTGTCGAACTACGGTGACCTGAGCCTATTGTTGTGGGTAGTCCGCCCGCATCAATGGGGACGTAGGCAGCGAAAGTGCGGTCAAAATATGGGTCGAATTGTAATGTATCAATAGATATTATGCTTGGTTTTTGTTTTAGTGGTGTTGTGCAGATTGAGAAACCAACCAAAAATCCTCCTGCTGATCTGGGCGACCGCCCATGGTGCTGAGGGCGACCGCCCAGGCTTAATTGAATAGGGTGTGAAACTTGCTGGACAACTGGGCGACCGCCCATGGTGCTGAGGGCGACCGCCCATGCTGGTTGAACAAAAAGGACAAAAATTGCTGTTAAACTGGGCGACCGCCCAGGATTGGGTAAGCGACCGCCCATTGGTGAATTGGCAAAGTTACAAAAACTTCTGGACATGTGGGCGACCGCCCAGGAGGGTGTGAGCGACCGCCCACCTGGAAATTGGGCGTTACAGTTTTGCCCTAAAGGACCTCCGCCGTTACACTCCCTCCTTTCATTTCAAATTTTAAAGCCTCCCTCTTTCTCTCTCTAGAAACCTCCGCCCCACTCTCTTCATCTCTCTACAAATCTTCTCCCCAAACACCCAATTCCTCCAATTTTCTTCCCTAATTTGCCTTCCCCCACCATACCCAACCTCCTAAGCCAAAGATTTCAACTCTTTCCACCATTGTTGGCCAAGAATTGTGAAGAGATTTTGAAAAGTTGCAAAGGGTGGAGAAGGTTGCAAAAGGTTTGATTTTGGAGTTCAAAGCAAAGGGTTCTTGTGAGAATCATTGTTCAAAGAAGGGGTTGTTCTTCCCAGTTCATCTTCAACAACTCCGACGAGATTCCGGTCAAATTCCGGCGAACTATGGTGACTTTTCCGGCGAAGTAAGATTTTCAATTCAATCTTCTTTAATACTTTCTCCGTGGAAGTTTTGTGGGTATAATTGATAAAAAATGTCTAGACAAAGAAATGCTCCCGCCCCGGAACCGGTTGTTGAGTATGATGAAACAAAGTTTGTTGGGGGTAAAGCGAAGTCGTTTTTCGATAAGTATTCAAACAAAGGGTTTTCTGTAGAAAATGAGTTTAACCCCGATGAACTTGGGTTGGATGATATCTTTGCAAGATATGGTTGGGGTAACTTAGCTAGACGTCCCTCTAATAGAGGTTCGAAAGTGTTGGTTCGGGAATTCTATGCAAATGCATTTGAGTCTGGGCAAAGTAGAAAGTGTGGTTGGGTGAGAGGCACAAATGTATATTATAATGATGTGGATATCAATAGATACTATGGGATGGAATCGCCTGGGCATGAAAACAGTGCGTGTGATTATTACAATAGTGCAAAGATCATGGAGCTGAATGTGGCGGGGAACCTTGACAGGTTGGCTCCGTATTTCGTAGATATTGATGTGACACTATTGAGAAACGGTAATGTGAAAAAGGCTAGGGACATGGACTTGAGGATGCGCGCTTTGCATCGATTCATTTGTGAGCGTATTATGCCTACTTCACATTACAACGATGTGCATTGGAGGAGAGCACTGTTGATGACCGTGGTGTTGTCCGGTCAAAGGTTCAATACTGGATTGGCGATATCCAAGGAGATTGTGAACACCATTAAAACTATTGGGCGATGCAATTTTAGTTTCCCGTTATTGATATCTGGTTTGATAGAGAATAAAGGAGTGAGTTTTACTCGGTTTCGGATTGCTAGGGATATTGTGTCAATTGGGACGGCGGTTAGTAATAGGTCCCTTACTATTAAGGGGCATGCCCAGTTGCAGCCTGGAGAAGGTTCATCGAGGGGAGTGAGGAGGATGAGGATATGGAGGAACAGCAGTTCACTCCGACGGAGGCGGCCTATTATGTGGGAGGCCATGTGGATGCGTTATCTGAGGAGATTAGGCAGCTCCGGGGACATTACGAGGTGATGGATCATCGATTGTTGGGTATGGAGGAGAGTCAGAGACAGCTACAGTCTATGGCTACTGAGGAGTATTACGCTGCTAGTATGTGGAGGCAGCGTATGGAGGGCCTTGATCGAGAGATGTATTAGGAGATGAGGCACAGGCTTCCTCCTCCTCCACCGCCTCAGCATATTCCATACCAGCCGCCGCAATATCGTACTCCGGAGCAGTTGAGAGGATGGGATTCTTGGGATGCGCAGCAGCAGCAAGAGCAACAACAACAACAGCAGCAGCAGCACCATAGCACGGGTTCGAGCAGAAGTGGCTCGGTTGGCCCGTGGGATCAATTCTGGAGATGATTTTTGGTTAGAGGTACCCCTATCCTTTACTTTATTTTATGCATTAGGGACAATGCATGTTTTAAGTTTGGGGGTGTGGGGGTACTTTTTACTGTTTGTGTTTGCTTAGTTTACCATGTTAGTTAGGATTTACTGTTTTGGTAGAAAAAAAAAAGGGAAAATTTGAAAAATAAAAAAAAAAAAAAAAAAAAAAAGAGAATAATTAGCTATGTCCTTTCTTGTATATAGTCATTAACATTCTTGGTGTTCCACATATTTGCATGTGATTTGATTTTGACCGCTAATGAGGATAATTGGTTGGGATAATGTGTAGATGCAAGTTGGTATATTTTTGGTTAATTGTGGTATATTGCTTAAGAGTTATAATTGTGCCATAAATCTCTTAGTTGTAGTTTCGTGTACTTGTGGAAATATGCTCTTTGTTGATAATTTTGATTCATTTTTATAAAGTTTAGAGTACACCCTCATCTTTTAAGTTAATGAATTTGTTTATCAAAGTAGCAACATTAGGCAAGTCTTGAAAAATTTAGCATATAAAGGAATATTTTTAATCACATTGAGCAAAGGCAAATTTACATTCACCTTAGAAAGCATGTCATACAATTCTTTAAATTGTGTTTCAACCTTATTCTTGACCAATCTACCCGGAAAAGGGACGGGAGGCACATAAGGCTTAAGAGGTGGAGTTGGAAGTTTCTCCTCGGGAGTCACTTCAACTCGTTCCTCGGCCACAACTTCATTCTCATGCACATTATTATCATCTAAAGGAGGAGAAGAGTGTACCTCCTGAAGAGTCTTACCACTCCTCAGGGTGACGGCCTTTGCTTGTTCCGGTTGACTCGGTAGTGTACCCGAATTGTGCTTTTGGAGTGCCTCGGCAATTTGACCCATCTGATTTTCGAGCTTTTTCAGGGAAGCTTCTTGGTTCCCCATTCGTTGGTCCATGATCACCTCGATTACGTTGAGCGGCTGGATAAACTTCGCAATGTTTCCTCCACACTTGGCCTTGCAGGCCCTTGTTCTGCGGCCCATCGTTGCATTTGTGGTTGGTATTGTTGCTGAAATTGACCCTGCCCTTGATTTCCTCCCCAAGAGAAATTGGGATGATTCCGCCAACCCGGATTGTAAGAGTTGGAAAACGGATCATTCCTCACTCTTGTTTGAAAAGCATTCATTGCATTTGCTTGCTCAAGAAATTCCGGGAACTGATCTTTCAATGGGCATCCCATAATATTATGGGAGTTCACATTACAAATTGCACAACTCGTGCCCAAGCTACTCTCTCCTTGACTTCGCCCTTGGTTTTGACCTTGGTTTTGAGCCGTCATCATCCCCATGAAATTCTTCATTTGCGTAGTCAATGCCGAAACTTGTTGCGCTAGAACATCATTAGACTCAACTTCATAAACGCCTTTTCTTCCTCCTCTCACACTTTTCTGTTGCGAATTCATGCCAAGTCTCTCATATAAGGCTCTTGTTTCATCAGCCGTTTTCTCACCCATAGCACCCCTAGCTGCATTATCTACTTGAGCTTGACCTTGTTGAGTCAACCCATCATAGAAGGCCTGATTTAAGAGGGCTAAAGGAAACCCGTGATGAGGACATTGGACTAGCAACATCTTGAATCGATCCCAAGCTTCATGAAAAGCTTCACCTGGCTCTTGGTTGAAAGACATTATCTTGGACATCAAGTCGGATGTCTTTTGATGAGAGTAAAACTTTGCCATGAACTTGTTGTAAACTTCCGTCCAAGTGTTAAGAGAGGCCGGAGCAAGTGCCATAAACCATGTCTTGGCAGCATCTTTCAACGTATACGCAAAACACCTCATTCTCAACTGCTCTTCGGTTAGTTGCCCCAATGGAAAACCTTGCACTGTGCTATAGAACTCTCTCATGAAGGTAATTGGGTCTTCCGATGCCATCCCATGAAATGAAGGGAGCATGTTGAAATGGAGATTCTTCAACTCATAACTCCTTGCTGCTTGTGGGAGTACAATGCATGATGGCGATGGTTCAATTACCGGTCGTGCAAAATCACCCATCATTTGTGGTTCCGCCATTTTAACTTCTTCTTCAGAATCGGAATTCTCGGACTGTTCAGAGTAACCGAATCACTTTCTGTATCACTTGGTTCCGGGTGCTTCCTCTTGTTGATGCGATGAATGTTGTGGTCAATTGGTAACAAATCTGGTTGTAGTGACCTACGACCAAACATTCAAATCTGCAACACCAAGTTAAAACAAAACAAAAAAATATATACACAAAATACTATTCACAATAGCAAATAATTAAAACAACTTTAAATTTCACGTCCCCGGCAACGGTGCCAAATTTTGACGAGCGTCGAAACGTCAAAAGAAATTTTCCAACTAGAACTACCTACAATTGATTTGTAGATAGGGCAAGTAGGGTCGAACCTCAGAGACACGAAATTTAAAGTATAAAAATTACTGCTATAACAAAAAGTTTGTAAAGTGAAGGATTTGATTGGTTTGTTTTTAAAACTAATTTTTCTGCGAAAATTAAGTAAAGTTGATTGTAAAATAGATTTCAATAATAAGGAGAAAATTCCCGGAATTGGTTTCACAAATTATGCTCAAGTTTCACAATTCATCAATCAAAGTACACTTGGGATTTTGTTCTTACAAAAGTATGATTGGGACACTTCGGCGGGTGATTTGCAATCAAGTGTTTCTAACTAATCTATTCCCTTGGCCCGTTCATAGATTAGTTAGAAACCCATTTTAGAACTTAAGAACACAAAATAAACCACAATTATTATGAATCTTTTGGCGGGGATTCAACAAATTGTGAAAATCAAGCCAAGACTAATTTCAATTGTAAATTTGGCGGTTCACAATTGAAATTCTAAATAATTCAAGAACAATTATTTGATCAAGACAAGAGTTCTAAAATTCCATTGAAAATAACTTGATAATCCCAAGTACTACAAAGATAAAAATGAAAAGTAAAACTTAAAACATAAAATGTTACCTCCAATTCCAAGAACTAAGGAATTAGCTATCCATGAAAAAAACAAGAACACCAAGAAATGTTTTAAGAAAATTCTGCAGAAGCCCCTTGAGAAAAGATGATGATTCTCTACTTATATGTCTCTAAAAAAAACTGAAAAACACAATAATGAGAAATAAATATCCCATGTTCTCCAAAAACCCACTGCTGCAATTAACCCATTATTAAAACCATGAACAGTCACCATTAATAATAATCATTAATCCCCATCAGTACCAATCCGCCTGGAAGCCTTCTGCAAAATGCCTCGTGGGCGGTCGCCCACAACACCCTTGGGCGGTCGCCCATTTCTCCAGAAACATTTGGTCTTCACAACACATACTCATGTGCGGCCGCCCACACTGCACTGCGCGGTCACCCATACCGGCAGAAGGTTCAAGGCTTCAACACTTTTTCTCCTGAGCGGCCGCCCATAAGAACCTGAGCGACCGCCCACACGCACAGACTGTTAGGCCCATTTTCTTTTCTTTCCTTCCGGCCCAGATACTTGAAATGGCCCAAATTCCATCTTCCTTTGCCCAACTTTCATTCTTGCATTGGCCCAGCTGCTTTCTTCATTTGGCCAGCCACTCCACTTCAATTGCCTTGGTTTATTACTACCCATTCGAACTCAGTCCGTCCCATAATTGCATCATAACATTTTTTTTCCGCTTGATTTATTCACAGATTGTTTCCGATTTCCAAACTTGAACCACTGAAACTAAAAACACTAAAAACATCCATTAAACACACAAAACTCAAGGATTAAGCAAATAATAAGTTCGTAAAGTAGTCAATGGATGAGTGTAAAACTCACTCATCAACGGTTTGCCAACCTCAACCATCTCCCGCCTCATGACCTGTACTGCATGATGACTCCTTGGCCGTTTGCAACTTGGGGTATTGACGTGATAGGGAAGATAGCCCCGGCAGGAAGCAATGGACATGAATTTGTGTTAGTAGTCGTCGACTACTTCACCAAATGGGTAGAGGCCAAGTCCTACAAGGTCCTCACTTCCAAGAAGGTGGCCCAGTTTATCAAGGAAAATATAATGTGCAGATATGGGGTGCCCAATGAGATCATTTCTGATAATGGGTCGCACTTTGAAGGAGACTGCGATAGGTTACTGTCAGAATTCAGAATCACTCGCCACAAGTCATCCCCATATAGACCTCAGACTAACGGAGCCATGGAAGCTGCTAATAAGACGCTCGAACGGATCATCCGGAAAATGGCCACCCGTGGTCGTGATTGGCCCGAAAAGCTGCACCTGGCACTCTGGGGCTACAGAACGTCTGTCAGAACATCCACAGAAGAAACTCCTTTTTCCCTAACCTACGGGATAGAAGCAGTGTTACCGGTGGAGTTGGAAATCCCGTCACTAAGGGTCCTCCTGGAAAACAGTGTCAACGAAGTAGAATGGCTACGTAGCCGGCATGATGAGTTGGCCCTGCTTGATGAAAGAAGGCTAAAGGCCATGGAGCACACCCGAGCCTACCAGAGGCGAATGGCCAGAGCATTTGACAAAAAGGTCAAAGCCAGAGACATTAAAGAGGGTGACTTAGTGTTGAAAGTGAAGCCCCCTACCAGAGACAACCCCCTGGGAAAATGGGAACCCGTTTGGATCGGCCCGTATGTGGTGCAGAAGATACTATCGGGAGGAGCCATGAAGCTTGCAGACCTGGATGGAAATCCCTTTGTCCACCCAGTCAACGGTGATAAGCTCCGAAGGTACTATGTCTAAGAAATAAAAAAAAAAGAGAAAAAAAAAAAGAAAAAAATCTTAGTGCAAAAAGAGTAATGCCCAGGTAGGCTGAAAACCCAAAAAGGGCGGTCTAGGCAAAAAACAGGGTTGCACATAAAAAAAAATCTTAGTGCAAGAAGAGTAATGCCCAGCTAGGCTGAAAACCCAAAAAGGGTGGTCTAGGCAAAAAACAGGGCTGCACATAATTTTTTTTTTTTCAAAACTTCACCAGAATGAACTACGAAGACCTGAGCCCCTTAGTCTTTCTTGTAAAAGGGGAACGTAGGCAGCCATTTATGGTTCGGTCTAAACAATAAAAAAGGGCGATCAAGTTTTCATGAAATGCGTCCTAAACAATAATAAAGGATATTCAAGTTTTCATAAAACGGGTCCTAATCAATAAGACATCTGAAATTTCCATGAAATTGTGTCTTGATTAATTTCTAAGATAATATCTCTTGTTCATTACAAGTTAAAAACTTCTTGATGAGTTCAAGCACGGTCTACTCTTGACTCTGCTAACCTGCTACAAAGATCTAAAATACAATAAAATGCCTAATAAACTATTGTGTTTGCAAAATGGCAATAAGGGAATCCTAAGAAAAGATCTGTCAGCTGTCATTCACTGAGTCTTCTTTGGTCTTCTTCCCTTTACCTCGACCCCGTCGAGTTTTCTTTCTTTTCTTCTCCATGATGTCGGTCTCCCTCATCCCGATCTCCGGTATCCTCACTGGAGCCTCCATCGAACCTGTGTCAATAAGTGCCCTCTCAATACGGGCACGAGTCCGCACTTCCTCCCTCTGAGCCTCAGTCAAGGGAGCGACTTCAGAAAGCCTCTTATATCGAGCCTCCATATCTTTGATAAGGTCACCTGACTGGTTATGGCGACTCGCCTTAGCTTCAGTCTCCCGCAGAGTCCTGCTCGAGTCGCAGTCAGCCCCCAATAAAGCCTGATGCCTCTCTCCCAATATGACCTGAGTCGCTCCCATCTCCCTCTCATACCAATCCAAGTAGGCCGTGGTCAAGATGGTACTCTTCCTGCTCCTGAGAATGGCCCTAGGTGGGAAAACAGTATATGTCCAAGCCCTCGAAAAGAATGAAAAGCTGGCTGGATCCCTCATGTCTAAGGACACCACCTCCATGGTACGAATGTCCTCCCAATCGCCCAACGGCTCCTGTAAGGCCCCGAACTGCCTAGATACCAAGCAGGGTATGTAGAAGGATGACCAACAGAACCCTGGAACCCTCACCACATAGGACTCCTGAAACGTCCTCTGGGTCTGCAACCTCCAGTGAGGTACCCACCAGCAAATATCCGAAGTGGATAACCTAGCCATCATCAGCTCCCAGTCACCTTGGTCCTGCTGTCTAGGTAAACCCCTCCGAGAAATCACCCAAGGGCACTGAGTCGGCAAAGCCCCTGGCAAAGCCCCGAGCCTCTCCTGCAGCCATAAAGTCAACACGGCTGGACTCCCAGACCTCATAAAACGGTCTCCTCTAGCCATCCTATCAATGCCATGAAGGGTCTCACCCAAAACCAAAGGGACAATGTCCTTCCCAGCCCTACAATCCCTAACCATGTCCAAGAGACCACCATGACAGACTCCCACGGACTCAACAGTGAATAGGGACGAGAATGTGCAGAGGATAAAGGCATCCATAGCCACCGTGGTTGTGGCCATATCCGGGGACCCAAACCTGCCCGGAATATCAGAAAGGTCAATCCTATCCGGAGCTATCATCATCCCCTCAGCCTCTCCCAGAGATATCTGCAGAAAAGATGCAAGCTTTGCCGCCACCGGCACATCTTCGATCAGAGGAATCGATATAGCCTCAATTTCTGGACCCCCAATCAAGGCTCGAAAGTCTTCATAGGTTGGGACAATCTCATTGTAAGAAAAGCAGTAAACGTGTCTACGGACGTCCCAAAATCTTGCCGCGGCCCTCAAAAGGTCCCAATCGGGCGGGAGATCCCTCAAATGCCATAAAGATCTGATCTTGAAGGAAGAATCGAATAGCCCCTTGTGAGATTGAAAGTTATATCTCACCCAAGATTGAAGATCGGACAGAAAACGGTCTCTTTTCTTCTTTTGCAATCTAACGGGTTTCTCCATTACAAAATGATCAAAGTTGATGTCTTTAGGTCAAATATGTGCTCTGGGAACAGTTGGGACAAGTCTAGAGTGAAAATGAAATGAAATGGCCAAGCCTTGATTTTATTTTGAAAAAGACCAGTCCAGACAGAACTGTAAGCCGCACGGCCTCTTTTGCTCCCAGGACCAGACCGCACGGCTTCATTTGCCTGATGTGGAAAGCAATCTGCAGCAACCAAAGTTGCTGCCCAAGAGGAGTTTTCACCCCCACTTTCTCAATGAAACCTGTACAAAAACATATCCAAACACCAACCATGCAGTTATGTGTCATCACAAATCATTTTGGCCCAGTTTCAGCCTCAATTCCAAGCAAAAAACTGCCCCGAGGCTCAAGTAATATGCAAATTCATAAAGCATAAATTAGAAAAGTAAATAAAACAGTAATACATTGTTTTCGCCCCATCGGTGCCCAAATAAAGCAAAAAATAAACAAAATGTGCATAAAACTGTTCATTGTTTGTTTTCCTCCTCCTAGATCAAATCTAAAGACCTCCTAGGCCTCTGATTCCTCCTCATCACTACTCAGCTCATAGAAGCTCGCCTCAAAATCCTCGCTATCACTCACATCAGAAAGATGAACATTCACATGTTCATACTCAGCTAGATGCTCCAGGATGCCAGCATTAGGTCCCTGTCCCCGAGGCAAGGCACTGGAGGAGTACTCTGAAGACGATGAGGTGGATACCATGCCCCCGACGTGCCTCCTTTTGCGCATGGGCTCCTGCACGTTTGCTGCAGCCTTTGAAGCGCAAGCCAGCTTCTTCAAAAGGGACCGACACACATCTTTCCAGCCCCTATTCTGCCTGACCAAGCCGTCATAAGTCCGAGCTGGAACCTGAGAAAAAGAGAAGAAAATCTTAGAAAAATCTCAGAATTGCAAAAAAGGAAAGAAGTCTGAAAAAGGGAAAAGACCCTAAAGTGTACTCACAGTGCTGTCCGGCGGCAGAGTATACTGGGGCTCCCTCGTGTCGGGGACAGGTATCCTGAACCTCCTCGATACCCCGTTGACCACATAAGAGAGATGAGTAGGAGACATCGGCGGGTCAGTAGGCTCGGCCTCCCCATACCCCTGAGTGACAGCCAGCTTCACTAGCTTCTGTGGCATCCTCAATCGCTGCTCCACAAAGGTAGCATAAGGGGTAGCCAAGTCAAAATACTCCTCAGCTGCTACGCCTGCCTGATACCTTGCTATCTCATCCCCCGGCCAGTCCCTGGGCTGCAGCATCCGTGCTGGAGGATCATGGGGGGTAATGGCATCCAATGGAGGCATAATTTTTTACCCGTTCAATTTTTTATGCATGTTTCATTTTATTTATTTTTGATCAACCTACTGCTTATTTGCCGAAAATAAAGAGAAGGTAATCACTAAATAGATGTGCGAAGTACAGGTTCCGCCTAAAGGGCGCCTTTTCAAATACAGTTCAAGTCAAATTGTTCCAGACAATACATAAATTTTGTGTAAAAAGCAATAAAGAAGGACTACTCCGAGTCCTGCTCATTATCCGAGCACTCGACGCACTACTCCGCAGCTGCCGGATCCGTCGAGAACAAGAAATCTCCGAATTCCTCCAGGCGGGAATACGCGAAAGGCCTCCTCTGCGCCTGCGAACTCGAAGACTCTCCCCTCTCGTGCCCCGAGTGCGAAGGAGGATGAGCTCCAAACCTAGCCGTTCTGCCCGCGAACTGGCCAAATTCCTGCGCAAAGTCCTCTCCACCAGCCGTGGAAGCAGACGAACCTCTCGGCCTAGACGGCCTCGGCTCACGAACATCCACACTCCTCCGGGAACCGCACCTCAGGAACTCCATGAGCCTCCTAGCGTAGTTGGCCCACCCGTCCAACTGTCTCACCGCCTCATTGTACGTACGGCCACACACCTGCGAATCAGGAAAGTCATCAGAAGCTAAGCAGAAAGTACAGATGCAACATTTGCAGAATGCTACTATCAAATGCATAAAATCAAAAATGCTCACCGAAGCATTGGGGTCAACCCTATACCGAGACCTCGGCTCCTCCGGGATCGGGATCACCATGCGCCTGCGCGAACCGTCCAGCCCCTCGTACGCCAACCTAGCGCGTGGAAGCGGGAGATCTCGGGGATATCCAGGGCCCTCGCCCTCCCTGTGCTGCACCTGCGGCTCCTCAGCCTCATCCTCAAGAAAGTGTCGTAGTCGGCTCTCGCTATGACATACTCGGTATAGAACACACCCTGTCTATACCTCTCCAACTCCTCCATCGGCATCAACAGAGGATGCTGCATGTGCAAAGGAGGATCCACCGGCACCATCGAAAAGGACCCCAGGCCATGCTGACGGGTCACCCTCTCCCCCAGATACATAGCATCGCAGTGAAGTCCCACCAGCAGCTTTCGCCACCGCGTGACCTCACTAGCAACCTGAACCGCGCCAACGTGAATCCGACTCCACCAGGTCAGCTGGATCCGCTCGGAGAACTCTCAGCTCAGGGCCTGAGACACCTCCTCGTACGTCAGTCGAACGCCCTCCCTCGACGACACCGCTTTCTTTGCCTTCTTCTGCCAAGACAGCATGGCAGGGTACAAGGACCGGTACGCCTCCTTAATCTCCCACCGCTGCGGGCTGAACACCTCATAGCACCAGACCTGTCAAGCAAATGGAAAGTTATGTCAGCTACAGAGCAGATATATACGAGTACAAAAATGAGACAAGGAAGAGAAAAAGACGCGACCTTACATCCAAAGCAAATGAGAAACAGCTCAAAGAGTTCTCCTGTCCCCGCGAGAACCTGTCCAAGGAATGGTAGAGCTCGGCCAGTCCAGCCTCCCCCCATGCATACCTGATAAGTGACTATTATATAGTCATTTATCCTTAGTTTTATATACTTTTGAATGCATAAAACATCATTTCTCATTTCATTTTATGTACTTTTAGTTCCTTTTTCATATTATCTGGATTTTACGCCTTTTGGTATATTTCTTGCATTTTAAAGACAGGTTTTAGGGTATTTTTATCAAAAGGGTGCTTGGACACTTCAAGGCAAAAGACATGGAAGAGCACCAAACAAATCAAGCACACAAAGTTAAATTCCAGGTGGAGCGGCCGTGCAGCCAACATGGAACGGCCGTGCACCTAGCCATTTTCAGGCCATTTGTGGCCCTAAAATATAGAGCGGCCGTGTCTTGAAGATCGACTTTCGTTCTTAAAGGGTTCTTACTAATTATGGTCAGCTAGAGATAAGCCGGAACGCCCGTTTGTGACAGGGCAGGGATAACGTAAACGGAAATCTCAAACAGTTAGGACATAATTAGTGAAGAATACAACACTACTTGCTTGACCGTGAGAAGTAGTGCAAGCCGAACGTATCATCCTTGCTTTTTATGAAAACCTTTATCTTTAAGACAATGATGATTTGATGAACAAAATTATGTGTATGATTTCCAATCCCAAGAATGCTTCGTTTTATAAGAATTTAATTAAAAGTATTTTCTGTTTATGATTCTTTCTATTTTTCTAAAAATAAATTTTATCTCCCCCCAATCTCTTCTATAATTTTTAAAGACAAAAATATTCCCTAAAGTAAACCTTGTCTCTGTGGGATCGACTTGTACTTGCACCCGCTATATTACAATAGCCCGTGCGCTTGTGGATATAAATAAACCGTTAGGTTTCGACCGAACAAGTTTTTGGCGCCGTTGCCGGGGAGCAACGGTTTACTTTTATTTTTGTCTTTACTACATAATTTTTAGTTTTTGCTTTATTTTTACTGTTTTGTTTTCTCTTCCGATAAATTGTTACGTTTAATCTCTCTTCAAGTGTTTTTCTCTTAGTGCATGAAACGGACTCGGACATACTTTGACAATTTTGATTCGGAACCCGAAAGAAGCTTTCACGAGAGACTAAAAAGATTTAGAGAAAGTTTAAAGAAACATATGGAAGAACTACAAACACCCGCTAGGCCCCTACGGGACTTTGTTAACCCAAGTACCCCGGGAACTAGATCCCCTATTGTTGTGCCGAATGCCGGAGCGGCACACTTCGAGATAAAGCCGCAACTATTGCATATGGTTATGAATAACCAATACAGCGGCACCGCTTTCGAAGATCCCCATCTACACATTCAAACATTCCTTGAATACTGTGATACCACACGTATTCAAAATGTTACGCCGGAAGCAATTCGGATGCGCCTTTTTCCTTTCTCTCTTAAGGATAAGGCGAAACAATGGTTAAATTCGGTCCCCCAGAATTCATTGACAACATGGGACCAAATTCAAGAAGCATTCGTGGTTGATTTTTCCCACCAAGCAAAACTGCCCAGATACGCACAAAGATCACTAACTTCTGTCAAACAGATAGTGAGACTTTGTATGATCCATGGGAGCGGTTCAAGAAACTTCTCAGAATGTGCCCCCACCACGGGCTTGAAAAGTGGTTGATTGTTCACACCTTCTACAACGGTCTCATATTCAAGACAAGAGAGACCATTGATGCCGCTGCAGGAGGAGCATTGATGAACAAGGGAGTCGATGAGGCATACGACCTTATCGAGAACATTGCATTGAACCATTACCAATGGTCAAATGAGAGGGAGCAGCAACAAGGTACGCCCGGTAAATATAATGTTGATGCAGTTACTCTTCTCTCTTCTAAAGTTGACATGCTTTTGAAAAAATTTGAAAATCTTAATGTCAATCCCGTTGCTAGTGTAAATGTGTTATGTGAACTATGTGGGTCTAACTCACATAGTATGGATAACTGCGGTTACTTGACGTTACTTCTAACGATCAAGTGAACTTTGTTAATTCTTTTGGACAAAAGGGGGGGATGTATTCTAATACATACAATCCCGAATGGAGGAATCACCCCAATTTTTCCTATAAGAATAACAACGTTATTAACCCGTAACCATCTACACAACCCCCGAGATTTGCACCTAAGAATTTCAACAACAATGCAAGTACCTTTCCCCCTAAATCTAAATTGGATCTTATAATGGATTTTGTAGTGGAAAATAAAAATTCCCAAGAAAAGATCAATAATGAATTTAGGGAATGTTTTAAACTGCTTAATGCTAGGTTTGATAACTTGGCAGCACATAATAAGATGCTAGAAACTCAGCAAGCTCAACAGGCTATCCCAATGAATAGGCCACAAGGGAGCCTTCCCGGCCAACCTCAAAGGCCAAATGAGCAAGTTAATATGGTAAAAACTAGGGATGAGCAAGAAAAGATAAATGAATGCCCTAGAAATAATGATCATAGTCCAATCCCTCCGATGATTGAGACTAATTTGGGGACAGAATCCCCTAAAAAGGAAGACAAGGATTATGATGAATTCCTTGATAACCTAGATGCCATTAATGTTAACATTCAATATTTTAGAAAAAATGAAGATATGCCTTTAGCCGTTAAACCTTTGAAAAAATTAATTTTTGAGAAAGAAAGGCTAGAAGAAAATGAGAATGTTATGTTGGCGGAGGAAGTAAGCGTTGTTTTGCAAAATAAAAACCCTCCGAAATTAAAGGATCCGGGAACATTCACCATTCCTTGTTGTATAGGCAGAATGAACATAGATAACGCTGTCCTTGACTTAGGAGCTAGCGTTAGTATAATGCCATTATCGGTTAGCGAGAAGCTTGATATAGGGGAACTTAAACCCACAACCATAACTCTCCAATTGGCAGACCGATCCGTTCAATACCCCGTTGGTATTATGGAAAACTTGCCTTGTCAAGTAGGGAACTTGATCATCCCTGTCGACTTTGTTATCTTAGATATGGCGGAAGACCATTATATTCCCGTCATTCTAGGAAGGCCATTTCTTGCCACTGCGGGGGCAATCATAGATGTGAAAAATGGCACATTTCCCCTAAATATAGGGAAAGATAGGGTCGAATTTAGTATGCATAGGTCAGATCTCGAAGATCCCTATCTCGAGGCCTACACTCCTAGCGAAGAGAATTGGACCCCAAATGAAGAGACCTACACCCCTAGTGAAGAAAATTGGATTCCTAGTGAAGATTTAATGGGTGAGGAGCCAAAATCAAAGGAAAAAATGAAAATAGATATTAAACCTTTGATTTGCAATAAAAATAATGCTTTAGATATTTTTGCATGTCCCAAAACTAATAATGCAGTGAAAAAGTCAAAAAGAACAAAGAAGGAGGTCACTTCGAATTTTCGGAAGTGCAAAGACTATAGGTCACTTGTTCTAACCAAGAAGTCGGGATGGAAGAAATGTCTGCCACAAAAGATACTCATTACCCCGAAAGGATTGCAATGGCAAGTTGTCAATGACAAAAGGTCAACCAAATATCATGCATCTCCTACTACCGGGAAGGGGTCGAGCTAAGGACCTAAAACAAGCATCATCGGGATGGTAACCGATGGATTATTTTTTGCTTTATTTTATTTTTTCTCTATTTCTTATTTTTAGTTTTTATTATTATTGTGCTAACCTTGTTTCGTAGATATAAAAAGGAAAAAGATTTTTTTTTAAATGGTGAAATTCTGGTTAGCACGGCCGTGCAGTATACCTTGGAGCGGCCGTGCAGTTCATATCGAGTCAGAACGGGTTGACTCAGTAAAAGGGAGCGGCCGTGCAAATTACTTGACACGGCCGTGCAAAACGCCTAGGGAGTTGCGTCATTTCAGTCAAAGGACGCACCCTTCTCCCTCCTCCCTCATTTACTTCATCTTCTTCACTCCTCCCTCTATACCTCCGCCCCACCCACCTTAAATACCCATTTCTCCACCACTTTAACCCACAATTCAACCCTCAATCCTCCTCAATTCCACCACCCAAACATTTCTCCCCCACCAAAATCATCCCAAAACCCTCCTAAAACCCCAATTCCGAAAATTCAAAACCCTTCACCCATTGCATAAATTCAAAGGGATTACTCCGAATCAAGGTGCAAGAAGGGAGCTTTTAGACATTTCAGTGGTTGGGTAACAAGGATTTCGTGATTCCTTCAGCAAATTCTTCGGGTAAAAATCCTTTCACTTCTCTTGTCTTTCAACTTTTTTGGGTCTTGAGATAATGTCTACCAAAGGGAAAGGGAAGGCTACGGAGAGAGTAACAAAGAAGTCTCGAAAAGAGCAGGGCTCTTCCTCTAGCTTTAATCCTACTCTCAATACTTTGGGGATTGATTTTAGAAGCCCAAGGGAGACGGCACGTTTTGTTACCTTGAGTTCTAAAAGGATTAGGCCAACCCAATTTCCTGATAGGCTTGCCCTAAGAACATTAGGAATTTATGGGGATGTTCTTACTCTTCATATGGGATTGAGATCCGATGGCTTCCTTCAGAAGCATGAAAAGACTTATGAGGTCCTTACCCTAGAATTTCTAAGCACGGTGAAGAGTAAGATTGTGGAGGAAACTTGTCGATTAACGGGAAGGATTTTTAATCAATTCCATTTGGACTTTCGCCTTGGAGGAAGAGAGCTTCATTTGACCGGGGCTGAAGTTAGTAGAATTTTGGGTTTATCATTCCAAACTGAGTCTTTTCCCGACATGCCCATTGAATATAATGAGACTGCTTTTTGGAACCAAATTACCGGCCTTCCATCCTACACATCCTGAAGTGCCAAAGCTTCTTCTATCATTCACCCATCCCTCCGCCTCATGCATAGGATGTACGCTTTCACCATCTTTGCTAGGGAGGATAAGGGAACGGTAAATAGGAAGGAGTTGCATGTATTATGGTGTTTTCTTTGGGAGAGAAGGAGGCTGAATTTGTGCAATTTTCTTTTTGAGTTGATTGGTGACATCATTTCCCCAACCTACAACGGGGAAATTCATATTGGAGGTATAGTTACTTTGTTTGCCAAGCACTTCAATTTTGAGATTCCAAATGATTGGGTTGAGGTGAGAGGGTCAACAAAATTGGATATTCCAACCCTTCGGACTATGCAGCTCATTACGGAGAGGGGGAATAACGAGTACAATTGGTTAGTAGGAGCGGGAAAAACGCCCTATATTGTACTCCCAAGCAACAATCTCCCCACCATTCGGATAAGAGAGCCCGAAAATTGGATATTTCCAAATGCCATTGAAGAAGAAGGCCAAGAAGAAGAAGAAGAAGGAGAAGAAGAGATTTAAGCCCCATTGCCACCCGACTTATACCAGAGGTTTGATCAAATGTTTGTCCAACAAGGCCAATTGCTTGAGCAAAACGCTCAAATTTTTCAGCGACTCGGCCAAATTGATAACCGAATTCAGAATGCCCAAGGAATGATTGACGACATTTACAACTATGGGGCAAACTATTGGGACAACTTTCCACCACCACCACCATTTTAGTAAGTTTTTCTCTTTACCCTCCCGGGATTTGACATTGTTCCTTGAAACATTGAGGACAATGTTCATTTCAAGTGTGGGGGAGGGTATATCTATCCTTTTATCTATCCTTTTATTTTTCGCTTTCTAGTTTTAAATTTTTACTTGCTTTCTAGATTAGATTTAAATGCTTTCTAGTGTATTTTTTTTTTTTTCGTTTTAACTTAGTTGCGTTTTACATTTATGCATGTATAATAGTATATATAAAAAAAAATATATAAATCCCTATGATGATCCATATCATTATTTCTTATGCTTGCCATTTGCCCTAGAATAATGCCTATTTATCTTTCCTCTCATATTTTTTATAAACTTAGAAATTTATAAAAAGAAAAATATAGGGATATTTCTAGGAAATAATTTTAAAGCCTCATAAGTTAGTTAGCAAAATATAGGGTTTTATCAAGAAAAAGGCATTTGATTAGAAGGAATCTTTATTAATCTATACTTGGTCATTTATGCAAATATTGAAAATATTTCTTTAAGGTTGTACATCTTTTTATCTTTATTAAATGTTTATTCCCTTTTTAGAAGCACCTTTTGTTTTGCATCCCTTGAATCACACCCTTTCATCAAAAATTTCATCTTTCCATTTCTCAAATCAAATCAAAGTAGACATCTTTATCTTATTGCTAAAAAAAAGAGTGACTTTGTCACCAAGCCTTAAAAAGCAAAAAGAAACCTATTACTTCCTAAGTAACTCGGGGCACGACGTTCGCTGCGACGATGCTTCCTTGCCAAACGGGAGTAATATCCAAAAGTATTCTTGATCTAAGTATTAGGAATATGGGGTTCGCAACCACAATGTCTCCTACTTGAAAGGATAAAAAATAACTTAGGTCTTTTGCAAAAATATAACACGTGCAAAGATAAGATAAATTTGTTTAAACTTTGATGAGATTTTTTCACTACCATCATCCATTTTTTCCACCCTTGTGATTCAAAAATGCAATACAATTCTTCGGGAACTTCTAACTTGTGAATAAATATTTATACTTTCTCTTGTACATTTTTAAAGAAATAAATTCATTTTTTCTCAAAAATCACTCTAAAGAGTGAAACCTTCTCTTCTACCAAGAAATGAATCTAAGATTTATCCTTCTAGCATGCTTTACTTGGTCAAAATTCTATATATGCTATATTAGGTTATAGTCTTATAAATTATCTCTTTAAAAATATCCCCAAAATGCTTCTTCCTAGATAAATTTTTAAAGGTATACAAAATATGATTAGAAAGATAAAGACATTATCTAAAAGGCATTTAGGGCTTGCTACTTTATTTCTGAGGGATCATTCTTGATTTTTCTCCCTCTCCGTATTTTTATTCTAAGTTTGCTTGGGGACAAGCAAAAGCTTAAATGTGGGAGAGTTTGATAAGTGACTATTATATAGTCATTTATCCTTAGTTTTATATACTTTTGAATGCATAAAACATCATTTCTCATTTCATTTTATGTACTTTTAGTTCCTTTTTCATATTATCTGGATTTTACGCCTTTT
The DNA here is from genome assembly GCA_022495995.1 of Adenophora triphylla var. japonica. NCBI lineage: Eukaryota > Viridiplantae > Streptophyta > Magnoliopsida > Asterales > Campanulaceae > Adenophora > Adenophora triphylla. Next base: position 32,800 of record JAFEMH010001518.1, on the reverse strand, counting down.
GGTATATTTCTTGCATTTTAAAGACAGGTTTTAGGGTATTTTTATCAAAAGGGTGCTTGGACACTTCAAGGCAAAAGACATGGAAGAGCACCAAACAAATCAAGCACACAAAGTTAAATTCCAGGTGGAGCGGCCGTGCAGCCAACATGGAACGGCCGTGCACCTAGCCATTTGTGGCCCTAAAATATAGAGCGGCCGTGTCTTGAAGATCGAGTGGCCGTGTCATTATTCAGAGCGGCCGTGCAGCTTAGAGTGGAGCGGCCGTGCGAAGTGTCAAAACTCAAATTCAAATCTGGCGCCAAAGGGTGCACGGCTGTGCAACTTCCTTGACGCAGCCGTGCAAATCGTGACTGCAGATGTAAAGGCACCTTTTGATGGCACCTTCTTAAAGAGTCCCCTCCCAATTATAAATAGGACCCTTGTAATCAGTCTTAGATACGAAAAAAAATTTAGAGAGAAATCACTGATACTTCATAGATAGAAAATACAAACACTTGTGACAACAATTTCCAAAGAGATTTGAAAATCAAAGTTCATTGTTTTGTTCTTGGAGTTACTTTGGAAGAAAAGCAATAAAAGTGAAGCATTATTTCCAGCATTTGCCTTCATTATTCATCATAAGTCCTTCTTACTCAATCTCTTATTTTTATTACTTATATGTTATAAATGGCTTGTGAGTAAATCCCCCTTATTCTTGGGGTTGGAAACTCAAAAGCATACTTGTTCATCATCTAAAATGAAAAGTCTTGTCTTCTTTCTTCATCTAAACAATTTATTTATATTATTCTCTAAATGCCTTACTTTTTGGAGATGTCCAATTTGTATGATTCAGTCAATTGAGAGAAGTACCTAGCGGAGAATCTCGATTGACGGAACCATATAAAGAAACTAGGTTTCATTGATCACGAAAGTAGTTCAATGGCCTAGGGATGTTCCTTTGATGGAAAATATGTCGACTTTCGTTCTTAAAGGGTTCTTACTAATTATGGTCAGCTAGAGATAAGCCGGAACGCCCGTTTGTGACAGGGCGGGGATAACGTAAATGGAAATCTCAAACAGTTAGGACATAATTAGTGAAGAATACAACACTACTTGCTTGACCGTGAGAAGTAGTGCAAGCCGAACGTATCATCCTTGCTTTTTATGAAAACCTTTATCTTTAAGACAATGACGATTTGATGAACAAAATTATCTGTATGATTTCCAATCCCAAGAATGCTTCGTTTTATATGAATTTAATTAAAAGTATTTTATGTTTATGATTCTTTCTATTTTTCTAAAAATAAATTTTATCTCCCCCAATCTCTTCTATAATTTTTAAAGACAAAAATATTCCCTAAAGTAAACCTTGTCTCTGTGGAATCGACTCGTACTTGCACCCGCTATATTACAATAACCCGTGCGCTTGCGGATATAAATAAACCATTAGGTTTCGACCGAACAATACCCCCTCACGGCATCCAAGTCTGTCAGCGACCCGAGCAAAGGGAAGTGACATGACATGTCAGAAGTCGGGAACAGAGTCGTTGATAACGCGAACCATATGAATCCTCGAGCCAGACGCTCAGCGGTCTTCCTAGGGGACCCCTCCCCCTAATCAGCAATACCGTCATCAGATGCCTCTCCATCGGCCTGTACCGAATACCTAAGCCCCTGACATCGGTAATATCAAAACCCAGCAGCTCAGACAACTGCCCCGGGGTACAGCCATCCACCCACACCAGTGCGTTGCCCCAGGTCGGCAACCCAGTGATAGCAGCAAAGTCAGAAGGAGTCACAGTCGCCTCCCCCCACCTGAAATGAAAAGTGTGGGTCGTATCCCACCAGTACTCGCTCAGAGCTACGTACATGGCCCTCGCCCTCTGCGTCACAGCCACCGCGGCTACCGCGCTGATAAATCCAGCCAATCCGGAGTCAACCACAAGCTGCCGTGGACTCCTCTCTCCGTCTCGAGCCTCGTCCGGGAATATCTCCCACAGCGCTCTCACTGCCTCAAAGGCTCCCCGACTCTTCTGAGTGTGAACATCAACTGTCCCTCGCCCCTGCAGGTGAACAAGGCAAGAATACGTTAAGTACGAAAGCGACATCAACAGAGTGCACGAACGCATGTCAAAATGATGCAATGTAGATACAGTTCTCGTTTCTTTCCTAAAATATTTCCATCCCGGTTGGAGTATTAACGGTCCAAGATCTCAAAACACTCCGAAAACTCCGTCGAATCCGGAACTTTCAAAGCATTTCGAAAACTCCGTCGAAACCGGAACTTTCAAAGCCCTTCGAAAACTCCGTCGAATCCGGAACTTTCAAAGCATTTCGAAAACTCCGTCGAAACCGGAACTTTCAAAGCCCTTCGAAAACTCCGTCGAAACCGGAACTTTCAAAACCCTCCGAAAACTCCGTCGAAACTGGAACATTCAAAGCATTTCGAAAACTCCGTCGAATCCGGAACTTTCAAAACCCTCCGAAAAATCCGTCGAATTCGAAACTTTCAAATCCTTTCGACCATTTTCGAAAATTTACTCTGTCCCGATTTAAACATGCTTTAAATTTGGAAAACACATCTAGACATGGAATTTCGTAACCAAAATTTTTATGTTATCTACCCATGGTGTCAATTGAACTACACTCTAGTCAATTTCGACAAAGGCACATAGCAAAGGCAAAAGCCCCAATTCGGGCACCAAAATCCCTAACTCATTCCTAGTTAAATTTCTAACATTTAAAGAATGCACATTCTTAAAATTAATGGAATTTGAAGGAAGCTTACTTGTCTCTCGATCCCTCCTTTGGATTTGTGGTTCTCCCTAGCCGGGCAGAACTCCGCCGGATTCAATGGAAGAATTGTGGTTCGAATGGTCCGAACCAACCGCGTTCTTTCGTCATCCGTCCTTCCATGACGAGCCATTGGTTCCAAATCACCCTCCATGTTGATTTTCCTTCACAAATTTGAGCAAACCTCACAATTTGGGATGAATTCTTTCCTCTCCTTTCTCTCTTTTTCGCCTGGAAAAATGGAAGAATGGCCAAAATTTACTTCAGCCTCGGGGCTTATAACAACCTGGTCAACTTCAGGTTCAACCCGGCCGGACTCTTTCTGCAGCAGAAAGATTCCTCACCAATTTAGCCCCTCAACTTTTCGCAGTTCCAATTTTACCCCTTTTGGCCACCATAAGATTAAAATTTCCCCAAAGTTAGACATTTCTAACACCCCCTCCCCCGAGGTCAATTCCCAGTTAGTTTTCACTAACGCTCGTCTCCAGACGTTAAATTCCCAGTTTGTTTTCACTAACGCTCGTGTCCAGACGTTAAATTCCCAGTTAGTTTTCACTAATGCTCGTCTCCAGACGTTAAATTCCCAGTTAGTTTTCACTAACGCTCGTCTCCAGACATTAAATTCCCAGTTAGTCCTCACTAACGCTCGTCTCCCGACGTTAAATTCTCAATCCCCAGTTGACATTTGACATTCAAACGCTCACTTCCATCTCAAGTTGACGTTTGACATTCAAACGCTCAATTCCGTCTCCGGACATTCCAGTTACAATTCCGTCTCCCGACGTCAAAATTTCTATCAATTTTCACCATCGTTCATTTCCTCGGCCGCCAGTCGTAAGCCCGATCGTCCCACCTCAGCGGCCATCAAGGTAAGCCCGCACAACAATCCCTCTTCGGCCATCAAGGTAAGCCCGAACATTCATCCCCAGCAGGAACCTAAGGCCATCCGCCTAAGAAGAAATGTAAATCAACCCCCTCAGTTCCTAACTGACCCCGTCAGAACTCTGGATGCTTTTCCCCAGCAATGTGTCAGTCTCTCCCGAGACCGCATCCTGCTTCTAACCCCGTGGTTAGAACGTCGATCCTCTGTGTTGTTAATAACGCCAGTTTAACACAACCATTCCCATCATTGCCACCCTATCCCCAGCAGGATAAACCTGGCCGTCATCGTAAGCCCAACACTCAAGGCACGAACACCTTCGTCTCAGGATAAACGTATCCTCGGAACTCCGGTTTGAGGCGCCACACGCCCTCATATGATCCAGCAAATCCGGTTTGAGGCGCCACACGCCCTTGTAAGTATCAGCAGCTCCGGTTTGAGGCGCCACACGCCCTCATAAGTATCAACAGCTCCGGTTTGAGGCGCCACACGCCCTCGTATGATTCAGCAACTCCGGTGTGAGGCGCCACACACCCTCGAAGGTTTCAAAAATCCTAGGTTCAGACGCCTCATAATAGTCTCCATTCAGGTTCAGAGGCCTCGCAGTGGTCTCATTCAGGTTCAGACGCCTCACAATGGTCTCCATTCAGGTTCGGATGCCTCACAATGGTCTCACTTAGGTTCAGATGCCTCACAATAGTCTCCATTCAGGTACAGGTACCTCGCAGTGGTCTCATTCAGGTTTAGACGCCTCCCAACAGTCTCGCTCAGGTCAAGGTCCCCACGCGCGGCTCCTTACACCTACGAACTACAATCGGCTTGATTCCCGCTCGGGATACGTAGGAATCCTTTCGCTAAGGGTCCAACTAGCTGACCGCCCAGGTCTTTCAAAGTAAGGCATCCCGATTTGGATCCTTATCTTTTTTCAACGACCCCACCTCCTTCGGAGGAGACGTCGGTGAGGGGATAACTGTAAGTACCCAAATCCGGATCATCAAAATCCGTTAGAATTTAACCGTAATCCGTTAACTGGCCCGCTCCAGGTTAATCGGAACCCGTTAAGCTCCCCGTTGCCAAGCCAACGAGACGTCCCGGGACTGCCCCGTGTATCCTGACGTCCAAGTGTACTTAACACACATCATCGCACGTAAAAGTACGGCTTTCCCTGAAAAACGCACTTTCCGGCACTTTCCGGGGGCATTTCAGACATTTTCCGGACTGTTATTTTAAAAACGGACAAAATCGGGACCTGGGCACGAACTCCCACAAAGCCTGGTGAGTCATGGGACACGTGGCACGCATGCCACCTCCCTCTAGTCACCCTTCAATCAAAAATCAAGGAGAAAATACTAAAATACCCCCGGTATACAGTCTCAGTCCGGCCGGACTCCTTTGCAAACTCTCAGAAATTGCCAGCAAGTCCCTCCAATTTCCAAAGTTTCACAAAACCCCCTGGATTTCAAGCTAAGTCCGGCCGGACTCATGCTGAATTTTCACCTATAAATAGAAGGGCTGTCAAAGCCATTTAGAACAACAAAATTTCACCCCTTTCACCAAGAAACTCACGGCCTAAACTGGTTCCACTCCCCCCGAGCCCCGGTTTTACCTCGTTTTGCGTGAAATCCTCGTATTTCGATCAAATATGCCCCTCACCATCTTAAAACACCATTCCAAACCACTTTCCGTATCCCGTATACACCCCCGAGCCAAAGGAGTCGACCCTAGCCATAGGTATAACTCCCTCTCCCTAATCTCTCGTTCTGTCTCGGTTTACGCGCCAGTCGCTACAACCGTTTCAGACGGCGTTGTTGAAATGTAGACGCCTCCGTCTAACGGGGTCCGATACGTTTTAGCCCCTAGATCCTCTTCTCTTCCCGTAAGAGAAGTAATCTCGGGTTAAAACTGCGTTTCGACCCCGTTCCGTTTACTTTTATGTCATTTACAATTTCGGATCGATCGATCCGTCGATCGTCATTTAAATTTCTGTCATTTACCATTCCGGACCGTTTGATCCGTCGAACGTCATTTACATTTCATGCAACTTTACAATTCTGAGTCGTTTGGCTCGTTGATCGTCATTTACAATTCCGGATCGTTTGATTCCGTTGATACCGCACTTTAAATACTGTCATTTACACAGTCCGACCCGTTTGGATCGTGATAGTATTTACTTTTCAAAGTCCGAGTCGCAACCCGTTTCATTGATTGCATGTCATTTAATACGTTTTTTTCCCGTAAAAATCGTTAACAATGAAATGCCCGGTTCAAAACCGGAGTTCGACCTTCGAACTCTCTTTCATAACGCCCGAAATGATGTTTGGCATTCAAACGCTCATCTTCAAAACTCAAAATCCGACGTTTGACATTCAAACGCTCTTTTCTTAAAAGTCAACATTTGACACTTAAGATAGACAGATAAAATCATCATTCGTGCCACTTTTCCTAAAACTTCAAAACCGACGTTTGTCATTCAAACGCTCGCCTTTTCAAACAAAGTCACCTAATCAACATTTGGCATTCAAACCAAGATTAAGCTTGTCAATCAAGCCCCCATTTCAAAATGCAAACACACACACACACACGCACACGTTTTCGAGAAAGGTAGAAAGAATCGTCATACGAGGCGTTTCGGGTGATCTCGTAATACTCTTCCCGACACGTAACGTGACCTCCGAACCTAACAATCTCTGGTACTAAAAAAGCCTTTTACTCGTTTTTGCTACCAATAAAAATGACCCCCTGTTTTTAAAGCTTTTTCCTAAGTTTTTGCTACCAATAAAAATGACACCATTTTCAACAATAGCCGTTTCTCAACGTTTGGGCTCAAAATACAAAAACCGCATGGCGACTCCTCTTCCTTCCCGAAAAACGAGGTCTCAGACACCAACCCTCCGCAAAAGACAACCGCATTTCGCATCGCGCAAAATCCCGGGTAATTTCAGGATGATGAATCTGGTTCTGATTTTGTTGCTAAGAGTAGCAGCGATGAAGATGATTAGGTGAAATCTGATAGGGTTAAAGCACCTGAAGAAGTGAAATTTAATCCAAAAGTAGATATCAAACTGTTTGATTTTTGTGTTGATATGATCTTTGAGAGCCCTGCACAATTAAAGAATCAGATTAGAGCATATGCTGCAGAAAATGGATATCCTATTTCCTTCAAAAAGAATGATAAACAAAGGATTCAATCAAAATTCCAAGAATGTCCATGGAGTTTATATGCTAGCTATGAAGGTAAGGATGTTACTTTTAAGATCAAAACCTATCAGAAGAACCACAAATGCTCAGTGAGTACCAGGATTAAAACTGTGAACTCCAAGTGGTTGGCAAAACAATTGGGTGATAGGATTAGGCTTAACCCTTTCATGAAATTGTTTGAGATTCAGGATATGGTGAAGAAAGAATTTGGACAGGAGGTTAATATAAAGATGTGTAAGCAAACAAAAAAGTTTGCATTGAATTCGGTTAAACAAACAATGAATGAGCATTATGCCAAGCTTTGGAATTATGTGTATGAACTCGCAAGATCAAATCCAGATAGTACAATTGTTTTGAAAGGGACAGGGGATGAATGGGCTGGTCCTCCTGAATTCAGAAGATTTTATATCTGATTTGAGGCAATTAAAAAGGGATTTGTTGAGGGCTGCAGGAAATACATTGGTGTGGATGGTTGTTTTTTGAAGACTTGGATTAAAGGTGAGCTAATTGTGGCAATGGGTAGGGATGCCAACAACCAAATGTTCCCTATAGCCTGGGCAGTTGTAGAGAAAGCAGATCAATACACATGGAGATGGTTTCTTAACCTTCTTCCAAAGGATATTGGCATAGGAAATGGAGCCGGATGGACCATTATGTCTGATCAACAGAAGGTATTATGTTGTCCATATAACTATATTTCTCTCTTTTAATTTATTGTTGTTCTTACTATTGTGTAAATGAAATCCCATACCCTCACAGCCCAGTGTAAACTGAAGAATCCCATACCCTCACAGCCCAGGATTTGTACTTGAAATTTATCGGATGGACCCTGAATGACGGAGTAAAATTCTATCTCGAAAGGATCTTTTGCTTATTATGGTTCTGTCATTTGTATTTGCTCATTGCTAAACACTAATAATATCTTCCACATCATCTTAAGAATGCTGGTCAGCAATGCGCGCCTTGACTAAAACTGCCATAACTCCGTGCACGAACCATATTTTTGTGAACCGTTTTTTTTATTAGAAAGTAGACTCACATAGCTTTCTAAGCATGTATAGAACTCCTCCTAGAACCTTCCGAGCTAATACAGACTAATCAGCAAAATAGACTGAATTTCTTGAACTGCACATTTTGGGCAACACTTAATTCACCTCTGTTTTCTTGGTCCTTTGGCAACACTTAACTCACATAGCTTTCTGAGATTTCTTTTCATGGTAAAAGCTTAATGCTATGTAGTCTATTTAACTATATTTCCCTCTATTTTCTTGGTGTAAAATCTTAATGCTATGTTGTCCATTTAACTATATTTCCCTCTTTTAATTTATTGTTGTTCTTACTATTGTGTAAATGTTAATTGAATTTTATTCATTTCTATACAGGGATTGGAACTTGCAGTAAATGACTTGTTCCCTGAGATATATCACAGAAATTGTGCGAGACACATTTATGCAAATTTCAGAAAAAGAGGCTTCACTGGTGTAAACTACAGGATATTCTTTTGGGCAGCAGCCAAGTCAACAACTGAGGCTGACTTTAAGAAGAATATGGAGAAGATTAAAGTGTTGTCTAAGAATGCTTACAAGCATTTGATGGATAGGGATCCAACAAGATGGAGTAAGGCATTCTTTTCTACCGACTCCATGTGTGACTGTATTGACAATAACCTTTGTGAAAGCTTTAATAATTGGATACTAGAGGCTAGATATAAACCCTTAATCAGCATGCTAGAAACCATTAGGAAACAAGTAATGGTTAGAATCAGAAATAAAAGAAAGTATATGAATAAAAGATTGGTTGAGGGTAAAAGGTTTGGAGAAAGGGTGATAAAGATTTTAAAGGATTCAATAGTCAAGTCTAGGAATTGCAATTCTTTATGGACTGGTGGTACACAGTTTGAGGTTGAGGGTAGAGGGGGCACAGTAGTTGACCTAACCACTAGGACATGCACTTGTAGGGCATGGAAACTAAGTGGTATTCCCTGTTGTCATGCTATTTCAGCCATAACTTGTATGAGAGAAGATCCAGAGAATTATATATATGAGTGCTTAAGAGGTGAAACATACTTAAGATCTTATCAGTTTATGTTGAAAGCATTGAATGGTATGGATAAGTGGCCGGAGTCTGATAAACCAGTGATGTTGCCACCACCCCCAAGAATTGTGAAAGGAAGAACAAAGTGGAATAGAAGGAAGGATGCCTTGGAAGATGGTAAAGGGAAGAAAACAACTGAGCTTCCAGAAGAAGAACCTGTTGAAGTGGATCAATACAAAACAATAAAAAAATCAAGGAAAGGAGTTCAAATGACATGTAGTATTTGTAAGGGGAAGGGACATAACAAAAAGAAATGCCCTCAGAAGTCAGTTGATGACAATCCAAACATGCCTGAGAAACAAGGAGAACAACCTGAAGTTTATGTGCCAGCTTCAAAAAGGAACAAACAACTTGTAAGTATTTAAAAGCAAATATTTATTATAGACAGTATAACTAATCATTTACTTTATTAACAAAATGTCTACCTGTTTCATATGCAGGTTAGGAGGAAGAAAGCTTCGGAATCTGGATCTGCAAGTATGGAAGCAAGAAGAAATGAAGAAGTTGTAATGCATATTCTTGCTTTTTGTGTAGCTTTATCTTTAAGATTTGTCATTTAATAAATGACTCATGTTTACATGTATTTGTTTTCTCATTTTTGTTTCAGGGAAGTGGGTCACGAGGGAAGGCAGGTGGAAGACAAAAGTCTAGGGATGCTGAAAGTGGGGTAAGCTTTGACAAAGCATGTTACTTTAGTCCCCTTCCCATGTGAGTACTGTCCTCTGTCCCACTTAAAATTGTATTTCTTTTGGTTTCATTATAGATGAGGACAATGACTAGTACAACTGGCCTTGAAGCAAATTTTGCAAGGAGTGGAAGGTCATTTATCACAACTGATTCACTGCAGCAACAATCCAAGGATAAAAGGAGAAAGAGAAATTAAGTTTGTACTGGTGTTGGTTGTTGGATTCTTTTTATTTTTTGATCCAAGTCCATGGACAAACAACTATGCAGTTTTTTAAACATTTATGATGCTCTTTTGATGCTTGTTGGAAACTGATGTTTTGGTTAATATTTAAGAAGGTTGTTTGTGTAGTTGTTGGTTTTTATGGCTGGGGTGGGGTTTTTGGCTCTACAGAGTTGTTAAAATAATGGTTGGTAATTTTCCTACTCTATAATGTAAAATTGAGGTTCAAGATGATTAACGCATTAAGGATGTTTTTTTTTCATTGTAGATGTGTTTACCAATGGTGTTTGTTTAAACATTATTTGGTCGTACTCCCTATGTCTCAAAATGATTTTTCTAATTTTTTGTCATTTCACTCCGTTCCAAAATGATCTTACTATTTTTTCTTCAAGCTTTGAAAAACAATTATAGGTTGATTTAATGATAAAAAGTGAAAAAATCATTTTGAGACGGAGTGTGTATTCCACAAATGGTGAAAAAATCATTTTTGAGCCGGAGTGTGTATTCCACAAATGATCTTACTGTGTTTTGTATGTGTTAAAGACTTAAAGTCTAGTCAGCTTCCAACTCAGCAGGATTAAACGACACATAAACGGCTGGTTGACGGAAGGACGAACTTGTCCTAAAATAGGTTAGTTTAAGGAACAAAAGGTAAAAAAAAAAAGTTCGCGGACGAAAAGGTAAAAACTTAAAAAGTTCAAGGACTAAAAAGGTACTTTACTCGATAAAAGCACTGCTACTTATCTTTGTAGTCAGATCGACACTACCTGGCATGGGGCTATTGAGATCCACGGGGAGTTTCATTGCTATGGCTATTACTGTTAGAGAAGCATCATTGAGAGTGAAATATTTGCAAGGAAACCAGAGCTTTTTGTGTCGGAAACCATGGAAGACGTCAGTTGACTAAATTTCACCACTATAAAAGTTGGTTGCTAACCAACCAACATATTAGAGATTGACCTTTTGTAGTTGCTAATATGGCTACTGAAACACATTTGAATTGCAACTAGTTTATAATTCAATTGCAATTCAGTTACAGTTCGGTTACATTTTAGTGAAATTAGCCACTACAAAAGATCTTTTTCTAGTTATTTGGTTGGTTAGTAGTCGAAATTTATCGGTGGCAAAAACAGTAGCTAAAACATAAATTTTATGTAGTAGAGGGAAACTTTACTCACATCACTTGTCAGTTTCTCAACTGTGGACATGCTCCGTGTAGGATCAGATTCCTCAGTAAATGCTATTTTGAGCATCTCATTGTATTTATACCGTAAAATATTCTTTGAAATGGGAATCATAAAAGATGAGGAAGTTATTAGAGTCAAGAGATAAAGCATGAGAAACATGAAAATCACATGATAGAAGAATGTGAAATCATTTATCGATATTAGACCAGTAGACAGTTGAATGGAAAGATTCACAATAATAGTGATTAAGAGGATACCCAAAGCTACGATGTTCAAGAGAAGTTCACGGCTATTCATGGATCCGAGAGAAGGCATAAAATTAGCCATCATGATACACATGAAAGCACTGCTACTTATCTTTGTAGTCAGATCGACACTACCTGGCATGGGGCTGTTGAGATCCACGGGGAGTTTCATTGCTATGGCTATTATTGTTAGAGAATCATCGTTAAGAGTTAAATATTTGCAAGGAAACCAGAGCTTTTTGTGTTGGAAAACATGGAAGACGTCAGCTCACTACTAGAAATTTATGTTTTAGCCACTAATTTTCACCACCAAAAAAGTTGGTTGCTAACCAACCAAATTATTAGAGACTGACCTTATGTAATTGCTAATATGGCTACTGAAACACATTTGAATTGCAACTAGTTTGTAATTCAATTGCAATTCAGTTACAGGTCGGTTACATTTCAGTGAAATTAGCCACTACAAAAGATCTTTTTCTAATTATTTGGTTGGTTAGTATTCGAAATTTATCGGTGGCAAAAACATTAGCTAAAACATAAATATTTTGTAGTGGAAGGAAACTTTACTCACATCACTTGTCAGTTTCTCAAATGTGAACAAGCTCCGTACAGGATCAGATTCCTCAGTAAATGCTATTTTGAGCATCTCATTGTATTTATACCGTAAAATATTCTTTGAAATGGGAATCATTAAAGCTGAGGAAGTTATTAGAGTCAAGATATAAAGCATGAGAAACATGAAAATCACATGATAGAAGAATGTGAAATCATTTATCGATATCAGACCAGTAGACAGTTTAATGGAAAGATTCACAATAATAGTGATTACGAGGATACCCAACGCTACGATGTTCAAGAGAAGTTCACGGCTATACATGGTTCTGAGAGAAGGCAAAAAATTAGCCATCATAATACACATGAAAACACTGCTACTTATCTTTGTTGTCAGATCGACACTACCTGGCATGGGGCTGTTGAGATCTACGGGGAGTTTCATTGCTATGGCTATTACTGTTAGAGAAGCATCATTGAGAGTGAAATATTTGCAAGGAATGAATGTAAGCTCGCCGAAAAAATAATAATTTTTAGGAGTCGCCACGCGGTTTTAAAGGAAACATTGAAAACCTTTTGAAAGAGAATTTGGGTTCGGGGGTCAGGTTACGTGTTGGGAAGAACCGAGAGTTCACCCAACACGCCTCGTCCGTAGATGAGTCTTTCTATGTTCAACATTCAAAACATTCAAGAGTGTGTGTGAAATGTGTGTGACAAGATATGTAATGAAATGCATATTAATGCTTCATTTTATTGCTCAAAACAGGGGAATTACAGCTTGTGAGCCTTTTACTGTGGGAGGCCACATTCCACTTACAATGAGGATTGAACAAATTACAGTTGGAAAATGACTTCTGCAGAATGGCACCTGGTGTCGCGTGATACAGGATCTACTTTGCAGGTTGTGTCGCGTGACACAAGTTATCATATGCAGAAGCCTTACAAATTTAAGCACAAAATTAACAGAGATCTCCAATCACCTCAAATGAGTGTGGATATTGAAGATTCACACCCTATTTTGAGTGACAAGAGATCTAGATGAGCAAAGTTACAAATGAAATGATAGTCTCTGCATAGGGCTGGTTATGTCGCACTACATAGGACTAATGAGGTTAATTGTGTCGCATGGCATAATGTGACCTTCTGCAGGGACTTTACAATTCGATTATAGATTCAACAGAAAACCAAACAGATCCAATGATTACACCAAATCAACTCAGAATAACACGAATTAACAACAAATTGACAAAGGGGTTTGGATATGGGGAGATCCACACCCCTTGATGAACAAGCAACAATATAATCCAAATCACATCATAAGCATGAACAATAACAAGCACAACAGGTTAAACAGAGAGATGGCGATTGGGACTTGATAATTGAAGGCGGATGGAGCCTAATTACCAAGTCCAAGGAATAGAAATTGTACAATGAACGAAGTATGGTAGAGAAAAAGGGGTAGGGAGTTGTTACCCTTGTAGATCCATCACCACTACACCAAGTTAGGTGCAATGGCCTTATAATCAGCTGCAGTACGTGGATTCGAGCACAGGAGGAGCTTCTGGTCTTGGATCTTCAGTGGTGTGTGAAGTATGGAAGTAGATGGGTGAATTATGTATGAATGAGGTTGAATTGGAAGGAATTGGTTGGTGTTGTGTGTGGAAGGAGGAGAGAGACTGGCTTCTGGTGTAAATTTGGTAGATTGACCTTAGGGAATGGGAAAAGGATCCTCAAATGAGAGGTGCAGAGCTCTATTTATAGCTACAGATGATGGGTATATTGTGTCGTACGACCTCATGCAACCACTTTCCATGGCTCGAGTTGTCACGTGACACAACATGTCCTTAACCGCTTCTGGTGCCAAAACCTGGTTCTGGAACATTCCAGGTTAATACCCAAAAGGTCCAAAACTGGTTTATTCCTTGTAGGTCCTTTAGCATGAGTAAAGTACTGAAAAGTACTTCATTCGCAAGAAACTTATGAGATGTTTCCGGAAGTCTCAAAATGGACCGGGAATTTACCAAAACGCCCCCTAATGCAATTTTATCATATTAAAATGCATCTAAAAAGGGTCACGAATTAGATTGGCGTACTTATAGAGCCCCTCGGCAACGTCACTTATGGAAGAAGTGAGGTTATCGATAAGAAAATACCCAATCCTAATGAGCGGCTGGGGATATGGCGGATGGCTGGATGATGATTGGTGAGATCGGATGGCTGGACCTTTGGAGAAAGGATTCCTACATATCCCAGGTGGGAATCAAGCCGGTTGTAGTTCGAAGACGAAACTGTTGGGTGAAGGAAACCATGTGAAATTACCCGGGATTTCGCGCGGGGGCGCGAAACGCGGTTGTCTTTCGCGGAGGTTTGGTGTCTGAGACCTCGCTTCATGGGAAGGAAAAAATGAGGAGTCGCCACGCGGTTTTTGTATTTTGAGCCCAAACGTTGAGAAACGGCTATTGAAAATGGTGTCGTTTTTATTGGTAGCAAAAACTTAGGAAAAAGCTTTGAAAATGGGGATCATTTTTATTGGCAGGAAAAATGAGTAAAAAGCTTTTTTTACCAGAGATTGTTAGGTTCGGAGGTCACGTTACGTTTCGGGTAGAGTATTACGAGATCGCCCGAAACGCCTCGCATGACGAGTCTTTCTACCTTTCTCGAAATCGTGTGTGTGTGTGTGTTTGTTTTGAAATGGGGGCTTGAATGACAAGCTTAATCTTGGTTTGAATGTCAAACGTTGATTAGGTGACTTTGTTTGAAAAAATGAGCGTTTGAATGACAAACGTCGGTTTTGAGTTTGAAATGAGCGTTTGCGTGGCAAACGTCGAATTTGAGTTTGAAATGAACGTTTGCGTGGCAAACGTCGATTTTGAGTTGAAAAGGAGTTCGAAGGTCGAACTCCGGTTTTTTGAACCGGGCGCGTCATTGTTAACGATATTTACGGGAAAAATGCGTATTAAATGATTTTGAGTGTCAAATGGCGGCTTTTAGTTTGAAGATGAGCGTTTGGAGGCCAAACGTCATGTCGCGCATTTTGAAAGAGAGTTCGACGGATGAACTCCGGTTTTGAACCGGGCATTATTTTGTTAACGATTTTTACGAGAAAAATGCGTATTAAATGATATGCGATCAACGAATTGGGTTGCGACTCGGACTTTGAAAAGTAAATACTATCACGATCCAAACGGGTCGGACTTGTAAATGACAGTATTTAAAGCAGTGTCAACGGAATCAAACGATCCGGAATCGTAAATGACGATCGACGAGGCCAATCGGCTCGGATTTGTAAATGACGATCAACGAGGCCAAACGGCTCAGATTTGTAAATGACGGAAGTTAAATAATGATCAACGGATCGATCGATCCGAAATTGGTAAATGACGATAAAAGTAAACGGAACGGGGTCGGAACGCCGTTTTAACCCGTGATTACTTCTCTTACGGAAAGAGAAGAGGATCGAGGGGCTAAAACGTATCGGACCCCGTTAGACGGAGGCGTCTACATTTCGATAACGATGTTCGAAACGGTTGTAGCGACTGGCGCGTAAACCGAGACGGAATGAGAGATTTAGAGAGAGGGAGTTATACCTATGGCTAGGGTCGACTCCTTTGGCTCGGAAGGTGTGTACGGGACATGAAAAGTGATTCGAAAGGTTGTTTCGAAGTAGTAAGGGGCATATTTGATCGAAATACGAAGGTTTCACGTGAATCGAGACAGAACGGAAGCTCGGAAGGGGTGAAATCAGTTTGGGCCGAGGGGTGTGGTGATTTTTTGGAGTAAAAAGTCCCTTCAAATGGCTTTGACAGCCATTTCTATTTATAGGTGAAAAATGCAGTAGGAGTCCGGACGGACTTTGCCTGAATCCAGGGGGTTTTGTGGTATTTTGAGAATTTGAAGGACTTGCTGGCAATTTCAGAAAATGTGCACAGGGAGTCCGGCCGGACTTGGCTTGCAAATCAGGGGTATTTTGGTCTTTTGGCCTTGATTTGTGATTGAAGAGTTACTAGAGGGAGGTGGCATGGCTGCCACGTGCCCTCTGAGTCACCAGCGGAGTTCGTTCCCCGGTCCCGGTTTCGTCCGTTTTTTAAAATAACAGTCCGAAAAATGTCCGAAAAGCCCCCGGAAAGTGCCGGAAAATGCGTTTTTCAGGGAAAGCCATACTTTTACGTGAGATGACACGGGTTAAGTACGGTTCGACGTCGGGATGCACGGGCGATCCCCGGACGTCTCGTTAGCACAGCAGCAGGGAGTTTAACGAGTTCGGTTAACCTGGAGCGGGCCGGTTAACGGATTTCGGTTAACTTTCGGCGGATTTGGACGATCCGGATTTGGGTACTTACGGTTAGCCCCTCGGCGACGTCACTTCCGAAGGAGGTGGGGTCGTTGAAAAAGATAAGGATCCAAATCGGGATGCCTTACTTTGAAAGAGACACAGGCGGTCGGTGGTTGGACCCTTAGCGAAAGGATTCCTACGTATCCCGGCGGGAATCAAGCCGATCGTAGTTCGAAAGGGGGCAAGGGCCGCGCATGGGGACCTTGACCTGAGCGAGACATGTTAGGAGGCGTCTAAGCTGAATGAGACCATTCGCGAGTACTGTACACGAATGGAAGCTGTTGGGAGGCGTCGAACACAGGACTTCGAAACCTTCGAGGCGTGTGGCGCCTCAAACCGGAGTTGCGATGCGACGAGGCGTGTGGCGCCTCAAACCGAGTTGCGATGCCGACGAGGGCGTTCGTGCACAGGTCTTGGGCTTATTGCATTGCCGGGTTTATCTGCAGGGATGAGGTAACAATGAGGGGAACGGTTGTGTTAAACTGGCGTTATTAACAACACGGCGGGATCGACATTTCTTCTTTAGAATCCTGCTAGGGATGAGCATTCGGGCTTACCTTGATGGCCGAAGAGGGATTGTTGTGCGGGCTTACCTTGATGGCCGCTGAGGTGGAACGGTCGGGCTTACGGCGCGGCGGGAGATGAATGTTCACTTGCTGAAGTGAAAAGGTGTTCGGGCTTACGAGGATGGCCGAAGAGGGATTGTTGCAAGGCGTTCGTGCCTTGGGGTTCGGGCTTATTGCTGCTACCGAGAAGACGAACAGCGAAGGTCTCAATAGAAGAGTGGAGGTCGGACCGCGAAGGTCGGGATTGACTGTTTGAGATCGGACCGTGAAAGGTCGTGATTAAGGATTGAAATTGGACCGTGAAAGGTCGCGATTGAGGATTGAAATCGGACCGTGAAAGGTCGCGATTGAGAGTTGAAGTCGGACCGTGAAAGGTCGCGATTGAGGATTGAAATCGGACCGTGGAAGGTCGCGATTGAGGATTGAAATCGGACCGTGAAAGGTCGCGATTGAGGATTGAAATCGGACCGTGAAATGTCGCGATTGAGAGTTGAAGTCGGACCGTGAAAGGTCGCGATTGAGGATTGAAATCGGACCGTGGAAGGTCGCGATTGAGGATTGAAATCGGACCGTGGAAGGTCGCGATTGAGGATTGAAATTGGACCGTGAAAGGTCACGATTGAGAATTGAAATTGGACCGTGAAAGGTCGCGATTGAGGATATGGGATCGGACCGTGAAAGGTCGCGATTGAAGATTGAAATTGGACCGTGAAAGGTCGCAATTTGAGAATTGAAATCGGACCGTGAAAGGTCGCGATTGAGACTTGAAATCGGACCGTGAAAGGTCGCGATTGAGGATATGGGATCGGACCGTGACAGGTCGCGATTGAGACTTGAAATCGAACCGTGAAAGGTCGCGATTGAGAATTGAAGTCGGACCGTGAAAGGTCGCGATTGAGACTTGAAATCGGACCGTGAAAGGTCGCGATTGAGGATTGAAATCGGACCGTGAAAGGTCGCGATTGAGAATTGAAGTCGGACCGTGAAAGGTCGCGATTGAGAATTGAAATCGGACCGTGAAAGGTCGCAATTTGAGAATTGAAATCGGACCGTGAAAGGTCGCGATTAAGACTTGAAATCGGACCGTGAAAGGTCGCGATTGAGGATATGGGATCGGACCGTGACAGGTCGCGATTGAGACTTGAAATCGGACCGTGAAAGGTCGCGATTGAGAATTGAAGTCGGACCGTGAAAGGTCACGATTGAGACTTGAATTCGGACCGTGAAAGGTCGCGATTGAGGATTGAAATCGGACCGTGAAAGGTCGCGATTGAGAATTGAAGTCGGACCGTGAAAGGTCGCGATTGAGACTTGAAATCGGACCGTGAAAGGTCGCGATTGAGGATTGAAATCGGACCGTGAAAGGTCGCGATTGAGAATTGAAGTCGGACCGTGAAAGGTCGCGATTGAGACTTGAAATCGGACCGTGAAAGGTCACAATTTGAGAATCGAAATCGGACCATGAAAGGTCGCGATTGAGACTTGAAATCGGATCGTGAAAGGTCACAATTGAGGATTGGAATCGGACCGTGAAAGGTCGCGATTGAGAATTGAGATCGGACCGTGAAAGGTCGCGATTGAGACTTGAAATCGGACCGTGAAAGGTCGCGATTGAGACTTGAAATCGGACCGTGAAAGGTCGCGATTGAGAATTGAAATCGGACCGTGAAAGGTCGCGATTGAGAATTGAAATTGGACCGTGGAAGGTCGCGATTGAGGATTGAAATCGGACCGTGGAAGGTCGCGATTGAGGATTGAAATCGGACCGTGAAAGGTCGCGATTGAGGATTGAAATTGGACCGTGAAAGGTCGCGATTGAGGATATGGGATCAGACCGTGAAAGGTTGCGATTGAGGATTGAAATCGGACCGTGGAAGGTCGCGATTGAGGATTGAAATCGGACCGTGAAAGGTCGCGATTGAGGATTTAAATTGGACCGTGGAAGGTCGCGATTGAGGATTGAAATCGGACCGTGAAAGGTCGCGATTGAGGATTGAAATCGGACCGTGGAAGGTCGCGATTGAGGATATGGGATCGGACCGTGAAAGGTCGCGATTAAGAATTGAGATCGGACCGTGAAAGGTCGCAATTGAGGATCGGACCGTGAAAGGTCGCGATTAAGGATTGGAATCGGACCGTGAAAGGTCGCGATTAAGGATTGAAATCGGACCGTGGAAGGTCGCGATTAAGAATTGAAATCGGACCGTGAAAGGTCGCGATTCAGGATATAAGTGATGGTGAAAACCATTAGGAATTTTAACGTCTGGAGACGAGCGTTAGTGAAAACTAACTGGGAATTTATCCTCGGGGGATAGGGTGTTAGAAATGTCTAACTGGGGAAATTTTATACTTTTGGGGGGCCAAAAGAGGTAAAATTGGAACTGCATAAAGCTGAGCGGCCAAAGTGGCAAAAAAAATTTCTGGTACAGTAAGAGTCCGGCCGGACTTTTACTGAATTTGACCATGTCCTTTTCCGCGCCGAGGCCGAGGGAGGAGAGGCTATTTTCTTCCATAAATTCCGACGAGGAGGAGAGAAAGGAGGAGAGAAAATCCAACCCAAATTGTGAGATTTGCCCGTATTTGTGAAGGAAAATCGCTATGGAAGGTGATTTGGGACAAATGGCTCGCCACGGAAGGACCGATGACGAAAGAACTCGATTGGTTCGGACCATTCGAACCATTGTGCATCCATTGAATCCGGCGGAGTTTTATCCGGCGAGGGATAGACACAACTCCAAGGATGGGATCAAGAGACAAGTAAGCTTCCTACAAATTCCATTAATTTTAAGAATGTGCATTCTTTAAATGTTAGAAATTTGTTTAGGAATGAACATAGGGATTTTGGTGCCCGAATTGGGGCTTTTGACTTTGCCATGAATTGTTGTCGAAATTGACTAGGATGTAGTTCAATTGACACTATGGGTGGATGACATAAAAATTTTGGTTGCAAAATTCCATGTCTAGATGCATTTTCCAAAATTAAAGTTGCTTTAATTCGGGACGGAGTAAATTTTCGAAATGTTCGAAAGAGATTTGAAAGTTCCGGATTCGACGGAGTTTTCAAAATGTTTTGAAAGTTCCGGATTCGACGGAGTTTTCGAAATGTTTTGAAAGTTCCGGATTCGACGGAGTTTTCGAAAGATTTTGAAAGTTCCGGATTCGACGGAGTTTTCGAAAGATTTTGAAAGTTCCGGATTCGACGGAGTTTTCGAAATGTTTTGAAAGTTCCGAATTCGACGGAGTTTTCGAAATGATGGGAATATACGTAGGAAATGAATGAGAACCGTATCTGCATTGCATCCTTTCGACATACGTTGGTGCATTACATTGACGTTGCTTACATCTTTGTTTATGCGTAGGGGACGAGGGCGGTTAATACCCACAACCGAGAAGAGTCGGGGTGCTTTTGAGGCGGTGCGAGCATTGTGGGATATTATCTCGAACGTGGCTCGAGAGGGAGAGAGGAGTCGCGGCGGTGGTGCTTGACTCCGGGTTGGTGGGTTCATCGGTGCTATAGGCTGCGGCAGTGATACGCCGAGGCAGGGTCCATGTATGTTGCTACGAGTGAGTATTGGTGGGATACGACCCACACTTTCCATTTCGAGATGGGGAGCGACGGTGACTCCCACGGATTTTGCCGCTATCAGCTGGGTTGCCAACTTATGGCAACACGGCGGGTGTGGGTTGATAGTTATACCCGGAGCGATTATGCAGGCTGCTTTGGGTTTTGATATTACCGATGCCGGGGGCTTAGGCATTCGGTACGAGCCGATGGAGAGGCATGCGGGCGGGTGTCGCCGCTTATCTAGCTGGATCCTTGAGGATGACCGCGGAGCGCAGCTCGAGGTTCCTTTGGTTCGCGTTGTCGCGACTTTATTTCCGACTTCGACACATCTGTCACTTCCCTTTGCTCGGGTCGGCGATAGACTTGGATGCCGTGAGGGGTTCGCGTGGGGGAGGCTGGGTGGCGAGCTCTATCATTCCACTGGACGGAGTTCTCGCGGGAGAGGAGCACTCCTTTAGGCGCTTCACGCTGTCTTGGATGTAAGTTTACGTACTTTTTCTCTTCCTTGCCTCTTTTATGTACTCGTATGTATACGCTTTGTAGGCGACATAACTTTCCATTCTCTTGGCGAGTGCGGTGCTATGAGGTGTTCGGTCCGCGAGATTGGGACATCAAAGAGCCGTACCGACCCACATTCCCTGCCATGCTTGGTTTGGCGAAGAAAGCGAAAGAGGGCGGTCTCTTCGAGAGTTGGCACTCGAGTGTCATACGAGGAGGTGTCTCGAGCCTTGAACCGGGAGTTCTACGAGAGGATCCAGTTGACACAGTGGAGTAGGTTTGATGCCATTCTTTATTCGGATTGCTAGCGAGACTACACGGCGGCGGAAGCTCTGGTGGGACTTCAGCTGCGACGCCATGTATGCAGGGGAGAGGGTGACTCGTCGGCATAGGCGGGGTCCCTTCCCTTGGTGCCGGTGGATCCTCCGATGTACATGCGGCATCCGGGAGATGCCGATGGATGAGCTGGAGGGTACATACGGGCGTGTACTACACCGAGTACATCATAGCGGGGGCCGCCTATGATGTTTTCTTGAGGATGAGGCTGAGGAGCCCGCGGGTGCGGCATAGAGAGGCGAGGTCCACTGGAGGTCCTCGAGATTTTCCGGTCCCACGAGCTAGGATGGCGTACGAGGGCTGGATGGTTCGCGTAGGCGACTTGTGATCCCGCTCCCGGGCGAGCCGAGACCACGATACGGGCGGACCCCAATGCTTCGGTGAGCGCCTTTTTGATTTTACGCATTTGATAGTAGTATTACGCAAATGTTGCATACATACTTTACGCTTGTCTTCGATGACTTTCTGGTTCGCGAGTGTACGGCCGTACGTGACGCCGTGAGGGTGGTGGACGGGTGGTCCGCCTACGCTAGGAGACTCGTGGAGTTCATGCGGTGCGGTTCCGGAGGAGCGTGGATGTCCGTGATCGGGGGCCGTCTAGGCCGAGAGATTCGCACTTGCTCCCACGAGTGGTGGGGAGGACTTTACGCGGGGTTCGGCCGGTTCGCGGGCGGAACGGCTGGATTTGGAGCTCCTTCTTCTGCGCACTCGGGCGCGAGAGGGAGTCCTCGAGTTCGCGTACTCAGGAGGCCTTTTGCCTATTCATTTGGAGGAATTTGGCGAGTTCTGTTTGCGACGGATCCGGCGGCGGCGGAGCGGTGCGTCGAGTGCACGGATGACGAGCGGGACTCGAGTAGTCCTATTTTCTTGCTTTCTTTCTTTCTTGCTTTGTTTAGACAAAATGCATGTATTTGTCGGGAACAAATTTGATTTGAAGCTGTATTTGCAAAAAGGCGCCGTGGGGCGGAACACATGTACTTCGCATATTTATTACGTGATCACCTTACATTATTTTTGGCAAATAAGGAAGTAGGTTAATCAAAAATAAATAAAATGATAAATGCACTAAAAATTGAACGGGTCAAAAATTAAGCATGTATGCACTAATTATTAATTATTTGCCTTTGTTGCACGAGCCGGGCGGAAGGGATGCGATATTGGTTGAATGAAACCATGGGCGGCACGCGGGTTTCTTAAGGGTGAAACGAGGGAGTTGTTTGGAAATGTTTCCAATTTAGGGGCGGCGGCTGCAGAGTTGACCAAGTCAGCTGAGAGGGAATCGGCCGGACTTGGAATGAATTTCAGATTCTTTAAATTGCAATTTCGGCTTTGCAATTGGTTAAGCTAGCGCATAGTTTTTGATCATTACATTTGAATTCTCTCAAACTTCCAAGGTTCCTTTCATTTTCATGGCTCCCTTTCCCAAGTTATCGTCTCGGATGCAAGAGCGATATTTGGACAACTTTCGGTCGTGGGTACGGAACCACACGAGGCGAGAACAAAGGGTTTTCGAAGGCACATTACGGGATTAAATCTGTTTGGGCTTTGAAGGAGCTCATGCCGGATTGGGATCTTTTGAGAGCCGCGTCTCGGTTACAGGACGTACGGAGGAATGTGTACGGCTTTTCGTACAACGAAGTCACTCCTACGTTTGAAGATTTCCGGGCCGTGCAGGAGGACTGAGGCGGGCAGCTAGTTCTTCCGTATCTTTGGTGGCATGGCCCTTTGTTGAAGCTAGTGTCTTTGTTTGGTATCTCAGGTGGAGAAGCATACGGGATCTTGTCTGAGGATACCGATTACGTTGACATTTCGGGACTGCCGAAAGATTTGCGGGCGAGGAGCGTCTTTTCGTGGGGCGCGTTTGCTTTGTGCGCGATTGCTACTCTGTTCACATTCACGTCTGCAGGTGTGTGCCATCACGGTGTCTTGGACACTGGTGAGCGATGCGGAGTGGGGAGACATCGTGCCGCTGGTCTTGGGCGAGACGTTCACAGGCATAGGTCGGATGGCGGCCGGTAGCCGATACATGTGGGGAGGAGTCTCGCTATGCGACCATGTGGTTGAGGAGAGGCTACGAGATGATGCACGAGGTGCCAATGTCTTGTGACGCTTGGTCTTTCTCTCGGCGTCCTACGGTGATAGGGGCGTCGAGGCCGAGGCTGGAGCTACGGATGGCTAGACTTTGCACGCATCACTTGCGATGGTGGGTTCCCATTGGAGATTCTGAGACTTGTAGGACCACTCGGGGAGGGTGCATTGGTTGTCGGAGTGCGGAGTTTGTCTCGAGACGTCTTTCTATATTCCATCATTGGTTACTGCGGCGATGCAGTGGAAGCGAGTGCCATGGCCCGATCCGAGTTATCTTGCTACCTTTGAGGTGGGATCTCTGCGGATGGAAGATCCTTCGACGCTATTGCGATCACCGGTGGTGGCAATACACGTCCTTTCCCGGGGTTCTCTTTCGCGGAGAGAGAGGCCTTTACGTCGACGCGATATACGGCCGAGTACGAAGAGTGTATAGGGGAGACACGAGATGGCTATCTTGTGGAGACGGAGTGAGCTGTTGAGTGCGATCACACAGACGGCTCGACCTTGAGGAGGACGAAGCAAGGGCTAACCACAGGAATCGTCTTGGCGATGCCATGGGCGATTATGAGACGAATGCGTCGGGAGGCCAATCAAAGGCTTTGTGATGATGGCTCGAAGCGAGGCGGCTCGAGACGAGCTAGAGAAAGAGGCTGCGTTAGCGGCCGCGGGGTTGACGGAGGCGTCGGGAAGAGTCCACGAGCCGGGTAGAAGGCCTACGGAATTTTCTGCGAAGGTGAAGAACACTCGCCGGGAAAAGGGAAAGGGAAGAAGGATGAAGGACCAAGTACGGGAAACTAGGTTGACCTTCTTTGTCCCGGAGTATCCACCCATTGTCATTGCGAGACACATTAATTGATTAATGTTTTATTGTAGTTTTGCTAGCGTGTAGCGAGTCAAGAGTTGACCGTGCTTGAACTCATCAAAGAATGTTTTAACCGTTATGAATTTGTAGGTTAAATGAAAAGAGTTTTTCGAAACACAAGCAATTGATGCTTATTGTATTTTTTGTTTTTAGACCGAACCAATGATGGCTGCCTACGTTCCCCTTTTACAATTGGACTAAGGGGCTCGAGGTCACCGTAGTTCGACACTTTAGGTGAATTTGAGAAAAACAAAGACAAAAGAAGTGCGACCTGTCTTTTACTGGATCATTAGCGGGAATGTATCCGGTTGGGTATTACTCTTTTAGCACTTTTAATTTGCGAGGGCGGTGTATGGGGAAGGAGAGTTGACTCGTGCTCTTCCTCAAACGAAGTATCTGCGGAGCTTGCTTCCGTTCACGGGGTTAACGAAAGGGTTTCCGTCCAAAGTCTGCTAGCTTCATGGCTCCTCAGGAGAAGATTCTTTGTACCACGAACGGTCCTATCCGGGTAGGCTCCCACTTTCAGGGGATTGGTGCGTAGGAGGCTTTTCCTTTAGCACCAAGTCGCCTTCTCGATGTCTCGGATCTTGACTTTCTTGTCGAATGCTCGTGCCATTACGCTTTGGTAGGCTCGAGTATGTTCCATGGCTTTCAATCTGCGCTCGTCGAGTAGAGCAAGTTCGTCGTGACGGCTCTGTAGCCATTCGACTTCATTGATCCCGTTTTCCAAGAGGACTCGGAGGGATGGAATTTCCAATTCCACGGGCAACATTGCTTCCATTCCGTAGGTAGCGCGAACGGAGTCTCCCTGTGGCGGTTCGGCGCGTTACGGTATCCCCGAGAGGGCTAGATGTAGCTTTTCGGGCCGGTCCCGACCTGCGAGTGGTCATCTTTCGATTATCATGGCGAGAGTTTTGTTGGGTTTGCCTCTCTTGCACCATTGGTTTGTGGTACGTAAGGAGAAGACTTGTGACGTGTGACTACGGGTCGGTCGGTAGTTGGTCACAATCTCCTTCAAAGTGGGTCCCATTGTCGGAGATGATCTCGTTGGGCACTCCGTATCGGCACATGATGTTCTCTCGGATGAACTCGGCCACCTTCTTAGAATTCAGTACCTTGTACGATCTGGCTTCTACCCATTTGGTGAAGTAGTCGACTGCGACTAAAATGAACTCGTGACCATTGCTCCCTGGAGGAGTGATCTTGCCGATGACGTCGATTCCCCATGTGGCGAAAGGCCATGGCGTAGTCATGCAATAGAGTTCATGTGGAGGAATGTGATTGAGGTTGGAGAACCGTTGACATTTGTCGCAGCTTCGGATGAAGCTGGATGCGATCTATTTCCATTGATATCCAATAGTATCCCATACGGAGAATGATGCGTGTCAATGCTCGGGCGTTCATGTATGCGGACCGCGAGTTCCGTTGTGAACTTCATTCATTAGCTTCATTGGCTTTTTCTTTGTTTACACCGAAGGAGTGGCCCTTGGTGGCGCTTCTTGTACAACATACCCCCCAGAATGACGAAGTGGGATGCCAGGCGTTTTAATGCCATCATGTTTTTGGCTTTGATCCCTTCTTTGTATTTTCCATCTTCATTTGTGAAGGAAGCTTCTCCGCTTTGGAGAATGCTTGGTAAATCTGATTGTACCGGGGTTCGTCGATCGTTTCTTTTTCTTTTTCGATCTCACGGCAATAGGCGGGTGTTTCCGTCTGCCTATTACGAGGGGTTTCTTGCTTTCCCATCGGGAATTTCGACAAGAGAGGCGAGGGTTGCCGGGCGTACGCGAAGCGGTTTCTGTCTCTTGGCAAATAGTGAAAAGAGATGTCCTTGGGCGAGCAATGAGCTCCTCCGTATGCAGTGGTACTTACGAAGGCGAGAATCTACCGTCTTCCATTTGTTGGACACTTGATTGATGATCAATCTTTGAGTCTCCATATACATCCCGGCTACGAGATGTTGCGCTCGAGGCGGCTTCCAAACTGCTGCACGAGGCTTCGTATTCTATTTGCATTGTTGGTTGCTTCAAAATTCGACTTGATGGCTATGGGAGTATGCTCGTCCTTGGGATCGACAAGGAGCATTCCAATGCCATTCCCCTTCTTGTTGGCTGCCCCATCGAAGAAGAGTTGCCGGCGGTTTGCTTTGTCAAGTGAAAAGATTCCGTCGTCAGGAAATTGCGGATCGGGACCCTTAGGTTCACTTTGCTCGGGAAGTCGGCCGGTGATGCGCCATGACTCTACCCTTTGTTGATTTTCGACCATGTACTTGATGTCGAACTCGGCCGGGAAGAATGACCACTTGGCTAGCCGCATTGACGGGGATGGCTTGTCAAAGAGATATCGGACGGGGTCCACTTTGGAGACCGGGAGCAGAATGCGGCTGCATGTAGTGTTTCGGTTTCCGACTACCCATACAGGCGGTACAAGTTTTCTCACGATCTTTGAGTAAGCTGAGTTCACTTCCTTGAAGCTTACGGCTTACGAAGTAGATTGCATGCTCAACCTTGGAATCTTTACTGTTCTTGTGCCGGCATTGCTCCGATTGACGTGTACATTCTTGTCGGATACGGGAGTAGTGGCTTGTCTTCATGTGGCGGAGCACGAAATTGGGGGATTAACCAAGTAGGTCTTGATCTTCTCAAAAATTTGTTTGGCACTCGGAGTCCCATTTGATGTCGGCATTCTTTTTCATCGGTTTGAACATGGGCTCGCGAGAGAAGATGTCAAGCTGGTTGATGAAGCGGCGATGTGCGAAGTCTTCCCATGAAGCTCTTTACTTACATCGGGGTTTGAGCGGCTTCATGTCGATGATGGCCTTGATCTTCTTGGGATCGGCTTCGATACCTCTTTACGTAACCATGTACCCCGGTACCTTGCCGCGCTTGACGCCGAAGGTGCACTTTGCCGGAGTTTAGCCTCATGGAGTGCTTTACGAGTACGTTGAAGAACTTCCTCGAGATCTGTCATGTCTTTGCATGTCGATCCCTTGGAGTGGATGATCATGTCGTCGACATATACTTCGATTTCTTTGTGAATCATGTCATGGAAGAGAGTACATTGCGGCCGTAGTAAGTAACCCCGGCGTTCTTCGGACCGAAGCGGCATGGCCAGTGTAACGAGTATGTCCCCGTGGAGTGGTGAAGCGATCTTGGCTTGATCCTCCTCGGACATTTTGATCTGGTTGTATCCGGCGAACCCGTCCACGAAGGACTTTACTTCGAAATTTGCCGTGGTGTCGACCGGCATGTCGATGTTAGGCGTGGGAAATCATCTTTAGGGCTGGCCTTGTTGAGATCCCGGAAATCCACACGGCATCGACCTTTCCGTTGGCCTTGGTGGCCGTCACGATGTTGGAGAGCCAAGTCGGGTACTCAATCACTACGATGAAACCAACTCGGAGCATTTTCTCAATCTCTTCTTTAACTTGCAAGGACCACTGCGGCTTGATCTTGCGCGGCTTACATTTGTGAGGCTTGGATTCGGGATCGAGGGAATGTGTGCTCCACGATTGAGGATCGAGTCTGGCATGTCTGGTATGACCGGGCGAACACGTCAACATACTCCCGGAGGAGGCTTATCGGGGCTTCTTTTACGCATCGGCGAAAGCGCCCACTTGTGTCTCTTTAGGCTCTTTGCGCGACCCCGGGTTCACTTTGGTCATAACCTCTTCGGCGGCTTGGGCCCGGTTGTCCTCTTGGTCAACTACACGCTCGAGAACTTCCTTAATGTATTGTTCGTTTAATGTGTACGCTTCTTTATCAATTGAATTATTAACGTCTTTTAAGTTGTTTGTTAACTTATCGGTTGTTAAAGTGGCAATGAGAGGATACTCAGAAAGGTCGAGACTTTTCATTAAACAAGAACGGGAATACATGATTGGCTACATTATCATAGTCCTTCGGCGTAAGGCCGTTGGATGACTCGGAAGGGCGGACTTTGACAAGGAGGCCCGGCTCGAAGGGTTTGAGACCGGGTTTAGGGAGATGTGGGTGCGGGCCCGGCTTGTCTTCCAGTTACGCTGGCTTGCCCTTGGTCGGTGAAAGTTACCCAATTCTTCGGTGGCATTCTTTGGATGCTTGATGAGGGTGCGGGGATCGAGAGGCTTGGCCTGCTTTGTCCCAATCATGGCAATCATGCTATTGTCGGAGCCCGATCGATCAAGTTTGGCAACTCCATGACTTCTTCAAACGGACTACGTAGATTTGGTCATTTGAGCATCCTCTATGAACTCTGGTTCCTTACGCTTTGGACTTACTTGTCTCGAATGTGGCCTCGGTGGCTGATCCGAACAATCTGTTTCCCATGGAGAGTACCTTGAGTTGCTCCTCCAAGTGCAGGATTCCCTTGAGTGTGTACTCGTCTTTGGCTGTGGTGGCGGTTGGTCCAGTAGAGGCTGTGATGTCGAGAACGCTCCCACTTATCGGATTAGCTTTGAGTCCTACGAAACGCTTGAGGTCCCGTGCTAGGCTGTTCCATTCTTCCTGTAGTCTACATCTTGACTATCCACTGCTTCTTTCTCATCTTCATCAGTTCAGCATCGGTCCCCTCGATTCTGTCGGTTTGTCGGTCCCCTCGGTTCTGTCGGTTCATTGTCGGT
The DNA here is from genome assembly GCA_022495995.1 of Adenophora triphylla var. japonica. Classification (NCBI taxonomy): domain Eukaryota; kingdom Viridiplantae; phylum Streptophyta; class Magnoliopsida; order Asterales; family Campanulaceae; genus Adenophora; species Adenophora triphylla. The sequence goes on along the minus strand of JAFEMH010001518.1, from coordinate 4,117 downwards.
CCCCTCGGTTCTTGTTGGTTCCCTTGTCGGTCCCCTCGGATTCTGGCTGTCGGTTCCCTTGGTGAAGTAATGAGCGAGGTCAAAGGCTGTAAGGTCGGAGGTGGGTGTGCCGTCGGAGGTTCCCCTTTTGTGGGGCTGCTTTGCCTTGGTGCGGGCGAGCCTTTTGTCTTCCTTGATGTCGGCCGGTGTTGGCACGTAGCCAAGCCACTGGACCGTGGTGTGGTCCTTGACTTCAATAACTTGGTGTTGGCCTTGCGGCCTTTTGCCGAGCCCAGTCACAGGATGAAGTTCATGAGTTTCATCATCCTCATGGCGGGAGGAATCGATCGTGAGACAGTGGAAGGTCCACGTTGCATATTTGGATCTTGGAGGTCTCGAGTGAATCCGAGTTAATGGCATGTCGTCATTATGCTTGATTTCTAACTTTGGAATGTCGTTAGTGCTTTGGTCCCCTCGGTGGTGACAGTATCGCCGTAGGCGTAGTGGTTAGCTCGTTGCCTTGCATGAACTTGAGGCGATGAAGGGTGGATGCCACGCCATTGATTTGATGCGGCCGGGGCGCCCAGGATAGGCTGTGAAAGTGATTGGAATGTCCAACACTTGGAATTCGGTGGGGATCATCCGCTTGCCGAACCGGATGTTAAGAGTAGCAACCAGAAGCATGTACGGGAAGTAGAGTCATAGGCCTTGGCAGTGTGGGTGAAGGCTTAAGATCTGTGGGCTTGATGTCAAGCGGGTCCATCATCTTGGCGGGCAAGACATTCATTCGAGAACCTCCGTCTACCAACACGCGGGAAGGCGACGCTCGTCAGCTGGCTTGTGATGTAGAGCGGCTCATTGTGATCGGCCCCAAATTTTGGAAGGTCCAAATCTGTGAAGGTGATAATGTTGCCATAGTGGATGTTGCCGATCATCTGAATGACTTCATGCGGGGTTGCGTCCACGGGGACCATGGTACGGGCCGAGGCTTTCCTCTAGCTTGAGCTTGTGAGGATATGAAGAGGTGAGCGAGAGACCAAGGGAAATGTTCGCTGAGTGCACTTGGTAGTGAGGATCGGGTCCTCTTTCAAGGAATTTGCGTCTTGGTGGCCGGATTGCAATTCCTGGCTCCCGTCGGCTTTTTGGTGGCCTTAGGTGGTAATGCATGGATTTGACCCGATCGGGTTAGGACGACATCGGGTTTGGTCCCTTACGAGCAGCTGCTCTGAGTTGAGCCATAGTTAGAGGAGGATTCCTCGTAGAATAGGGCCATATGTCTTCCCTCAACTCATTGATTGTGGATGAATTCCCGGGAGCTTCGGCGGCTTGAGCGGATTACGTCGGGATGCGGCTTGGATGCCTCTGCGGGAGAGTAGCCTACGGTTTGACCTTGATTGTTCGAATGTCGGTGCACAACGGTGGTTGCTGAGGCGAAGCGTGCGTTGCGACCCTCCGGGGAGGTTGGAGAGTTCTCGGCTCAAGCGAAACGGTCTCCTTGATCTCTTCACGGTATATCGCGTTCCTTTCCTTCTTCTTGAGCATACTCGGGGCATTACGGAGTTGGGTGCAGCGATACTCGTGGTTTGCTAGTTTTCCTCCGCTCACGGGCCCCGGATCAACCTTCTTGCGGCGGAGCTGCGTCGAGAGTTAGTGCTGCGTTTCTTCCCATGTGAGAATAGCCGGTGCTTCTTTGAAGCTGCGTGCGGCAGTCTAGAGTAAACCTCCATCGGGGAGAGTTTTCTCCTTTGCTTTATCGAGTGGCGGGTATGTCGGAAGGTGAGTACACGGCTTCCCGAACATCTGCCCATGTGGTAGTTCTTGCCCAGTTGATCGTTTACGTAAACGAATGCCTCGGTCTGTGGAATTTCCACTGAGTAGTTGCTCGAGGCAATTTCCATCTTCCTCTTGTTTTTAAATAGACCTTCCTCCTGAGTTGGCCTTTCAATTTGAGTGCGGAAATGATCCGTTCCCATCCTCCAGGACCACTTGGGAGTTCGGTTTTGTTGACTTCATGCCGGCTTGGAAGAGAATGGTTTCATCGTCTTCGTCGTCGCTTTCACGAGAGAACTTGCTTTCCCGGGAAGGTAAGCGGCGGGACTCGTTCTGTGTCGTTCCATCTCCTAGGTCATCGGGACCGTTGACCGCCCTTGCACAGCGAGAGGGGTTGGATGAGAGCAGAGACGGTAGTCGGGAAGTTGCCGTGAGCAAAACTCTTGAGGTCGGCTGGTCTAGAGTGGCCTCTCAGCTTTACGTACGAAGGCTGCTGTGACACTTTAAGGGCTTGGTCCACTGTAGGTCTTTCGAGCTTGGTCTTCGTCCCAAGACGACTTTCTTGAGCGGCTAGTTCCATGAGGGCTTTCCTTGCGAGAGCTAAGCGAGTCTCCGTAGGTGCGCCGTCATCGCTAGTGTCTAGAACCGTGATTACATTCAAATCGCCGAATGGCGGAACACTTGGATTACGTTGACGAAGGAAGTCGGGACAGGACATTCCATGCGGCCTTCCTTGATCTCGATTACCAAGAAATTTGCCCATATACGCTTGATTGACCCGGGGGTATTGAATGCAATGTTGGCGGTCTCGTGATCTCGCTCGATCGCCAAGTCTATCAGAGCTAGCGGTCGGCGCGGGATGTGCGAATCCCGGGGCCGTGACGGTGGGAAGAATCGAGCTGGAGCATGTTGATGCTTGAGGTGGTCATTTCCTATGTCGGAAGGCGGCTACGCCTTGCGGGGAAGACTTTCACGAGATGTTTCGGGGTGGGCTGCCGGAAGCGTTCGAGGTTGATCGACTCGTAGCGGGGTGAGGAGCTTGGTCTCCTTCGGCTGTTGCCCTTGGCCTTGGCGGCGCTTGAGGAGTATAAGCTTGAGGCGGCACGGGCCGGTTGCAGCTGGGTTGGTACTCGGAAGTAGTGATGAGCTGCGAGCTCGCTTGGCCGGGGCCTCGTTTACCGTGAGCGGGCGATCGTCGAGGTGACCTTAGCATTGCGAGAATCGACGATAAGGACCGGATCCTTGGTATCATCGGGATATACGGAATAGATGATGTTGGCAAGTAAATCGTGATCCACTTGATCGGAAGGGATTCTTCGTCGTGTCAACTTGATAACTTCCAATTGTCGGATAGCTGCACTGTCTTTGGACGTTGAGCTTGACAATCTCCGTAGTATTGGAACCTTGGTCGTAGGTGACACGATCGGAAGGAGTTCCGTCCTCAAGTGAGCATGTGAATGCGGAGTGCGCCGCAGGTGCTGCGCGCGTCCTCGGCTCCGGAGAGTCACGATTCGTCGTCATCGACGGCTCGATCAAACGTAGGGACGTATTGCGTGCGGTTGCATTCTTTGGAGCGGCTAGGAAAACATCATGCTCCTCGTTGGAGAAGAGGGTGCAGCGGGTAGTTCCTCGTGGAGGACGTCCCATACGACTTCCATGCATTCAAAATGAGAATGACGGTGCTTGTTGACCTTTATCACAAAGATCTCTTCGCTGGCGGGGGCGAGTTGGTTTGGAGAATGCTTGGCGAATCTCCGATTGGAGGCGGGGTTTATGTGCCCGCATCATGGCGATGTTCGGCGTTTCCTTCCAATACGCACTCCAAATGTTAGAAACGACAGTTGAACTTGATGTATCGGGCTGCCCGAGTGCACTTTTGCTCAGTACGTTTACATAATTAGCATCTCCCGGACTACGAGAGATTACGATGAGATTTGCCCGATAGTCCCTTGGTTGATTCGAAGGATGTAACCCGGTGCACAGTGCGGACACGCTTAGCTCTTGTCTCGAACTTTGTTTCCTATGAGGAAACTATCCCCTCGGATGACTTCGAGATCTCCACTGCCGGTTAATGAACTTAACACGCGATGGAGAGTGGAAGCTATGGCTTTCATGTGGTGTAGCGAGGCGTCCCAAAGAGCGTGAACTCGGATGGAATGTCCATCACGTGGAATTTTCTTTGGCACCATTTGGGTTTCGAACCGGAAGTTCCCGAGTCACCGTCCCAAGGATGGGGCGAGGGTGAGTTTGTATAAGTAGGCCTTGATAGTCCGGGCGCGGAATCGAGGTGGCTTTCGTTGATACGGAGGAGCTCGCATCATGCTTTGAGAGGGAGAACATTGCCAGGTGACCCGTTATCTACGATACT